>JAHWFO010013722.1:137928-182609 GCA_023313115.1 Rhysida immarginata
GGCTGTTATCAATCACGTAGTCGCAAATTTGCATTGTGGATTTTTACCTGCCTTTTTTGCAAATTCTTGGCTACGTAGATTACAACAGCGCCATCGTTTTCCCCTATCGGCGACGTTTAGAATTACCATTTTTTTTCCCCGCGGAATCTTTAGACCCATGTCATCATTAAGATCGCTCTGAATACTGTCAGTTTAATTACAAAGGCCCTGTGTGTTCTACATATTTATAACCTCAAAATGTCCATTTTATTGAGAACCAAGTGTAAAGTACTGTAATCGTAGAGCAGCGAAAATTGAAGCACTTCATGCTGGGCGCTCAGTGACCGAGTCATTCGATTCTTTGGCTATCCGAACATACCACCAAGGCGACTCATTCGAAGGAGAGGCATTCAAAGAATCCGCCCATCATTCAAGGAGCTTATGTTGGAATCAGATTTAATCTGTTGAATGGAGCGTTAATGTAAAGGTCTAATATGTTCAGAGATCCCAACGACGTGTCCCTTCAAGCTACTATGGAGGCTACATTTTGTAAACTTCGATAGGCCCAGTTGAAGAGAGGATGCGTATTTTTCCGATCAAGAATCAAGGAAATGATTGCAGCTAGAGGAGATTATATTAAGTGACAAAATTAGCAAGGACCCGTGAAATACAAGAAAGTCAAATTGATTTATCCGGGTGTCCTGTCTCGGTAGTTTGAGAAAATCAAATTTTCCACTTTTTTCCCACCAAAACATGTAAGTTTACGTACAAGCTTCTCCACTCAGCATATTACATAATCAAATTTGCACATTTGCAAATCGTTTTAGGACTTGTTATATTAAATTGCAATTCATAGGGATTGTGTTTATCTTTTTTTAAAGGTTAAAAAAACCCTCTAATAATAGAAAAAAGGACCTTAGTTTCATTTTTATCTTTAAAGAGAAACGCCTCGTAATTGTCTTTTAGTATACTGGGTGATTGTGAAAAAGTGTGTATAACTGTAAGCAGTGACAGAGGTGACCAGAATGAACATTTTCGTTTAATACAATGTGGGTCCGAATTTGAACGCTAACTGAGATATGAACAGAAATAAAAATACCGCCGCCAAGATCAGCAAGTTATGAAACGCCTAGAATAATGAATTATGGAGGAATAATAGGGTACATAAAACTGTATACCGTTAAAATTTGTTCGTATTCCAACGAGTAGTTTCCGAGTTACGCATTCAAAATCGTAACGATGCTCACATGCAAGTACTAACCAACACGTGTTGCGATGTTGACTGCGTAACTCGGAAACTACTCGTTGGAATTCGATCAAACTTTAACGGTATACAGAGTTTTATGTACCCTATTATTCTTCCAAAATTCATTATTCTAGGCGTTGCAGAACCTGAGTTATTAACTTGTTGATCTTGGTGGCGGCATTTTTTTTTCTGTTCATATCTCAGTTAGCGTTCAAATTCGGACCCACATTGTATTAAAAGAAAATGTTCGTTCTGGTCACCTGCCATTGCTTACAGTTATACACACTTTTTCAGAATTACCCTCTATGATCGTTAAGTTAACTATTGAATTAGACTAACTAATATAGCGAGAACCGTTATTTTGTCACAAAACCAACTCGATATTGAGAATGCCATAAATAACATAAGCGGTGTTTTCAGTATATTATTTTTAAATTGATAAATATAAGGCTTTACATGTATTTTGATTGACTAACCCCTCGTAACAATTTTGTAGGTAGATATTATGACGTAAGGCAGGTTTATTAGTTTTTGAGTAGTAGCCAGACTAGGGAAGTTGTATCATTTTGTTTGACGTCAGTGCTTTAAAAAAAAAAAAAAGGTGTAGAGTTTATTTTTTTTCGTAGTTATAATTGAATAATTCAACTTCCAATTTCCATTTTAAAATGAATTTATAAGCCCTAAGCAATATCTCTTGATGAGGTGGGAATGGGATCACGCTTATGTGTGCAGTTCACGCTGCCTTTGTGATTGTTTATTTATGGCGACAAAACTGATGTTCGCGACATTTAATTTTGCCATTTAGTCTTCTGACTTGCTTAATTTTCACTGTTGATGTGTTTATGATGGGAGTAATGCGTGCTGCTAATTATTTTATTTCCTTTTCCTTTTATGTGTATTTTTCTTAAAATGTTCTAAAATTGAAATTCAAGTGAGGTTGTTCAAAGACTTGACAGGATTTTTAAAGCCGCTCCACTTTTTCTCTTGACGCTGCTGGAATTAAGATACAAGCGCCATGACCCCATGACCTTTCCTTGTTTAACTACTTTTCATTTGAACTTTATTTTTTCCCCATTTAATGGAAAATTAGTAAAGACTTTGAATATATGGAATTTTACTTTGGTGAAAGTAATTCTAGGATTTTATCCGTAGCCTAATTTTTCTTGAACTTCGAGTGAAGGACGATGACTTGAAATCCCAGAGGAAATTGTATTTCTTCTACGAAAGGATCGCTTCTAGCTTCGTCCTCTGTAAATTTTTAAAATCGATAAATTGCCTTTTCTAATATGAAGGGGGAGGAGTGTGGAGAAGAATTAAATTGCCTTATAATTCGATTCTAATCAGTGAGAAACTAGGCAATAAGAAGGGTCCGAGCCGAATGATTATTTCAGACCTTATCCGATTAATTTGTTAACGTGCGAAATTGATTTGTCAGCGCTGAATGCTCACCTCAAATGTCATCGGTTAAGAAAGCAAAGTTCAGAAATCTCGTTAGGGAGAGCCCATTACGCGATCGTTAAATTTTTAATGCACGTTCTTAAATTGGATATTTATTTTTAATGCTCGATGTTATGTTTATTTAATCTCTTAATACCACCTCTATACCTTATTTTAACACTATAAGATAATTGCAGTTTTAATAAAGATGTGGAAATTCAACGTTTCGTTTTTTAAATTAAATCCATGAAATATTTCTTTCCTTCATCCCTAGTCTTGATTTATATCTGTTTCTTCCGATTAAGATTAAAAAAGTAACCCAACTCAATATCCGCAGCACAAAAAGCTTTATAAATATCTTAATACTAATAGAAAAAAACACTCTTTAACCACAACGAAAATACAAAGAAAAATACGACCTGGATACGCGCATTTCGAAAGCACTGCTTTCATCTTCCGCAGGAATCCTTGAATCCGTGAGTCCAGCTCCAAGCGAACTGAAGTCGCTGACAATCGACAATCGAACAGCGCGGGGAAAACGAAACGAGCGGTCCGAAAGCAACGCTTCCAGAAAGTAACCAGGGGAAGTACACTGAACTAGGCAAGAAGCCAGATGAAACCTAGTTAAGTCATCCAGAGGATAAGATGGAGTCCTTTCCTATAAGGACGATAGAGTTGATTGACGAGGGACACGGAGGAGCTATGAGATCCAGTATTCGAGAAAGATGGCCTTTTGGATATCGTCGAAATCGATGTCCAGGACGTGGCGATACCTGCGATACCTGAGGAAAATTCTAAACGTGAGTGGATGCTCCAGAATATCTGCAACCAGAGGATTGGGATGGTCCTTAACCTTCAGAAGCAACTTCTTCAGCGACTCCTGGACATAGTTATCAATTGGAGTTATATGGAACTCTTCAGCAATAGGAATATTTGTTGCGACTTTCCTGTCAAGTTGGGCGATAGTCCACAGGGTAACGTTTTGGAAGGTTTGGAGATCCTTCCATCTAGATTTGCATATTGTAGCCCAGGCAGGCATACCATAAAGAAGAATGGTTCGTATAACCATCTTATAAATCAAAAGTTTGCTATCCACTCCAAGGGTGCTGTTTCGCCCCAGAAGAGCAACTAGACTAAACTTTGCCTTCTGAGCCTTATTAAGCGCATAGGAGACCTGGTCACCCCAATTTAGCCTGGCATCTACCACCACTCCGAGGTATTTATAATTTTTTCCCATTCGAGCTCTTAACCAGAAAGGAAGAGAGGACTCCGGCGTTTCCGAAGTTTCTTCGTAATGAACATTGCCTTCCATTAGTCAACGTTTAGGTCGAGTCTCCACTTTGCAAACCATTTCTCGCACAATTGTAAGGCCTTTTGTAAGCGTGATATGACGAGAGCGGAATTGCGGTCAGTAGTCATGATGGCCGCGTCGTCAGCGAACAGATATAGCTTGCACTTAGTAAAAGTTGGGAAGTCATGAATGAAAAAGTTGAACAGTGCAGGGCCCAGGACAGAACCCTGGGGAACACCAGCATTGACGTCACAAGGGTTAGACATGGAGCAGCCAACCTTGACACGAAAGGAACTAATCAAGGTAATCAGTTTGTCCGAAAAACCACAATAATCTTCTTGTATATGAGGCCATTGTGCCAAACCTGATCAAAAGCTTTACGAACATCCAAGAAGACAAGACCACCATACTGAGCACAGTTAAGAGGAGTGTTTAGATCTCCAACAAGCCTCCAGATCTGAAGTTGGCATGAGTGACCTGGGCGAAAGGCGAATTGCTCATCACGAACGCGTTGTTTGCCACACAGAATTCGTTAAACCTCTTCAGAATTATGCGTTCAAAGACTTTTGATAACATAGGTAGTAAGCTGATGGGCCTGCAGCTGACAGCGAGAGCAAGGTTTAGACCAGGCTTTGGTATGGTAACTATGACGGACTCTATCCACTGGTCGTGGAAATAACCAAGTTTCCAGCAGTCATTTATGGCTTTGGTGATGATCGAGATAATATTAGAAGGCAAGTTCTTGAGAGCACTATTAGTGATGGAATCAATACCTGCTGCTTTCTTGGTTTTAAGTCGCTTGATGACGTCAGAAATTTCTTGGACACTAATGATTTCCTCAGGGGTAGGAATACGATGAATACACCGGTAAGCGATAACTAGCTGAGTGTTTTGGAGGCTGTCCAAGTTTATCTGACTAGGCGTGGTAAATTGATTTTTCAGGGAATCTGCTATAAGTTGAGCCTTTTCCCCGCCACTGGTGACAATGTCGCCATTACCTGCAAGCAGTGGCGGCAATTGGATGAGTCTGTTACCCTTTAAGTTTATGTCCCTCACAGTACCCCAGAACGAGTTGTCATGGACAGACAAAGACTTCAGTTTATCGCTCCACCTTTGTGTTCGTATAACTTTAACCTCTTCCTGGACCTTGCGAGAAAGCCTGTTGTACTTAGTCTTGAAAAAGGGTAGTCGCTTGCGTTGCCATAGCCTCCTATAGGAATTCCTTTCGAGAATGAGACGCCTGATGTAAGGAGGGAGGTCGAGGTGTTCGGGACGCTTTCGATCAGCAGTGGAGGTACTGGAAGTAGTAGCATCCTTTATAACACGAGGGATTGCACTAATATTTGTGTTGATGTCCTCATTGTCGATAACCTCCTGTATGGATTGCTATTTTCTCGAAGAATATCCGTAAAGAGCTTCCAGTCCTGTTTGGTGCGAAGCCCTATCTTCACATCAATGTTTAAGCCCTCGAAGATAAGCATGACGGGGTCGGTGATCAGAGGTTAAGTCGTCTACTGTAAATATATCAGGTTGTTGCAAAAGTTTTTTCCGGGTTTTTATTTCAACACAAAAACGATTGAACTTGAATGACAGATTCAGCTCATGCAGATGCCGGGCAATGGTTGAAAAATGAACCTTGAACTGTTCTGCGAGTTTCCTCGTTGTTACAATGTGATCTTCATCAATTGCTTGGCGTATATCACCATCTGAAATCATGATTGGCCGACCAGAGAGGTGCGTCTTGGAAGAGTGCTATCTCCGCGTCTGAACTGGCGATACCATTCTTCTATTGTACGTAAACTAACAGTGCCATCACCTAAACGTTGGCAAATGTTTCGGTGACATTGCGCAGCACTGATTTTTCCAGAATACTCGTAGAAGATTATTGCTCGAATATGCTCGCGTGAAAGGTCCATTTCAGACCGATGATGGCACTCACAGATGTATAGTCAGGAAGTTGATTCTTGGATGTAATATAGCAAAGATATTCAGGAATCGAATGCAATAATTTGTTTGAAAACATATGAACACCCCCCTCGGAAAATGAGCCCTTCTTGGGCACGGGTTCTAGAACCGGAAGAAACTTTTGCAACAACCTGATATTATAGGGTTTGAAGAAACCTTTAAGAACTGCTATGTCCAGCACGTCGCTGACAGGAGAGTGGTCACAGTAGTACGTGTCATCAAGGGGGCCAGCAACGAAGGTGTCAATCTCGTTTAGGGTGTATCCACTATGATATTTCCATTTTGATTGGAGCATTTCGAGTTCCATGCGTGGTGCTTGGCATTTAAGTCCCCCGCTATTATAACTGAAATGGGCCCGGAAAGAAGCTCATCAAGCTCGCATAGACCAACCTTGTGTTTAGGCGAGTTATATAATGAGGTGAGATTGATTTCACCTGCGTTGGAATCATTAATCATCACGGAAATGGCTTCCAATCCTTCATAGTTGGGAGTGATCGTCTAACGATGATTAATGCCGTCCTTGATAATGATCGCTGCTCCACCAAACGCGCTGCTAGCATTATTACCCAGAGGCCGGTCCCTGCGATAGACATGATAGCCGGGCAATTTGAACACTTGAGTTGATTTCAGTTGCGTCTCACATATGAAAGCGATGTCGACATTCCAGTTTATAAGGAAATTGTAAAGCCCGATGCGCTTGCGAGCAATTCCCCTTGCATTGCATATATTGCAACGAAGTTTTCTTTGATTAATGGTCCTGTGTGGGTGTCTATTCATGATCATTTGCTATTGAAGTCACTGAGAACAATCGAACATTTCTTCGGATAGGACGAAGGCAGTGCTTTCACGAAGCTCACCCTACCAGAATAAATTCCACATGAAATACACTGAAATAGGCAAGAAGCCTGACTAACCCCAGAGGTGTTCCACATTATGAACAAATAATAAGATTGACGATTGTCAGAAGATTGGGAGAGGTAGGGTGGTATCACATCTTCCAATAATCCGGGAAGGAAACGCTGCCAATGTCTTCGAAGTTGACATCAAGAATATGCCTCGGTTTTCTATACTTTGTATGCCACTTCATTTCCATCAGGTTGTTTAGTATTCCAGCCACCAGTTCATTGTCATGGCTCTTCCTTGTCTGCACAATGTTCATCAGGAGATATTGGGCACACTTACCAAGGTGAGTAATGTTCAGATCCGAGTGGATGAAATGATTTTTTACCGTCCTTCTTCCATGCTGGGCAATGGTCCTCAGTGTAACATTCTGGAACGACTGGAATCGCTGACGACAATCGACAATCGAACAGTGTAGTGAAAAGAAAGACGCGAGTGGTCCAGGAGCCAAGCTCACTTTGCACGCTCGCCCAAAGAGTAAACCAGAGGAGGTACACTGAACTGGGAGAGAAGCCTGATGAACCTCTTTAGTCCTCCAGAGAATAAGTCCCAAGAAGGGACGAGAGTCAGATTGTAGATTGACGAATAGAGTCCCCAAAAATCAGCAGGATCTAAAAGATTCAATAGTTGGGGAAGACGGCCTTGTTAACGACATCAAAGCAGACATCCAGGATATGGCGTGGGTCTTCGAAACCTGAGGGGACCCTTAACAACGAGTGGGTGGTCCAGGATACCAGAAACAGGGTGTTTTCATGATTCTCCATCTTGGGTAGCATGTTCTTCATAAGAGTCTGGACAAAGGTGCCTATGTGGGTCATCCCCAAATCCTAATAGATAGAGTGGTTGTTGGCAACTCTTCTGTCAAGTTGAGCAATGGACCGGAGAGCAACATTTTGGAAGGTCTGGAGATCCTTCCACCTAGATTTGCAAATAGAAGCCCAAGCAGGCATTTCATGAAGTAAAATAGTACGAATCACAACCTTGTATATCAAGAGTTTGTTATCCACACCAAGAGGGCTGTTTCGTCCCAGAAGTGCAATCAAACTGAGCCTCGCTTTCTTTGCTTTGTTGAGCGCGTATTGGACTTGGTCGTTCCAATTTAGTTTGGAGTCGATCATGACACCAAGATATTTGTAGCTTTTTACCCACTCAAGTTTCTTACCAAATAAGAAGAGGGGCTTTGGAGGGTTTTTGCATTTGCGAGTGATAAACATGACCTTGCACTTTTTGACATTCAGCTTTAATCGCCACTTAGTGAACCAGCTCTCGCACTGATGTTAAGCTTTTTGTAGTCGAATGATGACATGTGCTGGGTTTCGTGCCCAGGTCATGATGGACCCGTCGTCAGCAAATAAGTAAAGATTACACTTTGCAAATTCATGGATAAAGAAGTTGAATAAGGCTGGCCCCAAGACAGAGCCTTGGGGTACACCATCATTAACATCGCAGGGTTCAGACAAGCAGTCCCCAACCTTAACACAAAAAGTCCTCTTTGACAGGAAGGAGCGAACCAGAGCGATTAGATTCAGGGAACCCGTATGTAATCATTTTGTAAATGAGGCCATCATGCCAGACTTGATCAAAAGCCTTTTGGACATCGAGTAAAACGAGATAGATTGAGAGGTTGAGAGAGGTTGATACAGAGCCTTTTGTTTGATAGAGAGGTTGAGAGGACCTTTTAAATCAGCAACGAGCCTCCATAACTAAAGCTTACAAGAGTGGCCTGGACGGAAGCCAAATTGCTCAATACGAATGAGGTTGTTTGCCTCGCAGTACTCGTTGAACCTCTTGAGTATAGTGCGCTCAAAGACCTTGGAAAGCATGGGAACAAGCTAATGGGCCTATAACTTGTGGGAAGAGCAGGATCCAGTCCAGGTTTAGGAATGGTGATGATGACTTGAGTCCTTCCAGGCACTAGGGAAATGGCCGCTAAGCCAGCAGTCATTCATGACCTTGGTGATGATGCAGATAACACTGGGAGGCAAATTCTTGAGAGCACTGCTGTTGGTATGGTGCAGATGCCGGCTGCCTTTTAGCTTTTCAGGCGCCTAATGGTGCATAAAGGTTTAGACCTAAGTCATAGATGAGCACGTGAATAGCACATCCCTGCTACTCTATTTTCATTCAGAAGAGATAGGTCCAGCCTAATATACCTTGACTCTCAGTAAAAGTACCTGATTTTGTAACCGATCAATATCCGGTAAGCTCAGTTTCTTCAGAGCAGGTAAAAACCTTTTTGCACCAGACTGTACGCTGCTGTTGGTTCAAATCCCGGCCAGGGAATTTTTTTTCATTCTATATTAATAATTACCATTAAAAATGCATTTTTACTTATTTTTCAAGTTTCTTTTTAATAAAAGTATAAAAATGGCGCTTTTTTATACCTCGTTAACAATTCGATAAAGCAGAGTATTTTTTTTACATTTCCAATAAATGAGAGACATTTCAAAATATAGGGTGAGTCAAAAGTCGCAGTACATCCTGTTTTTTCGAAAACCTTGCAGGGTGAGGTGGTCTATTTTTACGGTATGTACCGATCATGGCCGCCATCTTGAATCTAAGTCAATTTTTTTTATTAATGGAAAGGGGGTCGTGTGATATATCAAATAACATCAGCATTTACTGACAATTTCATTCCTGTAAACAGATTTGAAGTAGCACTTATGGTTCAAAAGTTACAACACATTTTGTTTGGAATTACAGGCGGGACTGTTCTCCATAAAGGACAGTCATTTAATGTGTTCAACATGGTGTCCCTCTTGATCAAGGCACATTTGAAGGCGCTGAATCCAATCGTCATGCACTCATAGAAGGATTTTCGCAGAAATGCTGGCACACGCTTCTTCAATGCGTTGCTGGAGATGGTGTCTGTTTCTGATTTTCTCTGCATATACGAGTATACGAGTTGCTTAAATGACCCCACAGATAAAAGTCAAGTTGTGTGAGATCAGGTGATCTGGGTGGCCATTCCACAGCACCACGTCAGCCAATCCAATGACCAGGAAATTGAACATCTAACCACTGAACAAGATACCTTGTGCAAACCAGGGATCTTGTCGATGTTGCTCTAGGGCCCACGTGCAAAACTGCATACCTCTGTCTGGGTCATGCTCTGCTAGGTGCTGGAGTATCTGAATCTTGAATGGAAGCCATTGATGAGCATGAAGGATTCGTACGATCGATGACTGGCCGATTCCACATTTTGCTGCCCATCAAAAGGAGAATATTACGCCAGAATCTGTGGATAAACATCGAATACCGGAACGAATAAATAGACCACTATTCCACATAAGAATTTTTAATTGACGGATACGTATTTCGGCAGCAGGTTTACCTCTACTGGTCGTGGTCGATAGTTGGATGCTGAAGAAGACAGCAGTGCTGCCGAAATACGTATCCGTCAATTAAAAATTCTTATGTGGAATAGTAGTCTATTTATTCGTTCCGGTATTCGTGTGCTGCGTTGTGGGCTCTTGACGAAGGACGCCAAAACCATTGTTGAGGTTGTCTCGTCAGTAGCACTTATTGGGCGGCCATTTCGTGCCTTGTCAACCATAGTCCCAGTTTCTCGGAATTTCTTAATTAAGCACCTGACAGTGTTGTGTGAAATTGAAGGTCTTTCTGGGTGCCGGTTGTTAAAATCTGCAGCTATGACACGGAAACGTCGTTCTCCAGACATCAAAATGACCTCAATTCTCTCCTCCGTGGTCAAAGTCATCTTCAGTTACCTGCTACAAGGGGGTAGCTGTGGCCTGGTTGTCTCACTGATGCTCGACTCTCGGTGGAGTTAAGCAACCTTAGGCACGGCTAGTGTCTGGCTGGGTGACAGCCAGTGAATATCCATCTCCCCCCATGCTTCGGAGGGCACGTTAAACCGTCGGTCCCAGCTGCTACTGTTATCCTGTAGCAGTTGTTATTGGGCATAGTACAATAGACTCAGAGAGTCGCAGTGCTTGGTTTCTTGATAACCACTTCGGTTTCTTCTTAACCACTTTGGTTTCGTGGTAACCACCCCGTACAGTTCTGTTCTACCTGCTACAAAATGAAACAAAATGTGTTGTAACTTTTGAGCCATAACTGCTACTTCAAATCTGTTTACAGGAATGAAATTGTCAGTAAATGCTGATGTTATTTGATATATCACACGACCCCCTTTCCATTAAAAAAAAAATGACTTAGATTCAAGATGGCCGATTTCAAGACGGCGGCCATGTTCGGTACATACCGTAAAAGATAGATCACCTCACCCATACCTTACTGGAATATTCAGATTTCCCAATTTCTGCAAGATTTTCGAAAAAACAGAGTGTACTGCGACTTTTGACTCGCCCTGTACACAGTGTTTATTTTGAAAACTTTTATAACACACTTATCAAATCCAATCTCCAGTGATATTTGTCATAGAAACAGGGAAAGCACAATACTTTTTTACAACGAGTGCAACAAATGAAGAACTGTCTTCGTTGTTCGACATTTTACCAAAAGTAAACTTTTGCAGACTTTTGTGGTAGTCGAAAGAGAAATGAACGAGCAACACGCTAATGCACCGGCCGAAAGGGCGACTAGGTATTTGTCCATACGATCACGCCATGGCGTGGTCGATTGTCATTGACCTTCCTATCAACTGGCCTTCCTCACTTTTGGAGCCGATTTAGTCACATCATTCGGAATTAATTTTTGGAATTGAAAAAGAAAATAAAAATGCATTTTTAATCCTAGTTATTAATACAGAATGGAAAAACACCTTAGCTGGGATTTGAACCAGCGTCCCGTAACCAGCCTCAACAAGTTTCGGGACGCCGAGCGTACCTTTTACCTTTGCGCTACATGAGATCAATTATCTCGCGAACGGCTGAATACTGCGCGCTATGGCTGTGCACACTTACACAGGCAAGGACCCTCTACCTATACGTCCACCCGAATCCGTTATGCCAATGTCGTAGCTCCTTGTGAGCTAACACGACTGATCCATGAAGCGAAGTTTATTTTACAGGGTGTCTCAAAGTCAAAATTCTGCAGATAGAAGAGGACTGTAAACTGAGTATTTTGAGATGAGAACCCCAGTGGTCTGAAAAGCACATTTCAGGCACCATGAGATCTTGAACGAGAATAAGTGTGAGTATGTGGCTGAACATGACGGTGTTGATGTCCATTCCTGTGGATATTTTTCCTATAGGGGCACATCAATTGTGTATGAAACTCCAGTAGAATCTGATGCGATACTGCATGCTAGAGTCTAAGCTGCCCGTCTCCTTGCACTACAGACATTAGGGATATTTGAAAGGTTGTGGCAAAATTTCGTTGTAATTCATATGAGGACTTTTGTTCTGAACTGTAAGGCGTGGATTCCATACGCGTAAAAACAACGCCAGAAACCACAAGACAGAATATGTTCTGACGTCAGTTCCTGCTTTCTTCTTGCTGCCCGATAGAAAACTCCTGTTTTTTTTTTTTGTTTTTTTTTCCGAGTTGGATCGAGTCATAGCTACAAAGATAGAATTTTCTGTCGGGCAGAAAGAAGAGAGCAGGAAGTGATGTCAGAACATTTTCTGCCTTGTGGTTTCTGCCGTTGTTTTTACACATGTGGAATCCACGCCTAAGTTGTTGCTATGTTGTTGCTCTTAGATGCACCGGTAAGTTGTTAAGAAATAAAGCAGTTGCTTCTTCACGTATTTAATGACTCACTGAAGAAGTTGACCATGTCAACGAAATACATATACGAGTCATTAAAAATTGTACATGTGGAATAGTGGTCTCGCTTTCTCTTTATCTTGTACAGCGTGCGGCAGAAATATCTTCCTATTTTCAAATTTGATTAACAAAGCAATGATAGAAGATTTTGAAAAATTTTTTTTACAATTTGAAAGAATAATGTTTACAGTTTACGTCACATACAATATCATTTAGTTTCGAAAACAATATCGTCCAAATGCCGACTTTCGTTTTGTATGCATTTCTGAAGCATCTCCCTGAAGTTCTGCATTTTCGGTGCCATTGCCGCAATTTTTTGGCAGAAGGCAGCTTTCAGTTCTTCTAGTGTTCCCGAATTTCGTTTGTACCCTTGAGCCTTCAGGTACCCCTGGTGAAAAATTCGCAAGATGCCTTTGAATGTCACCTCGCAAGGAGATCAAGCGCTATTGGACGATATTGTTTTCAAAGCTAAAGATTGTCGATGACAGCTTTAGATGCCGTGTATTCAAATATTATTCCGCCAATCCGATTAGATTATAGTAAAACAAGGCTTGAAAAACGTTATTTGGAAAAAGAACCTGGCGCTTTTATGAAACGCTGTCAGTTAAATGTAAATGGGGAGAAATGACCTAACAGATTCTGAATGAGGCATGATAGTAGAAGCGCTTCTTCTGAAAAGTTCACTTGCTACAATTTCAAGAGTGTATCGATAATGGTGCAACAAACTGAAATGCCTACTCAGCGGCGATATTGTGGACGGAGAGTTTGGAGGCGGAGGCCCCAGGTCGTACAAGTAAATAGACGGTCGGCATCATAGAAAGACGTCGAAACTACCGGTAGGCACATCTTGTTCGAGTAGGCTATAACAGCCGAAAAATGTAACGTAGGAACCCTTGTTATCACAGGAGTGGTCGAATATTAGCACGGAATGTTGAGGACTGGAAAAAGGCGCTTGGTCTGATGTGTCGAAATGTTTGTTGAGTGATGTTGAAGACAGGATCCGCATTCGGAGAAAACATTGAATCCAAAGACCCTTTCTGTTTGAGGACAGAGGTGTGGAAAGTCTTTCCGACAGCACACTTTGGGTCCCTTGATGCCGTTAAATTCACATGAATGCCACAGAATACTTAAAGTTCATAACTCACCAGCACATCCGTTCATGGTCACCGTGTATCCTGATTCAACAAAGCCCACGGATGCTTCCAACAGGATAATGTGCAGCACATAGCGCCTATGCCATTCCAGAGCATGCAAGCAAATTTTTCTCGCTGCGGTGGACCGCGGAGTCCGCGGATCTGAATCTCATCAAGCCTCTTTGGACTGACCTGAATCTCATCCAAACTTTTGTCGAATTTCCAAGAAATGCCAAACAAAGTATCGTACTTTTTACCTCCACAAAGATGGGGCAATCCATATGAAGTGATCCAATAAAAGTAAAGTTGGTTGCTTGACCATTTTTAAATATTTTGGTTTTTTTATATGTGATTAGCCTATAATTGAGAAGTTCAAAACAGTTTTTAAAAAAGTTTTACCTTGCACCGTTACTGAATGGCAGCCATTTTCATTTGTAAGCGCACGACGGTTTTTAATTTGGAGACATTAGTGTTAATTTGAATATCTCTGCTCGGTTAAGTTACAACATTGCGATTGATATGATTGTTTTAGAAAAGTCTCCTCTACAACATTGTGTATTACCCAAAATACCCTAAATTCAAAAGTAACCAGTCAAAATGGCCTCCAAAGTTTGGTATTGAAAATTTTAAAAATCCACTTTTTAGACCTAAAAATAACAACCAAGGAGTGATTTATCAGAGTGTATTTTTTCTCTAGTTAGATATCATACACTACTAGCCTTATATAGAGCAACAGCACTGACAAATGTTTACTTAATTTTTTATAAATTTTTGAAATTTGAAAATCTTTTTTTGTAAAGTTTGGGACTAGTTATCTCTGGTGGGACTGAATATAAAAATTTGATTTTTGCACATTTTGTACACTTATACGATAGCAAAGTACTGTAAAAATTTCAACATTGATATTTGACTGTGAACAAAGATATGAATTTTTGAAAATGAGGAAATAATTCACCTTACACTACAATTGATCTTATGGCTGTTGCCTAATTCATGTGTGATATTGGCTACATGAATTAAAGTAATGAATGGTGCTTTCTTTTCATCAGTTGTGACGATGGATGAGACGTGGATTCCATTTTTAACCCTGAAACGAAACTCCAATCTTCACCGCCACCGAAAAAATTTCGAGTCAGCCTCTGCTGAGAAAGTTATGGTGGCCATGTTTTGGGATAGCGATGGCGTAAATGTTAACAGCTATTTCATACGAAAATGTTTTGAGGAAAAAATTCCTTCCAGCATTGCATGAGAAACGACCAAACAAAGACTGGACGGGTGCTTTTTCAACGCCCCTGCTCATCGGGCACTCCTAACTCAGCAGTTTCTTCAGAATAACAACTTTGAGGGGGTTTCCCATGCTCCATACTCACCAGACCTCGCTCCTAGCGATTTCTGGCTTTTTCAAATCATGGACACTCTCTGTGGCCGTTCGTTTCCCAACCGAGCTCCTGTTACTTCAGCGATTTACCAGTGCGCAAAATATACCCCTAAAGACGAGTTCTCAGCAGCCAAGGAACCATGGCGCCGCCGTTGTGAAAAATGTGTTAGTGTAACGAACCTAAGAGGATGTGGTAGGGTGATAAATAATGCGGCAAAGTTGCGCAATTGAAAGTTTAAATTTTATCTGTTTAATGGCTAATTAAAAGAAATTACAACATAATAATCATGAGGACACCCTTATTGGGAGCCTCCTATTGATGCGCAAAGTTAATTAGAAAGTACACAATTAACAAAATGCAACCATTTAGTAATTAATGCCATACATCAGGCTAACAAAATTTAATTGAACGCAGTCCAAGAACGTGAAAAGACTTTACGAAAGTTCTTCACTGGCTAACTATCCTTTAGCACACGTGAATTGAATGTCCTTGGTGGCTGGTCAACAACGGAGAACCCGTCGCGCAATCCCTTTGGCGGGAGGATTGCTGGAACCCAGATACACGAAAAGTTGACGGGGAGAAGTGTAGCAAGCCGTGCACCTGAGGGAATCAAGAAAACAGAAAGGAATGAATAAAAGCAAAACAGTGATAAATTACTAATTGTAACGCCTGCAATTCCAACACTGTTATATGCTTACTGTGATTGCTTAATGAACGAGCCTCGCAACGCGCTACGCTCTGCACACCGGTAGTAGGCGCGCTTACGTTACTACTACCCTAAGAAAGCCGGCCCTCTGGATAGGCCTCCCACGCTGGCTCCAAAACCTTTTTCTGAACGCCTTCCTGGCACGATAAATCCCCTGCCGAAGTCGTCGGCTCGTGCAGGCCCAGTTTCTGTACCGCTCGCTCACTATCTTCGACCCTCGCACCGACGAAATAGGCCTCCCTTCGTCGTCGCCTGATCCACGATACGTTATTCGCCTAAAGCCTGGTTTCCATTTAGCGTCGGTTCAGCGTCGGCGTGCTTTTTGCTTCGGCGTCGTTTTTTGCAATCCACGCCTGTGAGACGCACCCTGATTAGCACGCGAGCGCGGTCGTTTTCCATTTAGCGACTTTCAACAGTTATCCTGCATCTGGTCTGATCTGATTGGTCAAGTCGCTGCAAACAATTGTCGCTCTCTCAAGGTGATGGAAAAAGAAGATATCAACCACTCCGGTCAAGTTCACGCTTTGAATTTATTACTATATCATTTTCACTTAATAAATAAATGATTCACCAAATTTTTATAACCTGTTTAATAATAAATTCACGAAGGAAAAGTCGCGAGAACCCGTGTCGGCGAACAGCAGCTACGGCAGCCATGATTCTCCATCTGAATCGGCGAAGACAACTACCCAGAATCCATAGCGAAGTAGATCGCACCTGATTGGCTAGATCAAAACGACGCCTGAAAAAGACGCCTAAAAATCTAGCCATGCCAGATCTTGAAACGACGCGTGACCCACGCTGGACCGACGCCGAACCGACGCAGACGCTTAACAGACGCTAATTGGAAAACGAATGCGTTTTTCAAAAATTCCAAAAAGAGACGCAGACGCCTAACCCACGCCGAACCGACGCTAAATGGAAACCAGGCTTAACGCAATCTTCAGAACTTGAGAGGTCCGAGAGCTTGAAAAGACCAACTCCGCTCTCATCCGCCGCCGTAGCTAAGGTCGACTCCAAATTCCCGCGGTCAATGCCTCGTGGCCCCAGCTGACCTTCCCCTTGTGGTTCCCGGGAGGAAAGCACTTCACGTTTCCCGCGGAACACACGACAGCGAGGTTTACGAAAATTGTAACGAAATCTATCTCCCTTGGCTTCGTTGTAACGAAAATTATCGAAAAGCCTAACCTGCTGTTCGTGCGACCACTCTGAAGTTCCTCTTGGCTCCGGGTCCCTAGGAAGGTAGCCTGGACACGACCGCTTCCAAATTTCCTCCGTCCTCATTCCTTTCCAAACTCGTTCTCCTCTTCTCTCTCTCTCTCTCCCTTTCCTCCTTCGTCTTTCGCGCGCTTCTATTGGCTCCTTCCCCGTCTCTCTTCTAACGATTGCTAATGCGCCGATCTCTTTCTTTTTCTTTCTATCTCCCTTATGCTTTCCCTTCAAGACGCACAGCGCTCTCTCCTCTGGACTTCTATCTCTTGTCATCCAGTCTTTGCCCGTCTCTTCTCTAACGACTGCTATTGCGTGATTCTCCTGTCTTCTCCTTCTATTCTTTCCTTTGAAGACGCACAGCGCTCTCTCCTGTGGACTTCTAACTCTCTTCGTCCATTCTTTACCCGTCTCTTCCCTAACGACCGCTATTGCGTCGATCTTCTGATTTCTCTACGCTTCTTATTAACAACGCCTGGCGCTCCTTTCTCCCGACTTCTATCTTTTGTCGTCTGCCTACTCCTCCTATCTTTCGCCTGCCTATTTCCACCTTCACAAACTGGGATCTGGACGCAAGTAACATCATCCTCCTCCAAATCTTGTGACAGTTAGACTTCACGGTGATTACGTCGAGAATAACAGTAGTTACAACTTTCTGGGTTAAGTATTTTGTCAGAAAAAAGTTTGGAGACCTTAGAACTTGAACGCACCTCGTGATAATGTGCTACTTAATTGATGTAAATGGACAATTTTTAACATAAAACTAAAGCAAAAGCTCCTATTGTTTAATATTTTATTATTAAAATAAATAATACGAACTAAATATAGGGTGATAGTGTTAACTAAATATAGGTTACAACTAAATTTTATTACAATGAAGCAATAAACCATTTAAACAGGCAACAACCATAAGATCAATTGTAGCATAATGTGAATTATATCCTCATTTTCAAAAATTCATATCTTTGTTCACAGTCAAATATCAATGTTGAAATTTTTACAATACCTTGCTATCGTATAGGTGTACAAAGTGTGCAAAAATAAAATTTTTATATTCAGTCCCACCAAAGATAACTAGACCCAAACTTTACAAAAAAATAAAGATTTTCAAATTTCAAAAATTTATAAAAAATTAAGTAAACATTTGTCAGTGCTGTTGCTAAGTGTATGATATCTAACTAGAGAAAAAAATACACTCTGATAAATCACTCCTTGGTTGTTATTTTTGGGTCTAAAAAGTGGATTTTTTAAATTTTCAATACCAAAGTTTGGAGGCCATTTTGACTGGTTATTTCTGAATTTAGGGTATTTTGGGTAATAAACAATGTCGTAGAGGAGAGTTTTCTAAAAACAATCATGTAGATTGCAGAGATATTCAAATTAACGCTAATGTCTCCGAATTGAAAAACCGTCATGCGCTTACAATAAAAATGGCCGCCAATCAGTAACGGTGCAAGGTAAAACTTTTTTAAAAACTGTTTTGAACTTCTCAATTATAGGCTATTCACATAAAAAATCAAAATATTTAAAAATGGTCAAACGACCCTCATTGGATCACTTCATGTGGATTGACATCGTTATCTTATTGAATTTGTGCCCATAGCCTACAGGCTACTTTAAAGGTGGCTCCGTATGGTACTAGCTAGATTTTCCAAATAAAGTGGCTGGATAGAACATAATAGTTTTCTAAAAAAGAATTGAAGTAAAATATATTAATGTTGCAGGAGTAAAACGTTAAAATCGCAGTTTCATTACTGGTACACGGGAATCGAATGTTGATGTCTGTGTAGGGAAAAAAGCTGAATGTTGCAATAGGATTGTTGCATTATTTTTCTGTATTTTTTTAATCAATAGGATTGTGAAGCACGTTGCAATCCATCCCCATGGCACTTGCGTTGCTGGAGCGTCGGGTGATGGTACGGTGGATTTGTGGGATCTGCGGTCATTGAAGCTCATTCAGCATTATACAGGTGAGTTAAAATTTGTGTAATATTTTAAGCATCAGCTGAAACAGGTGCTATGCAGGTACAAGCGGTAATATGTCGTATCTTTTCACGATTGGCAGAACACACATCGGCCGTCAATAGTGTTGCATTCCATTCGTCGGGCGACTATCTATTGACATCATCGGCAGATGGTAAACTCAAGATTTTTGATCTCCTTGAAGGAAGGACAATCTTCACCTTACATGGTCACAAGGTAAGCATTTAATAATATTCCGGTCTTCTCATCCTTCAAATCTCGTTAAATAAATACGAGAGCGATCCGAAAATCGACTCCCAATGTACAGAAAAAATTTAACATAGGCTTATATTTATAGTTAACTTCCCTCGTCATAGAAAGTAGCCCCCTGGGAGTTCAGCAAATCTCCCTTATCAGCTCTTCGTTGGCCTCTTCCGCCAACACACTCTCATCTTTGCGAACAGATGCATTGTTATGTGGAAAGCTCGGACTGAAGTACGTGATCGAACAACTCCCATCGGAATTTTCTCGATTAGTGTTTGTGGCAGAGGACCATGCTTGATATCAACATTCCTCGCCTCTTATTATGAATTGTTCCAGAACACTAGCTCTCTCACAGTTGACAAGAGCTTCGATGCTGGAGGCCAAGTTTACTTCCTTGCTACAGGAGAAAGACTTAGATAAAATGGCTTGACGAGTGGCGCACAAGTAGCGAAGTGACTTGATTGTGTCTACGCCAACACTGGTTCGACGTCGACAATCGACAATCGAACAGCGCAGTGAAAAAACAAAACGAGCGGTCCGGAAGCAATGCTTTCACTACCATACTCGTCCAAGTAGTATCCAAGGGAAGTACGCTGAAATAGGAAATAAGCCAGATGAACCTTGTTAAGTCATCCAGAGGATAAAGAGGAGTCCTTTCCTATTTGGACAGTGAAGCAGATTGTTGATTGACGAGGGACACGAAGGAGCTAGGAGATCCAGTAGTCTGGAAAAATAGCCTTTTGGATGTCTTCGAAGTTGACGTCCAGGAGATGACGAGGCCTGCGATGCCTGAGTAAACTTCGAAAAGTGAGCGGGTGATCCAGAATATCTGCAACCAGAGGATTAGGGTGGTCCTTGATCTTCGGAAGAAGCTTCTTCAACGACTCCTGTACATAGTTTTCAATAGGAGGTATATCAAAATCTTCAGCAATGGAAGCATTTGTTGCAACTCTCCTGTCCAGTTGGGCGATGGTCCTCAGGGTAATGTTTTGGAAAGTTTGCAGGTTCTTCCATCTGGACTTGCATATTGTGGCCAAGGCAGGCATGCCATATAACAGAATGGTCCGGATCACCATTTTATATAGCAAAAGTTTGCTATCTATTCCAAGAGCGCTGTTTCGCCCCAGGAGGGCGACCAGGCTGAACTTTGCCTTCTTATCCTTATTGATAGCATAGGAGACGTGGTCACCCCAATTTAGCTTGGCATCTATCACCACTCCGAGGTATTTGTAATTCTTCACCCATTCGAGCTCTTTACCCGAAAGAAGGAGAGGCTTCGGGGGTTTCCGAAGTTTCTTGGTAATAAACATAGCTTTGCACTTGTCGACGTTTAGTTTGAGTCTCCACTTAGCAAACCATTTCTCGCACTGATGTAAGGCATTTTGTAACCGAGATGTGACGTGAGCGGGATTGCGGTCGGTAGTCATGATGGCCGCGTCGTCAGCAAACAGATATAGCTCACACTTGGTAAAGATTGGGAAGTCGTGGGTGAAGAAATTGAACAATGCAGGTCCCAGGACAGAGCCTTGGGGAACACCAGCATTGACGTCACAAGGGTTTGACATTGAGTAGCCAACCTTAACACGAAATTTCCTGTTCGTCAGAAAGGAACTAATCAAAGCAATCAGATCGTCAGGGAAACCACAAGTAATCATCTTGAATATGAGTCCGTTATGCCAAACTTGATCAAAAGCTTTCCGGACTGGTTCGATGTGGCAACTAAGTTTCGTTTATAAGCCCGTCTAGCTTGATTACGGAATATACTCACTCACTCACCAAAAGTCATGGCACACCCCTCCAATCAGGTTCCCTGTCCGTAATGAGACGGATCCCGCTTCTTCCATTCTTGGAATGCAGGTGCACAGGACTCCTTGATATCACACAATCATTGTAAGCAAAACTATCTGCAGCACGCCGAGAGCTATCCGCATTTGAACGGGGGATGATAGTTAATGCCAGACGGATGGATTCCTCAATATCAGATGTAGCCAACACCCTGCAATTTTCCCGCACAACCGTTGCAAGGGTCTATCGAGAGTACACCCAACGAAGGGTTACAACCCAAGTCGGACAGCGGACGGGCCGCCCACACCTCATTGATGCCAGAGGTGTTCGCCGCGTTACCTGGCTTGTAACTGCTGACCGAAGGGCGACAGCGGGCCAAATCACCATGCGGTACAATCAGGGACGTCCCACAACTGTGTGCGTGACAATTCGGCGAACCTTGGCAGCTACAGGCTTTGGGAGCAGGAGGCCACGACGGGTGCCACTCTTGACAGCTGCACATCGTCGGCAACGCCTAGCCTGGGCCAACCAACATCGACATTAGACCGCTGAGGACTAGGGAAGGGTTGCCTGGTCCGACGAGTCACGGTTTTAGCTGTATCGGGCCGATGGTCGTGTCCGTGTCTGGCGCAGGCCACACGAAGCCATGAACCCCGCTTGTCAGGTGGGGACCACTCGGGCAGGTGGAGGCATGCAATGGGTTCATTGGTGCATCCGACATCCACTCTGCGTGCTACTTCCTACGTCTGTCTGCTTAGGGACCACCTGCACCCCTTCATGAACTGTTTTTACTCCGCGGGCGACGGCATCTTTCAGCAAGATAATGCGCCTCCACACACGGTCTTTGTGGCACGGCAGTGGCTGGAAGAACATGCTACCGACTTCACGACAATTATTTAGCTTTCACGTTCCTCAGATTGAAGTCCCATTGAACATTTGTGGGACGTCATCGAACGTTCTGTCAGGTCGTGACCAACACAACTGGTAAATGCAGCATCGTTATGGAATGCAGTAGAGGCGGCATGGCTTGCAATGCCTAAGAATGTGTTCCAGGGACTGGGAGACTCTCTTCCACGACGGGTCGCCGCCGTTTATCCGGGGCGGAGGGGGGCCCAACACGTTATTAGGCAGGTGTGTCATGACTTTTGGTGAGTTAGTGTATACGTATTTCCCATACCTTTTCATATTCCTCTGGTCATATTCTGTTTGTAAAATAATTAAGACTTTTTACATACCTCACCAATGAATTAGAAACATCCGTTTAATACTTTATTGAACCTAATTTGGCGTAGACTTTACGTCAGTGAAAGATCAGATTTCGCCCTTAGTTCTCAGTTAGTTCTTGCAGATTCGATGGAAGGGGATCTTACTGTCGGATATGCTATTCCAACATATCCCAAACATTTTCTGTCGGGTCGAGATCTGGGCTCTGGAGCTTCAGGGTAAATTATGAAAGTCATTTTGGTGCTCGCTAAAACCATTGCTGAACTACCGTATGATATGAGCAGAAACATTATCGTCTACGAAGACGCCGTCACGTGCAGGAGAAAAAGGCAGCATTGCAGGATGGACTTGGTCGCAACAATATTCAGATAGTAAGAAATAAAATATGAAGAGAAACCATAATTCCACAAATGAGATTTTCAGTGTGGAGCCACGGATGTTCAGGTCGTAGATTAGTTTACAAGAGTCAAAATTCCCTCAAAAGATTTCTGGGTGGCACTAAAGATGTAATTCCAATAGAACAAAAATCTGGAGTTTATAAAATTCCTTGTTCAATTTGTGGGCACTATTATTACGGGTCCACACTTCGAAGCTTTGAAAAAGAGAATTAAAGAGCACAATTCTTGTATAAAAAATGTAAAGTAGGTATTTCTAGCTTCGTAGACTACGTTTTAAAACAAGGCTGTAATTTTGATATTAAATTAGTTGAATATCTCCATACTACTAGCACCGAAAATTGCTGTATTTTCTTGAATCCATGGAAATTTGCAATAAAAAATCTACTGTAAAATTTACTTAATAATGACTTGGGCCCTATGCCTATCAATGATTAGTTACAAGTTGCTAAACATGTCCTTTTTTAATTAGTATTATTAGTCTCTGCCTATTAGGTTTGTTATGATAACTTGTAAAATGCCTTCATTGGTTATTATCTCTTTTATCATTATCTGTAATCCTTCTGTTTTATATTTCCCTGATTGGCTAATTGCAATTTATTTTATTTGTAAAATAACCTGAATAGTTATGAATGGCTCTATATAGAATCTCTTTCTATTCCCAATTTACACGTTGATGAAGAGGACAGGGTTTTCGAAATTTAAAATATGAATTGTGGAATTGTGGTTTCTGTTATTATTTTATTTGTTACTACCGTTTGTCCACACTTTCTGGCATTATATAGGGTGCGATAGGTATTTGAGAACAAACAGGAGCAGACACTTAAGATACCACAGAGCCTTTAATACAATTTACATTTTTGTACAAAGGACTACAAAATATATATTTCAATTAAAAATTCCAGCACAAGTGATTTCTGGTCTATTGCATCCTGTACCAGGTATACTTATGGACATCCCTGTGCTGGAAGAAGGTGTTCGTGATGGAAAGTCTATTGTTACAACAGAGATCCAACAAGCATCTGCCATTCGTATTTAAATTGGGGTCAGCATTCCTCCCAAATCACGTCTTGTTATTCAATAAAACCACCGTCCGCCGCAATGACAGCCTCCACACGCAGTCGGAACAGCTGGCAGGCAGCAATGAGGAGGGTCTTCTGGATTTCTGGCCTGAGAGCTTCAACGGTGTTGTGTGGATGCTTGTTGGACTCCCTCTCAACGACGCCCCGGAGGTAATAGTCCAAAAGGATTGAGATCAGGGGAGCTGGGGGGGGGGGCACACGTTGGGAGGGATATGGTCCTCCGGATGCTTCAGCTTGTTGAGGAGGCGCTTGGCCCTGTCCAGTCGATTCTTCTTGATTATCCATTGCATCTAGGGCTTCCGACAAACCGTCTGCCTCCCGTCGGTTGAACACAACATGTATCGTAATTCGGAGACAGCATAACCTCGTGTACAGTCAAGAAGTTCCAGACTTGAGTGTAGACGTGCTTTTCTGTTCTCTTTAGAATTCATGGGTTTTCTGTAGGCATGCTTGAAGATACGGACCGGGAATTGACCACGGCCATCTTGAAACCTCGGTAGGTTTCAAGATGGCCGTGAATTGTCCCAGTTAAAATCATTTCTCAATTGTTGCACTGTTTTTTTTTCGTACAAGTCGTTTTAAACGTCGGCTAGTTCATGATTGGTTGTCTTTGAACCACGTCTTTTAGGCAGACACTGTGAATCACTTTTTCAAAATGGTTGAATAGTCTGGAAATCCACCTTCGAGAATCTAGCCAGCTGCTTCGTTTTTTCAGTCGTGGCTACACCCAGAGTAAGTACGTAAATACACGACATTAATACGAGTGAATTGAATAGTTGCCTGAATAACAAGGAGAACAAAATAAATCTATTTCACGTTACGTTCTATTCTTCTTTCAAACATACTTTGATTAATATAGCTTCTCTATCCCCTCCCAAAGTAGCTTTTCTTTTTCGTACTAACAAAGGTACCCAGCGTCGCCCGGGATAATTACACTTGTAGGTAAACAGAACAATCTCAAAAAATTGATTTAAATTTTGCAATATGTTAAAAATAAACACATGAAAACGCTTAGAATTAATACAGTAAAAATTCTTAACGAAAATTCGAAAAACTTTTTTTAAAGGCTCACAATTGCTGGACCTCTCCAAGGATGCCACTGCTAGTCTAAATAATTTCTTACTCACGTAATCCTACTTCAGATGTACACTTGATGTTGTTGCAATTCCCTTTCTTCTCTCAATGTCTTGAAGAAAAACTTGGCCATTCATCATTTTGTGTAGTCTAGTGGTCGCCGATTGTTCTATTTACTTGCTTCCCATTTGCTCAATACATCACGGAGCTAAAGGAGTGCTTCCTCTGTCGTCTTTCCACTCTTTCTCAATAGTCTGCTAACTCTCCATTATCTCCAGTTACTGATCATTTTTAAAGATTTTCAAGAAATTGTTAAGTACTAAGAAATCTCTTTTCTTAGAAAAGCCTGAATAACAGGAAATTTATCTATTTGCACAAACATTGCCTTTCATTGTTGGTCATGAGATATATAATGTTCATCTCTGCCTAGTGTTGGTGCATTGCGTGTTGATAACTATTGTTGCACAAACTTTTCCTTGCATTGTTGGTCAGTGTAGAGTGTTTGTGAATTGCGTGTAGATACCTATTGTTGCACAAACTTTGCCTTGCATTGTTGGTCATGAAATATTTCTCATTAATATGCCCTGCCATCATGAATATCGATTTTTTATCGATTATTATTATTTTTCCGAAATCTGAGGTAGACAATGACCTTCGTCATGCTTTGAAGGTCATGTATGCAAAATTTCATCAAGATCGGAATAAAACTGTAGATTTGTATAAAAAAACAAACAAACCCACCCACAAACATCCTTCTTTATATATAGAGATTAACTAGAAGAGGACCCGGCGTTGCCCGGGATAATTATACTTGTAGGTAAACAGAACAACCTCAGAAAGCCCAAATTTGTTAAATATTAACTCAATCACTATAATATAAGAAAAATCAAGCGACTTTGGATCAAGCGACTATCCATTCTAAGAAAAATCCGAAAGACAGGAATTTACCTCTTCACTGAAAAAATCCATTCTAGATGATATACCGGGACTTGATTTACCGAAAAAAAAATTTTTAAAGGCTCACAATGGATGGACCTCTCCAAGGATGCCTTCTAGTCTAAATAATTTTTACTCACGTAATCTTACTTTAGATGTACACTTGATGTTGTTGCAATTTCCTTTCTTCTTTCGATGTCTTGAAGCAAAAATTGGCCATTCATCACTTTGTGTAGTCTAGCGGTCGCCGATTCTTCTATTTACTTGCTTACCATTTGCTCAATACAGCACGGAGCTAAAGGAGTGCTTCCTCTGTCGTCTTTCACTCTTTCTCAATAGTCTGCTAACTCATTATCTCCAGTTACTGATCATTTTTAAAAATTTTCAAGAAATTGTTAAGTTCTAAGAATTCTCTTTTCTAAGAAAAGCCTGAATAACAGGAATTCTATATTGCACAAACTTTGCCTTGCATTGTTGGTCATGAGACATATATTGTTGATCCTTGCATAGTGTTGGTGCATTGCGTGTTGACACGATTGTTGATACCTATTGTTGCACTAACTCTTCCTTTCATTGTTGGTCATGAGATATATATTGTTGGTCCGTGCAGTGTGTTTGTGAATTGCGTGTTGATACCTATTGTTGCACAAACTTTGCCTTGCTTTGTTGGTCATGAGATATTTCTCATTAATATGCCCTGCCATAACCATGTATATCGATTTTTTTATGAATAATTATTATTTTTTCGAAATCTGAGCTAGACAGTGACCTTCCTCATGCTTTGAAGGTCATGTATGCGAAATTTTATCAAGATCGGAATAAAACTGTAGATTTGTATAACAAACAAACCCACAAACAAACAAACATCCTTCTTTATATAGATAGATAGAAAGCAGTTTTCACGACCAGTACATGATTGTAATGGCCTTTTCGTTTCTGGTGGTGTAGTGTAAAACCCAGGTCTCATTCATGGTCATGAATCGTCTCTTGAAATTCGTCGGATTCCTCTTAAACACTTTCAGACTATCGGCTGAGTTTTGGGCCCAAATGCTGTTTGCTGTGCCTGAGTAAATACAGGGTGCGGCAGGTATTTGAGAACACGTGAGTATGACGTAATATGGTAGGCCGTATGTTTTTCAACATGACTCGGCTCCAAGTCATAAGGCCCACAGCACCCAAGCATAGATGACCACGAATCTTCACGACCACATCCCTCTCAACATGTGTGGCCCCCCTCCCCCAGGTCCCCTGATCTCAATCCTTTGGACTATTACGTCTGGGACGTCGTCCAACAAGCATCCACACATCACCGTTGAACCTGTCAGGCCAGCTATTGTGGAGGCAATGGCAGAAATCCAGAAGACCCACCTCATTGCTGCCTGCCAGCGGTTCCGACAGCGTGTGGAGGCTGTCCTTGCGGCGGATGGTGGTTTTGTTGAATAACTAGATATTTTGTAGTCCTTTGTACAAAAATGTAAATTATTTTAAAGGCTCTGTCGTATCGTAAGTGTCTGTTCATTTTCTGTGGACGTCGTTTTGTTCTTAAATACCTGCCGCACCCTGCTTTTCACCCTCCTCAGTAAGCTTCTTTTAACCCAAATCCTTATGTAAAATATGAATTACTCGTTCATAACAGATACTCGCGAACTTTTACTCCATTGCACAGCCTTTTATTCCACTATCTATCAAGCCCATGTCATGGAGTTTGTCTGCAATTCCTTGTGCCCTGGACATCCTGGGTCATCACTGGTATACGCGCGTTCATGCTTAAATTCCGTGTTCAACAAATTCACAATGGAAAATTAAGATCATTAATCCTATTCTGGGTTTGATTTTCCGTTACGTTTTTTTCTCTCCAAAAGAAAAAAAATTTGGTGGTCATAATTACATACAAACTTGTTCTTTCATTTAGGTTGTCAGTACCAGATTATTTGACAGATCGATTCAAAAGAAAATCTTATGATTGCTCCCATCTTATTGGAGTTAGTTGACACAATTAATGAATTATTTGTTAATGAATCATTTTAAAATAATCTCTGGATCTGAAGAAGGATGCAGTTACATCCGAAAACGTTTATCTGCATTTGTGTTAAATTATTCAAACGAGTTGCAGAGTTTTCTCTGGACGGGTTTTCAACGGTAAAAAAACGTCAAATCAAAACTTTTTCTAGCGGATGATATTTGGACGAACTTCATTGTGAATTTCATTTGATGACATCCAGAAATTTCAAATAAAATTAAGAAAGATATTAAAAAATGATAAGTTTATCTAAAAGACTTCATAAAAAATCATATTTTAATAATTTTAATATAAATTAAGATTCAATTAAATTTTAGTTCTTGTTTTTGAATTGAGGTTAATTAAAATGTTATCTGTTACTAATATTTATAATAAATTCCACCTCAACGTTTCAATTTGGTTAATCAAAAAATAAAAAAGTTGAGGATGATTCCAAAAGCAATTCGCAGCATTTTTAAAAAATTGAATTTGTATTCTACACTTTGCTATTTAAAGAGTTGCATAAAAGCATCCTTCCCGCTTGTATTAAAATTTGACTCCGCCCATTCCCGCTGATGGCACAGTCCTGGCACTTCTTCAAGATGGCTGCTGCGCTAGAACTTTGTCAAGAGTAACGTCCTATTAGAGTTCTGTATTGTGAGAATATAATGGAAAACATTCACCAAATGTTGAAACAGATCTATGAAGATGATGATCGCTGAAGGGGTACGTGGATTATCTGGTTAAAGGGGACGCGTCATTATTCGAGATTCTGCTCGCAACGGCAGACACATTCCGCAGAAACACTTGATAATACAGTGCGTTAGCAAGATGGTTTGGAAAGGCAGACTTATAACTGTGAAATAAATGTCTCTCCTATTGGGAATTGGGAAATCAAGTTTGTGTTAAGAATACTGAAACAGTTTGAAAAAGATTTGTGCCAGTGTGGTTCCGGGAATATTGACAGATGCTCATAGAGATTGTTTTCAGAGAATGCTTGACATTACGAGAAGGATGGAGATGACTTTGTTGTAATGATTGTGACGGGAGATGAAATATGGTTGCACAATTTTGAAACTCAAATGAAGAGGCAATCAATGGAGTGGTATCATGCGAATTCGCCCAAGAAAAAGAAATTCAAAACTGCGTCCTCAGCACTAGAAATTAAGGCGACATCTTTTTTGATTCAGGACTCCTGCTTGTGGACATTCCACAAGAAACCACCATTAATTCTGAGATGTATGTGACAACCCTAAAGAAACTTCAAGCTCTACTGTCAGGTGAGTCGTGTGTGACCACATCGGTAGGAGAATGTTCTGCTATTACACGATAACGCTCAGGCAAACGTAACCAAAATAACAAGATCACAGAACTTTGCTGGACAACACCGGGCTTACAACTCCGATTTAGCACCCATTGATTACCATCTCTATTAACTGAAGCAACATCTTGGTGGAAGGAGGAGGTTTACAGATGATGACCCCCTCGTAACGGCCGTCGAACAGTGGCTCAAGCGCGCTTGTTCAGAGTTTAACCGTTTTTAGTGCCTTTATTGTAAGATGCGTAAAATTCGTAGTTCCATAGACAGGGTAAGACAGTTGAACAGGATGGGGAATAAAAATGGATTTTAAAAACTGCTGTGCTTTGCCTTAAGAATGGCCCACGTTAAGAAATCAAGTGGACGGATTCAGTTATGAGAGAAGAATACCCCGATGAGCACAAGAAAAAGTTTCGCAAGGGGCATTGCTGAAGACCACTTCTTTCAGTAATAATTTTCATGAAAGATTTGAAGATAATTTTGAAAAAGGCAGATTATTTCGAAGAAGTTGATTAGCTCCAAGGATAAAAGTAAAATTCAACTGGGAAATTTAATCATGGCGGTACATCATATTTTCTATTTGTACCACTCAAATTTAAAGTGGTATTTTATCTTATGTTAAAGTAAGTTTTCTATTGAAATTTTTAAAGCCCCCTCCACTTCTCATAAAATCAGCTGGTTGTTCATATATTCCATGTTCTTGTCCGTTCCGCTTGTGATGAACGGATATTCCTTCGTTTAATTTAAGATGCAACTGCAGTCAATTAAATAGGCATTGAGCGTCTGATAATTAAAGATGAACATCTTTGTCTCAATCACTCAAACTTTCTGCTTAGCAGAGTTCATGCTCGTTGCACGAAAATCGGGTTCTTTTTCTTCTTCTTCTTTTTTTTTTTTTTTTTCTTCATATGATAGCTGCCAGAGTCTTTTAAAAATTGCTCAACCACAGCGACTCAGCAGATTGCGAGCCTGAAAGGTTAATCGTGAGAACAATTCACTCCACAAATCAAGAGATCGTCATATGTTGTCAACAGCTGTTCATTTTAATTAGCCGAGACAGAGAGGCAATTAAAAAAAAAAAAAAAAAAAAAAAAAAAAAAAAAACAAATATTCTCCTCCTATAATGATTATTGATATAAAGACATATTGTGAAGATGCAATTACATATCGCGTTATGAATTTGTTTAAGCAGACTTAAAGCTTTTAAAATTTCATTTACAGTGGAACCTCTGTATGTTGACCACTTCGGGAGAGGGTCAAGATGGTCAACTTACATATCTAATTTTAAAAAAATGCCAGAATACTGCACTGTACATTTCATTCATTTATAATTAACAAAAAGTTACATGACAAATTTTTTTTTATATAATGACAATAATTTTTAAAATATTTATCTATTAAGGGATGTTCACAATTTATTCTCATTTTAACAATGGTGTGCTGGGTGCTGCTTTACAAAGACAATGAATCTGGAATTTCAAAACACAAATATAATTGTACAATGTTCAAAGACTTAAAGAATTCTTTTTGAGTGGGTTATTCTGGTAAATCCTCCTCTTCCGTTTCGGGATACTCAGTATGCTGTAAAAGTTCAGTTCTTTCACGAATGATACAATCAGTTTGTCTAAATTCAGTTGATTCATATGTACGTTCATTGTCTTCTAAGCACTCAAATTCTTCAGAAGTAATACGACTGTCATCATCCTTTGCATCCTTTTGTAACTGTTTCTATAACCCCGCTCAGTGGTACGTCATCATTATCACTGTCAATTTCATTTAATAAAACATTTTACACAACTCCATCTTTTTTATAGCAGTTGATGATGCATGATGAGGAGACTTTCCCTATGTCTGCTTCATCCAGTTTATTTATATCGGCCTCGGTGGCTCAGTGGTTGCGTGATCGCCTCTGATGCCCGAGTACGCGAGTTCGACCCCGGCCGAGGACGACGAGGATTTTTTCAGGGGGAAAATCCTGAGATCACGCACTTCCTTCGGAAGGGAAGTAAAGCCGTTGATCCCGTGTAGTCGTTTGCCGGCTGCACGCTAAAGAAACCTTGCGAGGCAAAATTTGCGGCCCCTATAACGCCGTCCTGAAATGACCATAGCAGCTGAAAAGTACGTTAATACCAAACAAAACAAAACAAACCAAACCAATCATCCAGTTTATGGCATCGAGAAATGTTACGGGTTTGACAAGATTTGTAAAAATTTCTGCCAACTCAATAGCTGTTTTCTATACAGACTTTGGAAAGTCTTGAACACACAGGAAGAAAAATCAGGAATTTGTGTGAAACGAAGTTGTATTGGCTGAAAGAAAAATCACTTTTACATGAGATAGCTGAATGTAAGGATGTGCTGGACAGTTATTCACTAACATCAGAATTTTTCCTTTTTTTGAGAATTCATAAAGGTGTTGATTTCATCACCTTCGAACAAGACACAGGTCATCCACCCATTTTATTGCAGGCTTTGAGCGTGAAGTTTATAGAAACAATGAGGTCTTTTTGCCTTTCACTAATGGCTTTCATTTTTCTCCTGTAGCATTCGCAGACATTGCACAGTGAGACGTCTTTTACAATTTTTAGTGCTGTAGTTTTTTCTCCATGTGCAACAAGGAAATTTGAGGCGAAGGCACGGAAGAAAAGTGTTTTCCAATCCGTATGATTGCATTTTTGATTGAATCTTATTCATGACAGTTTCAATGATGACTTCGGATGTTCCACTAATTACACGTTGTTCGATGTTGTATGATTGCTTCTAATTTTGAAGTTATCCATTTGATGCTGTAAATTTGGTTAGTCCCAATTCTTCAGCAAACCTCTTTGCAGCTGCTTGAATAATAGGGCCACAAACAGAAATCTTCATACCTCTCATTCGTTGAAAACAATTCCACGTCATCCCATTGAGTTCTTGAAATTTTGTTTTTCTTATTTTCCGTTTTCTATCAAGCGATGTTTTTTTCCATAGGTGTCCGTAACTTTCACTTTTTTTAATGTTCGAAACAGTAGTTTTCGATACACCAAACTTTTCTCCAGCTGACTTTTCTGAAGCTCCAGGTGTTTCTTCAAGCCATTTTAGCAATCCTACCTTTTGCAAAATTGTTAACTCGACCAGCTTATTGAATACCTAACCACTATGGCAGCCATATTAATGACACCCTTGATGACCAAAAATTTTCGACTGAGCTTGACGCGTTTGCACTGCATTTGACAGGGCACATGATCGAGGTCGGGATTAGCCCAACCCATCGCCCAATCGAGAGTGCTCATTCCAGTAACCCAATCAGTAACCCAATAGCCTAACAGAAAATTTCATTACTGATGCTGATAAACATAGGGAATATAATTTTATAAATTGGTGCAATATGATGGTCAACATATGGATTGAAACCATGTACAGATAGATAGGAAAATTTCCGTCACCAGCTAAAATGGTCAACATATGGAGTAGTCAACTTTAGAGGTTGCCTGGATGAATTTGCCTGACTTTTTCGGATTTTGTCGCTTCTGAAATGCTTATTGTACTGGGTGGTTATAATTAAACCTTGCCTACTTAACCCTCTAGACAGGAAACTTTAATACGGTACCAAAGTCGATAGGAATGATGTCCAGATTAGAGGCCACAAGATTTGCATGCTTCACTGCTTCCATTAGTACCATACGAGACCAAATGTCGGTATTTTTCACAGCTGTTACTAGCCTCACGGACCAGTCGTTGAAGAGTCAACATGGGTTTGAACAAGAAAAGCAGGGGGCTTCCAAAAACAGTAGATAGGTGACGAAAATCGCAAAGGTATCACGTTTCATGAAAAAAAATTGCTCAGAGAGAGTTTTCCGGGAGAGAATCTACTGTTACAATCCAGTTGGTCGGTGGTTATGACCGTCTTCAAAGTTACAACATCAACTACTGCTTGGTTGTCCGCCATTGGTCGAACGTTTATGGCGTTCTTTTTATTCTCGACAGATTCAAACTGTGCTTAATTCTAATACTAGATCTGCTGCGTGGTACGTGCTTTTGCCTTTCCACAATTCATACAGTATTCAGTTCTGATTGGTTGAGCCGCTGTTGCCGCAGCCATCCGATTACAACACCCGAACTTCGTCCTGTTGTTTTGCGGACGACTCGCGGTAGTGCACTGTACGGTTCTAATTAATTGGGAAATGGTTCGCCGTGCTGTACTCCAGGTGGACATGCCCAGAACTGCATGTGAAAGGAATTTGTGAAATCGGCTTTAAGTTTATTTCACAATTAAATCGCACGCATTAGCCCCAGAGGATCCGCCAAGGTTGCGTATACAAGCGTTTCCATTCGCAAACTGGGCGATTTCAAACGGTGCCTTACTCCAGAATTCATACCGCATTCAGTTGAGCCAGCGCGCCCGAGTCCAACACGCCGAACTTCAATAATAACTTTAAAAAAAAAAGAAAGGGAAAGAGTTCTTGAATGAGCAATAGGGTAGAGTATTTATTACGCCAGCGCGTTTCGGTTAACACTAACTTCACGTGCTTACATCTACAAGATAATGACAGGTACAGTCGCCAGCAAAAGTACTTAGCCACCTTCCATTAATTTCCCAAAAATAAACATTAATTTTCGCTTTAACAATTCCGGTAAAAAGTAACAATTCACGTGCACCAAAATGATCATACCCGTATCAATCAATACACACCAAGAAAAACTTTTTACCGGAATTGTTAAAGGGAAAATTAATGTTTAATTTTGAAAAATTAATGGAAGGTGGCTAAGAACTTTTGCTGCCGACTGTACAGCAGAGGTATGCGTGTAACTGGTTGGTGGATTAACAGTGCGGACCGAATAGAGCGCTATTAATGACGTAAATACATATCACTATCGGGAAAATTACTTATCACATATAAATTTAGATCTTTGTCAAAGGAGGTCGGATTATTCAAAATATTTTCAAGTTGCTTTAAATGACATCTGCATATTTCTAATGCTTCATAATGTATCTTCTGTGGATTTCTCTTAGAATCGTCATGGTTTGCTCTATGGGTAATAACCGGTATTTCTTTTTATACAAATGGTGGGTAAAGGCTGATTTCCCATCTTTGTTCATATATGAGCGTCTATGTTCATTAAAACGTTCTCGAATGAGCGTTTAGTGGATCCATTATAAAATAATCCACAATCAGCACAGTCCGCGCGATACGAATTAATTGGGGAAATGGTTCGCAATGCGGTACTTCAGGCGGATGCCGCGGACATGCTCAGAACCGCGGCCGCAAGGAATTTGTAAAACTGGCTTAATTGTGAAGCCCGATTAAACCGCGTCGAATGCGCCAGATATGGCAAAATCGCTGAATATGAAACAGTCTTAAGAAGAAACTCGCGGGCCGCGTTATTTTATCATGTGACGTTAATTGTGTTGTCGAGTTTCTGCACCTCTCCATTACAGCTGATAATACAGGTAGATCGATCGTTATAGCGCCATCAATACAGTGGCGATTCGGGCCAATTTGGCAAGTGATAGTGGGACCTAGTTTGTTAATTCATTGAAATAACTATTTTTACAAAATAACGGATTTTACAAACTAACGATAGCACGTATTAATAATTTTTATAAAGAAATATACAGATATTAAAGAGAGTGTAAATTAAATGTTGGGCCTTGTTTGGAGGATCGTTTCCAAAGCATAAAATAAGATGAAAATGTTTTTGGAAGTTTTTTTTAATAAACGGCATACGTTTCGAGAAAAATGACTTTAAAATGTGTTGACGTCAAGTTTATTCGCAACACAAGGGCTAATAACTCGACCTGTATACAAGTTATTTCCACGAAAATTGGACGGCTTGCGAGGAATATATTATTATTATTATTATTATTATTATTATTATTATTATTAATAACTATTATTATTAATAGTTATTATTATCGTTAATAATAATAACTATAAATCAATTGATATATTTTGCTGACAATAGCAGACCTTTCCTGCCGTTTTAACTTTTGATTTACATGTATTTTCTAATCTCCTTATTTTTTTTTTTACTTTTGTGTTTAATTATTTAACTTATCTTCTGTATTTTTCTTTCCATTTCTTAATTACTTGATAGTTTTAGTTTATTTATATGTTGTTCATTAACCCCGTTTTTGGGCTTCGGCCTGTTTGGGGGACAACGCAGGGTTTTTCCCTCCAGTCGTTCTGCTGGTCGGACTTTTCCCTGTTGTTGTTACAATTATTATTATTTATTGTTTGCATTCCTTGGGAATAAATATATATAAAATTTGTATCATCTTACCAAAAAAAAGGTGAGGTATAAGATAAATAAAAGAAAGCAATCAAATGTAAATAAAACAATAACAAGTATATAAAGTAGCTACAAACATATGTAAAAGATACACTGTTTCAAAAATATCAATAAAAGCAATGAATTAAAGAAATTGATACAACAGTTGATTAGATAACATATTATTTTTTAGCTTCTTATTAAAATAGGCACAATTAGAGATACAGCACTGGCGAGAACAGTCAAAGACACTACAACATACCGCATATGGTAATTGGTTCCACGCAGTGAGAGAATTAAATAGAAATTTACTTAATTTGAAATTCGATAATTTTGGTAATGTAAACTTATATTTTTGAGGTTTACGAACTTCAAGAGTATATTTAAACCAATTTAATATGAAATGACTTGGAAATTTATGTTGGTGACGCAAAGCATTAGCAATGTTCTTAAAACGACAATAAACAATATAGGAATCAAGGGTAAACAATTGGAATTTAGTACAACAATCAGTAATTGAGGCAAAACGGGATAGTTTAAAAGATGTGCGTATGCAATTGTTTATAACTACTTTCAAAGTTTTTAGACGATATAGGTAGGTACTAGACCAAAAGCATATTCCATATTCTAGAACAGAAAAAACCTTTGTAATAATAACTTGCTTCATTTCCTTAAAACTCAGCACTTTACTCAATTTATATACAGGGTGTCCAGCGATCCGGGAATTCCGGGAAGTACGGGAATTATACGGGAATTCTTCGGTACCGGGAAATATTCGGGAATTATACGGGAAAAATTCAAAAAATCCGGGAAATTAAAAAAAAAATGTGTGCTGGCCTCCCATTGGTGCTTTATTTGTATGTCTGGGATATATATAAACGTGTTGATCGTAACAATTTCAGTTCGTTGGAAACTTCATTGGAAGACTTCATAATTGTAAGCAGACTTTTTCATAATCACAGTTTTTAGGTTACCGTCTCTCTTCTTTCAGTCATTTTTCTATCAAGATATCAAATAAATAATCACATTAAGTTTATTTTAAATTATTTAAAATATACGTGAAATTTTTGAGAAAGTACGGGAAATATACGGGAATTATACGGGAATTTTTTTTGAATAACTCGCTGGACACCCTGATATAATAAAAATCTCATTTTGCTCAATTTTCCGATCAAAGTATGCGATATGACCATTGAAAGTGAGATTCTGGTCAAATATAACTCCCAGTATGGTGATACTATCGTTCGATGTAATACTTACATCCTTACCTATGACTATTGATGCTGTTTTGCCCATGTTTAGAGTCATATTTCTATCGGTATACCACTGAGACAATTTCTTTAAGTCCTCCTGCATCATAGATTTCGCTAGCAGCAATTGCTGTACATGACATGAATAAGAGAGAAAGTTATCGTCGACATAACTGTGGAAAGTAAAGATAGAAAAGATAGAGTAGAATAAGTTGCTGAAGCAGGAACCTTGGACAACGTCAAGGTCTGATGGAATACAAATATTGTATTGACCACTTTTTTTTTAAATGCATGTGTCTATTATTGAAGTAGGAATTACAGAGCGCATACGCTTCACCATGTACAGTCGGCAGCAAAAGTACTTAGCCACCTTCCATTAATTTTCCAAAATTAAACATTAATTTTCCCTTTACCAATTCCGGTAAAAAGTAACAATTCTAGTGCACCAAAATGATCATACCCGTATCAATCAATACACACCAAGAAAAACTTTTTTACCGGAATTGTTAAAGGTAAAATTAATGTTTAATTTTGGAAAATTAATGGAAGTGGCTAAGTACTTTTGCTGCCGACTGTACACCAAAGCGATATAGGTCATGCAACAGTTGTTTTCGAGGCACCGTGTCAAAGGCTTTGAAAACATCGGTCTTAGCGAGTATATAAACCTGATTTGTATCAAGGGCGTCTACCATTCGTATGTAATGGAGGAAAATTAAATACATTGCACTGCTGTTGTTTCTACATCCGAATTGATTAGGTGGAAGTTGGGGAATGATAAACTGCTTCAATTGGATAAAGATCGCTTGCTCCACAACTTTAATAATTGGATGGAAGTTTGCAATTGGACGATAGTTCATATAATCTGAAGTAGCTCCTTTCTGTTTATACAAGGGAGTGAAATTTGCTATCTTCCAATTATCAGGATATGTCGAAGAATGAATAATGTAGTTTGCCGTGGCCGTCAACCACGATATTATATTTGTATTCATAAATTTTAGAACTTTCCCAGTTATCAGATCACGAGGGAATGCCGTCCCAGATTTAAGATTTTGGATGAGAGAATGATATCGGTATCTGTAATAAGCTGGAAACTCTCAAATAGATAATGAGAGTTATTAGAGTTGGAAAAGTTTAGGTTGGAATTCATATTTACACCGTTCGGGTTTGCACACCATTTCATGTATTCCACATACATAGTAGAAGACAAGCTACTTAAATTTGGATTCCTAGAATTTCTAATAAATGACCGTATCTATTGTGTACTATTAGAGTTCATCAAGATTTTCCTCTTTTGATCTCTGACTGCAATTTTAAATAATTTTGAAGCTTCTTTCCAAGCCGTCTGTGTATTTTTCGATTGGTAATAAATAAATTCATGGTATGCATAATTTTTATTCATCCACAACCTTTGCAAATTCTTGTTCCACCATACTTTCGTGCAGAGCGTGGATGGATCAATTTAGCTCCTGATTGTTGTAAGATATTGTGTATAGATTTATGCAGTATTTGAACATTTTCAGACATTGGCAAGGTTTGAGTTACAGTAAAGTTCGTATTTTTACTTATACTGTGAAATAATTTTATATCAAATTTGGTGAAATTACGCACATATTCTCGCCTATTTTCGATGCGTAGGCTCGCACTGGGAAATTGTACTGTAAAGGTAATTGCTTTGTGGTCAAGTTTACTTATGTCCACATATTGTATGTCAACCAGCTTAATTACTCGAGGAATAAAAATCTGATCGAGTGTAGAAGGGGTTGTAGATATTCTTGTTATTTGATTAACTATTGGGTATGAATGAAATTTGTCTATAAGTCCATTTAACTGCTGACATATAGCCCGTTAATCATTCCAATTTATGCCCATGTACAGTCTATTGCAAAAGCGTTTTCACTTGCTTGGCAGGAGTTGAGCTAACCGAAGTTGATCGGTTATAAAGTCTAATACATAGAGGAATAAGAAACGGAGGGGGGAAACTCCTTATAGCCGCAAGGGAAGCTTTTCTGAGATCACATGACGAAAGTCAATCAATGAAATTTTCCTTAAAAACACTCCTGAGTTCGTGGCGCTACTGTCGGTTTAGTCATAATTACGTCATTCTCCCGCAAATGGATTGTTGGAGAGGCAAGTCGTATGGTGTCGGATAAATACGTTGCTTAATGTTCTTTTCATCGAAATTATTTTAAAAATTTAATTCAAGTTAATTAAAAATTTTGAAAACCCGTTCTACGATGCAAAGTGGATTATCACAGATGAAATTATTATTGCATTACCACGATTTCTTATTGATGGTCTCTGATTAACACGAGCAACGGTGAGCTGTTATAAACATGAGTGATCACGTGACAAATCAAGAAAATTTTCGTTTGTATAAAACATTTATTTATTTTTTAATACAAATTTGTGTTTTAACATTATATAAGAATTAATACATAAACTGCGTTATTTTATTTACTATTTTCAAAATTGTGTCCTCACTAGCGCCACGAAACTAGTATTGAAAAATGACGTAGTGATTTCTAATCACGTGGTAGAGTTTCCCATCTGTTTCTCTTCATCTGTGGTCTAATAGTTTGAACGAACTTCGTAGAAGTTTAAAATGGACTTGTCCGTCCAGAGTGGAAATAGGGATGAGGTTTTTGACTGGTGTGGGCGAATTACAGCACTTTTAACTGAAAAGACTAATCGCTGCTTTTTATTTCAGTAAGATAGACTTTGCAGATGAAATATTTAACGCACTTATTAAAGACATACCAATAAATATTTAACAATATCTCAAAAACGTTCGATGACGGTTTATCCTACGCCAAACCTCAGATATTTAAATTATTGATGAAAATAGGAATGAAAATTCCACAGCCTGATTTCGAACCGGGAATCTTCAAAGAGCTGAATGTTCCGGTTTGAAACCAGGCAGTAGAATTTTCTTTCTATTTTCATCAATAAATATGTATTGTTATAAATAATAATACTGTTATTGTTATATATAAATTACTAGCAGAGGACCTGGCGTTGCCCGAGATAATTACACTTGTAGGTAAACAGTACAATCTCAAGAACTTAAATTCTAACTCCAAATTGGTTAAATAATAACTCAATGAATATAACACAGAGCGAAGGGACTATCCATTCTATTAAAAATCCGAAAAACAAAAATTCTAGGTGATATACCGCGACTTTATTTACCTCTTGTTGACTTGCCTCAGATTGACTTGGGTCTAAAGTTTTTCTTGCCCTTGACGTACAAGCTATTATACCCTCTTGCTCTGTTCGAAACTCTCGTTGTTCAGATGTTTCAAATGACCGTATAGTTTTTTCTGTTTTAATTGCACTTTCTCTGACCAATACTCGTTATTTCTCTTTCCTTTCCAGACACACAAATTTTTGCCAGTCGCCTGGACGTTTGATAAGGAGCTCAAGGGAGACACGCATCACTCCTTTGCCTCATCAATAAACGCTGCCTTATTAATGTTCTGTCACTGCATCATCATTTTATGCTCATTATTAATACTGTTATACTGTAAGGCCATCACCTGTTTCATTATTAATAATTCTTGGAAACGAACGTTCAGTCATCGCATTATCAGCAGCTCAGTTTCCAAAATATACACATTCCCACAGAATATACTCAAAATGTTTGGATCTGCTGTACTACCAAATAAGCTAGGTGATAATCCCGGAGTGGCTCGGACTTTTGGTTTGGTTTTTTCATTAAATTTTGAAATATCTTAAAAATAAACACATGAAAACGCTTAGAATTAATAAAGTAAAATTTCTTAAAGAAAATTCGAAAAAAATTTTTTAAAGGCTCACAAGTCTAAATAATTTCTTACTCACGTAATCTTACTTTAGATGTGATTTCTTCTCTCGATGTCTTGAAGCAAATCTTGGCCATTCATCACATTGTGTAGTCTAGCGGTCGCCGATTCTTCTATTTACTTGCTTACCATTTGCTCTATACAGCACGGAACTAAAAGAGTGCTTCCTCTGTCGTCTTTCCACTCTTTCTCAATAGTCTACTAACTCTCCATTATTTCCAGTTACTGAAGATTTTTAAAGATTTTCAAGAAATTGTTAATTACTAAGAACTCTCTTCTAAGAAAGCCTGAATAACAGGAATTCTATGCATTGTTGATCCTTGCATAGTGTTGGTGCGTTGCGTGTTGACACCATTGTTGATACCTATTGTTGCACAAACTTTTTCTTGCATTGTTGGTCATGAGTTATACGAGGTCTGTTCAAAAAATACGTAGACTGACGTCATAAAACAAAATATACTTTATTCAGAAGTTACACATCTGGGTCCCCTTCAAAGTACTTTCCTCCCCGACGCACACACTTATCCCAACGGTGTTTCCACTTTTGGAAACAGTCCTGGAACGCTTCTTTTGTGATGTCCTTCAGCGCCTTCGTCGCATTTGCCTTTATGTCGGGAATCGTCTCAAATCTCCTTCCTTTCAAAGGTCTTTTGAGTTTGGGAAACAAGAAGAAGTCACAAGGAGCGAGGTCAGGTGAGTAGGATGGGTGAGGAAGAACAGTGATCGAGTGTTTGGCCAAAAATTCTCGAGTTCTGAGGGCTGAATGGGCTGGAGCGTTGTCGTGATGAAACAACCAGTCACCTCTCGTCCACATTTCTGGCCTTTTCCACTCGTCCAGTGGCAGTTTTTCCGAGTTTAACACAAAATTTCACAGCAACTCTTTGCTCGTTCAAGTCACTCATTCTAAAAATACGCCAAACGAAAAAAAACACACTTCACAAACAACCGCGTAGCTAATCAACCAATACTGATATTTGCAATCAAAAAACTGCCTTGTAATCAGCGGATCTGTCAGAAGATGGCGACACCAAGCGATTTTGATTGGGACCAAAAGGGCCCGCGCAATCCAAACAGTCTATGTATTTTTTGAAAAGACCTCGTATATTGTTGGTCCGTGCAGAGTGTTTATGAATTGCGTGTTGATGCCATTGTTGATAAGTGTTGTTGCACAAACGTTGCCTTGCATTGTTGGTCATGAGATATTTCTCATTAATATGCCCTGCCATAACCATGAATATCGATTTTTTTTTATCAATAATTATTATTTTTTCGAAATATGAGGTAGACAGTGGCCTTCCTCAAGCTTTGAAGGTCAGGTATGCAAACTTTTATCATGATCGGAAGGATGTTTGTTTGTTTCTTGGAAACTGAGAATCTGTTAATGCGATGACTGAACGTCCGTTTCCAAATATTATTGATAATGAGCATAAAGTGATGATGCAGTGACAGAACATTAAAAAGGCAGCGTCTATTGATGAGGCAAAGGAGTCACGCGTGTCTCCCTTGAGCTCCCTATCACACGTCCAGAGAGACTAGCAGAGGTACCCGGCATTGCCCGGGATAATTACACTTGTAGGTAAAGAGAACAGTCTCAAAAAATTAAATTATAACTCCCAATTAGTTAAATAATAACTCAATCAATATAACACAGAGCGAAGTGTCTATCCATTCTACGAAAAATACGAAAAACAGGAAGTCTAGGTGATATACCGGGACTTTATCTAAACTCTTCTTGACCTGCCTCACTACTACGGAGCATCACCAGATACTTTAGACTCAAGTTTTTCTTGCCCTTGACGTAGAAGCTCTTATATAACTCCCGTTGTTCAGATGTTTCAAATGCCCGTATAGCTTTCTGTTTTAGTGCAGAGTTATCTGACCAATACTCGATCTTTCTCTCTCCTTTCCAGACACACAAATTTCTGCCAGTCGTCTGGATGTTTGATAGGAGCTCAAGGTAGACACGCGTGACTCTTTTGCCTTATTAATGTTCTGTCACTGCATCATCATTTTATGCTCATTATTAATAATTCTTGGAAACGAACGTTCAATCATTCCCTTAAATGTATTCTTGGGGCAACGCCGGGTACCTCTGCTAGTTATATATATATATATATATAAAGATTTTTCCTGTCTTATTATTTTTTCATAATGTGGAAGACCTCTGGGGTTAGTCAGGCTTCCTGCCTGTTTCAGTGTATTTCATGTGGAATTTATTCTGGTAGGGTGAGCTTCGTGAAAGCACTGCTTTCGTCCCACCCGAAGAAATGTAGACTTCACTGTTCGATTGTCGATTGTCCGTCATGGATGATAGTACAACTTCGTTTGCCGATGCTTTATTTTTTTAAGTATAAACCCAGAAGATATTTCATTTCGAAAGATTGGTAGCTATTCCCTAATACCATATTAAATTTATAGTTTATATATTTAGAAGACTATTATTCTGTTAGATCTGAAACTTAGTTAATTTTCTACTACTGGTTACTTCATGAAAAACATGTAATGATTTAATTCGTGTACTTGCCGTAATATTGTTGAGCGTGCTTGCCAACTTATCGCATAGTTACCCGTATAGTTTTCACGTTAATGTAATGCATTTCTGCTAAAATAATGTACATTGATTTATTAATAATAAAGAAAAACTTTCCTAATAAAGGCTCAAAATCAGATTTTAATCAAAACAGTTTAACATCACTACTCATTATGCCTGTTGCTAAGGAACCATAAAATGGCATCGTCCAACGTGATTCGAACTCGACTTTTAGCCTGAACCGATTAATCTCACTGGTTTAATTTATTCCAAGGAAACCGAACATCAATCACCTGGAATACCGACATTTCGCTACAAGACACCTCGCTACAGACACCTCGTGACAGAGATACTTGAAGACAGAGACACCTCGCTCCGAAAAGTTTGCGAGGATTACACTTTTCTACACTTGTGCACAAGGTCAAATTCCAAACTCGTTTCCCTATTTACTATTACCCCCTTCCAAACTATTGTCACAGTTTAGGCAGACTGCTTTATAATAAATGAATACTTCCTCATTTACTTTGATACTCAAATGATAAATTAATATTAAATTATTAATTGAATTGAGAAATTGTAAAAATTTAATAGTTTAAATCTTTTAAAATTAGCTTTTTGATTAAATATATGAAATTAGAAAACTCAGGTTTTCATTGTTTGAACAAAAAAGCATGATTTTAGGATTTTTTTTTTAAATAATGAGCGATTATTTTAAAGTAAGTTATTGATATACGTATTAAAATGATATTCGCGATTTTTATATTAAAACATGAAAGGTTTTACCGGATAAATTTATGATTAAATTAATTAAACAAGAGCCATAGACTCCTGGATTAATTGGTTAATTAGAAAAGTTTTATTCTAAAATCATTTCTAGGGAGGGTTTATAAATTCAATTTATGTGCGGAAAAAAGAAATGAGTAAAAGAAAGCAGTGCATGACTTGATCAACGGAAATATTTGAATAAAAATAAATTATACGCAAAAGTAAATTCATTATTTCTGCACACTTTAGTATTATTATGATAATAAGTTATTAGAATAATGTCTATTTACAGTATATTTTTTATCCAAAGAATTTCAGTTAATACAAAACTACTGAAGATGCCCGAAAGGATGACAGTTAACTCTAGGCAATAAAAATAACGTCCATTTACAGTACATTATTTATGCAAGGTAGAAATCCATCTTTTCTTCATGCATTACATATTTACTTCTAATATGTATTTTACGTTATTTCACTGTTTTTTTTTTTCGTCTGTAATTTCATTTTCAATAATACAATGCATAATGTACTCTTCATTTTTTCCCTTCCAGTTTAGTTTGGGGCAAGCCCCAACGCACATTGTCAAAAATTCTTCCCTCCCCTGCCGTCTAGAATTTTAACATCAAAAAGACAATGCCGTCTGTTTATTTATTATAAAAATTAAAGGATCACTTTCACGATGATTTTCTATTATCCTCTTTATTATCCTTTTTGTTTTATTATTGTCCTAGCTTTGATAGAGTGTATCTTTGTCAAGCTTTTACAGGTTCAATTCCTGTGTTCAATTTTTTTTTTATTCCAGGGTTCTTATGTCTCGTCATTCTTTTCTTCTACATCCTTTATCTATTTATTACTGATTTTCTTTATTATCGTGTATCAGAGAAATACAACACATAATTATAGAAATTTATTACACAATTAAAAAAAAAAACAAACTTTGAATACATTTTTAATTGAATACCTCATTAAAATAGATATTTATTTTAAGTTGTGCACTTAATTTAAAACGTGAGAGAAAAGTGGGGAGGTCTTGTTTATTGCAACTTTACATATTACAGCAAGGGAATTCTTCATTTAAAAAAAAAAAA
>JAHWFO010013723.1:0-11981 GCA_023313115.1 Rhysida immarginata
ACCCCAGGTATTCACAGGGGTGTCCCAACTCCTTTGATCATATAGCGTATTACTGAAAACTGTATAAATGCAGCTTTTTTAAAGAACGTTTATATCAGAGTAAATAACTGATGTTTAATAAAGGAAATATTATATGAAAGAATATATGGTTTCGATTTTACTTCATTTTCAACCACAGTGATAGAAGAAAAGGAAGCTCACAATGGCAAGACGAACACATTCCAAGGAATTATAAAAAATGGTGTCGCAGTTACTTTATTTAAGAAAGTTTATTTTTGACCTTATTGTATAAATTCGTTATTGCTTCGCTTAAATATAATGCGCTTGAAATTCAATAAATAAAGCAAGGCATTTTTTCTCGGTTAATTTTTGCTGAAAATATATTTCATGCGCCGTTTTTTTAATTTTCCTGTCCTGTTTGTGTTCTTGTCTAAATAAAGTGGAATCACACGCGTTGGCTATAAACAACATTGTTACATTGCTAGAATCACCAAGGCAACGGCAGATTATAGCATGCTCAAAGGACATGATATTCATTGTTGTGACGGTGAACATCAATAAGTCCCCCCCCCCCTTTAACCGGCACTATACTTTAATAATGCAAAGGGTACATAATCTAATTTTTACATGATTATGGAATTTAATGCTAGCTTATGACAATATTTCCTATGTGCGTCACAAGGCATAGACTTTGTAAATAGATCAGCAATATTTTCTGATGTCGTTACGTACTCAACATTAAAAACATAGTTTTGAACACATTCACGCCCAAATTGATATCGTGTATCAGCATGTTTATTTTTTACATTAATTATTGGGTTGTTCGAAAACCAAATTGCTGCCTTGTCGTCACAGTACACTGTTACTGAATTATCATAGACCACAGAAAATAATCTTTAACGACACCGCTTTCTTTCGCAAGTTGTGACAATGCTATATATTCCCACTCCATGATCGACAAAGCAATGCACTCTTGTATATCGAACCCCATATAATTATACATTTCCCAAATATGTATCCTCCCATTGGGGGTGGCCGTGGCCTGGTTGTCTCGTCGGTTGGCTTGCCAATCGATGGAGTTCAGCAACTTCAGGCGCGGCCAGCTGCTGGTTGGGTGACGACCTGGGCTTGAGGGCCACCGCTGGCGGGACAGCTATTTGGGGCGCGGCTGTTGGGGGACCTTGGTCTGACCCATTTGCCGATTGACCATAGCTGGTGTTCCAGCAGTTGGTGACAGCCTCTGGTTCGTTTATCCCCAGCAGCTTTTCCATCATGAAACCCCCCGTGCTTCGGAGGGCACGTTAAGCCGCACTGTCATCTCGTAGCAGTCGTTATTAATGGGATGGCGCAAAACTCCCTCGTAGGAGTAGGTGCCGCAGATTATCGCCTGCGATAATCTACCCTCTGTACCAGATAAGATAAGATCCTCCCATTGAGCTGCTTAATAACTGCTTGATAAGATTCCAATACTCCTTCCGAGGATCTGATTAATACTGAGCTGAATTTGTTATAGAGTATGCTAAATCTGATCTTGTACATTTCGTCAGATACATTAACATGCCAATTATTTCTTGGTATTTTTTTACGTTTACAAGTGAAGCATCATCTTTATGTAATTTAAGACTACAATCTGAAGGTTTTTCGAGGACCCAAAATTGTTTGAATATATTTACTTTGATGAATATACAATACATTGTTTTTCAACTGTTCCATCTGCAGATCCATCACAGCAATGAGGTTTTTCATGTCGTTTACAGTTTTTCTTTTCTTTGCAAATAAGACAAAATCGTTTACGAACGCAACATTTTCATAACGCTGCATTGTTTGACAACATTCTAGTTAAAACCAATGACGTATATTAAAGATAGACTCCGAATCCTATTGTTGTAACTTGAAGCTCCATGCCCAGAACAGTCACGGCCGAAAGTGAGTGAAGATGATACAAAACACATGGCTAAACAGAAGAGTAACTGATTAATAATTCTTTCACACGCCGATCACGGAGTGATAAGTTTATCTTTTTGTTTACTTTGTATTTGAAGAATTTTATTATATTTTATAAACAATTTTTCGATCATGGTTTCAATTTCAATTTCGTTTCGATTGTCTTTCAGTTACGTATTTTCATTTTAATTACGTACTTTTGAATTATTTTTGTGGAAAATGATTCCTGATCCTTTTTCTTGTTTGTTTGTACAGTTGTAAGGAGTTTAACTTTGAGGAATGGTTTTGAATTAATTATTTCTCGGGCCCAAAATCTTCAAAAACAAACCAGCCAGACAGCTAATTACTCCACGGCTCACTCCTGCCCAGAACTATCATGGCTCAATTTGCTTCACTTTTTGCCGCTGTTAACAATAGGATTCGGAGTCTATCCACAGCCCACTAGATAAAGGCCTGAGTGCTGTTTTCAAAATGGCGGCGCTCGCAGGCGCATTATCTGTGTGAAATAAGCTGAAATAAAAGAATTATTTCATAAATTTGCTTTAATTTTCTTACAAAATGTAACCAAAATAATTAATATATTACAGGAACTAATTTTTGCAGATTTCTAAAACCATCAAATATGGTTTCGAAAAAAAAGATGCTTTTTCTCTTCCTCTATAGATGGCTCTACTTTGAAAAAAACGAAACTATATTTATTTGCACGTATGTTACCATTGTTTTGATTGAAACATAAAGCCATTTAAATAACAAGCTCAAAAACTTAGATTTCGTTAGAAGATTAAAGCAAATTTGTGAAATAATTTTTCTATTCCATCTTATTTCACACTAACTGTTCGCCTGCGAGCGCCGCCATTTTGAAAACAGCACTCAGGCCTTTATCTAGTGGGCTGTGGTCTATCTTTAATATACGTCATTGAGTAAAACTTGTAGACAACAATGCTTCGTTCAGAGTATCATTCCACCATCTGCCGGATTGTTTTAATACATACAATGCTCTGTTTAGGCGAACTACTTTTGTACCACTAATTCTTTATTACATCCTGTTCGATTAGCCAAGTAAATAGTCTCATCAAATTTGCATAAGTATAAGAACAGTCTAAGTCAATGATAGGTAGTGCAAAGAGAAGCGAATAATTGAATGATTAGCCCACAACAGGCACATAATTGTTTCCATAATCAATTTCAGAACGCCGTCTAAAACCTTTTCCAACTAGTCTCGCTTTAAAAGTCTCGTCATTATGTGCTTTTGTTTTTACCCATTTCGATCCTATCACATGTTGGTCTTCTGGTAGCTCAATCTCCTCCCATGTGCCCCTTTTTTAGATTAGCCATTTCTTTATTCATTGCCTGTTTCCTCAAGAATGGAGAATCTAACGCTTCCTCTATGGTTCGTAATTTAACTCAGGTTGGGTTAACCCGCACGATCATAAAGGATTCTAATAACCTTTGCTTTTCGGGGTCTTCCTCGAGGTTTATCATTTACAGATTTTCTATTACCCCCTATTATCTCCTCGTTTCTTAATAAATCATGAGTAAGAATATCGCATTCTCCATTGCCGCCATTTACGGACTCGTCACTATGAATGGTGGCGACTTTATCCTGAGTTTGAGATCCATATTTATACTAAACATGATTGTACATAAAATAGTTAGCAGACAAAGTCCGTGTGTCATGTGCATTCCAAGACAGAGAGCCGTGATCGAACATTGTTTCAGTAAAGGCGAACAATATTATACGAGGGTCACTTACAAAGTCATGGCAACATTTTTTCAGCGAAATCCCAGACCGAGATCTATATTTTTCAATATGCAGCAATGACATTGATAAGTATGGTATTTATTAAACATGGTGTAGACATTCAAGGATGGAAAATGAAGCGATGCGAGAAAGTCAGTTGGTTTTCAACCTTTGTCATCTATGGATGTGAGTAGGCTAGAAAAATATGCGTACGCAAAAATAGCAGTGTTTCGTGGTCAAAACGCGAGGGAATGTCGCGCACAACTCGTAGAAGCTGCTGGAAATCTTTCACTCTCATCAGGACTGCTGCAAGGTGGGTAGCAGCTTTCCAACGTGGGCGAGTAGGAATCACCTACATGCCTCCTGGCGTAATCGTACAACATAGAGATTGTAGATATTCCCGCAGGCTATTGTGCTCAAAATCATTAAAGTAGATGGAATTCTTTTTATTTTTTATTCCCTTGTCTGAAATATTTTCTGAGTAATCTATGTAACACACATTATTGGTAAAGTACATTGTGTATTTTTATACGGACTTTCTCTCTTTGTTGACATGATTTTGCAAGTGACCCTCGTATATTCGCAATAACATATGATACAGGGTGACAATTATTGAGCTATACGTAAAAAAAAAAACTTGATAACTTTTGAACAATTGGCGAGATTCAGTTAAAACTTGGCGGTTGAATGCAGAGCATGATGGGATTTTTTGAGCCTGCGCACTGTGACTGCTGAACGATATGTTAAAATTTTATAAAATGATCTCATGCCATTATCCAAAGTGACCCAGATATCGATAAGGTGTGGCTCATGCAGGACAGAGCACGAACCCGTCCGACCAATAGAGTGTTTGAAGTCCTGGAAGAGCACTTTGGAGAACGCATTCTGGCTTTGGGGTACCCAGAGGCCACTGGAATGGGAATCGCTTGACCGCCATATTCTCGTGATCTCAACCCTTGTGATTCATTTTTGTGGGGCAATACTAAACGCAAAGTTTACGCAAATAAGCCGGAAACCATCGCTGAGCTCAAAACAGCCATTCAGGAGGTCATCGAAAGCATCGATGTCTCGATATTTCATCGAGTTTTGCAGAATTTTGCTCTTCGTCTGCGCCACATCATAGCGAATGATGGCAAGCACATCGAAAATGTCTTAAAGTAAATCCGAATATCCGTTGTTATTTTTAAATTAAAAAAAAATTCTGAACTTAGTTATTGAAAATTTGATGCTTTATTTCATATAGTTCAATAACTGTCACTCTGTATAAATGCTTACGGAATTTATACAGAAATACAGCAACAGATATAAGATTTGTAAATCGTTGAGTGCAACATCAATCATCGTCGGAGATGGTACCGCGAAAACATACAGGCATTGATATCTATATGGAGAACATTTCCGAAAAATTTAGAATAACCAGATATAATGACAGTACTCTATAGTTATGCAAAATTTCTGACATTATATTTAATAAAAATTTATTTATCTTTGCAGGAAAAGCAATATGTTCATAGCTGAAAAGACAACTTCTATGGAGTTTAAGGAAGAAAGTATTACACATATGAGTAAATCTTACAAAAAAATAATAGATGATTTACTAGCGACAGTAGAAAATATAATTAGTGGTGTTTCTTGTGTGTCCATGAAAAATATTAACAACTTTATAGAATATACAATTCAAACTCCACCTGCAAACCATCCTTTTGTTATTTTGTTATGTGAGAATGGGAACGAAGACGGAATTACAAATACATTTACCGATACAAACATAGTAAAACCGGAACAAGAAGACGAAACACAGAATACCGAATACCCATGTTATTCAAAAGCTTTTTCACCATCGCAAAATGCTCGTTTGAATGACACATTAGAAGAAAACCCGAAATATCTCTTTAAACAAGAACTGTTGACTTCATTTGAGAGAGATAATTATATCTCTTTAAAAGATTGGATTGAAGTTCATGAAAATCCAGAAAAGTTAATGAGAAACCGTGAAGATATTACAAACCAAGCTGAAAATGAACAAATTCCGTGCAATCAACAAAATAGTTTTAATAATGAGGCTGAAAGGATTGATGAATCCGATACTGTCCATTTCCATTCTTATCAACTGATACCAAAGAATGAAAATTATAATTATGACCAATTATCTTCCTTTCATATTACTTCAAGGGATAGTGGTTTGGTAGAGAATACGGGAGTTATATCCAGCAATAATAATCATAATAATAATACGCTCTCCACAAGAACTGTTTCATCGGATCTTACTGCTATTACTGCTAACACAATTACCACTATTACTACTAATAAAAATAAAAGTAAGCAGAAGATAAAACGAAAGAACTCTAATGCAAAGGCATATTATTGCGATTACTGTGAAAAAAATTTTTCTTCATCTTATCTAAAAAAGGCACATGAACGCACACATACAGGAGAGAAACCCTATGATTGTTCTTATTGTAATAAGAAATTCACTAATATTGGAAATAAACAGCTACACGAACGAACCCACACAGGGGAAAAACCTTACGAGTGCACCTACTGTAAGAAAACTTTCACAAATTTCTCAAACAAAGCTGCCCATGAAAGAACACATACTGGTGAAAAACCCTACAAATGTGACTTTTGTGAAAAATCTTTTATCCGGTCATATGAGAAAGAAATTCACCAACGAATTCATACTGGAGAGAAGCCTTATAGTTGTAATTACTGTGACAAAACTTTCGTAAGATTTTCCAATAAAGCTGATCATGAAAGACGCCATAATGGCAAACGACCTTACAAATGTGATGTTTGTGGAAAAGCTTTTCTCCGATCAGTTGACAAAAGAATTCACGAACGTATTCACACAGGAGAGAAGCCTTTCACTTGGATTCTGCAAGAAAACTTTCGCAAGATATTCCACTAAATATCATCATGAAAGATCTCATGCGGGAGAAAAACCTTACAAATGTAATTTTGTGTGAGGGCTTTTCACCGAATAAACCACTAACGAAGCCACCAGCGCATTCACACAGGAGAGTAGTCTTTCAGTTGTGATTACTGAAAAAAAACTTTATCGTAATTTCATACTAAAGGCTGACATGAATCACTCCATATTACTCAAAACTGTACAAGTGCAGCTTTTCTAAAGAATATTTACATCAGGTTCAGTAATTGATGTTTTAATAAAGGAAATATTCTATGAAAGAATATATGATAGAAGAAAAGGAATCTTACAATTGCAAGGCGAACATATTCCATAGAATCATACAAACTGGTATCGCAATTCCTGTGTTTAACAAAGATTTTTTTTTTTTATCCTCTTCAGAAATTTCGATATTGTTTCGCTTAAACAAAATGCGGGTGACATTCAAGCAAGGCATTTTTTTCTCGGTTATTTTTTGCTGAAAATATATTTTATGAGCCGTTTTTTAAATTTTCCTGTCCGTTTGGTGTTCCTGTCTAAATAAGGTGGACGGACCCACTTTTAGTATCATTTATTAAAACATGAACAGGGATCTATCTAGGGTCAATTTGATACCGTTTAAGGGTACCTTCACAAAGTTATTTTAAGTGAAAACGGTATCTTCACAAAGTTTTAACGGTGTTTATCAACGTATTACCTTCAGAAACGGGACTTTATCAGCCTAAATAACGTCAATTCAAATAATTAAAAGTATTTTTTTTTTCAATTAAGCTCTGTGTTTCACAAAAATTTTTGATATTATACATTGTTGATATTCATTGTTGTGTCGGTGAACATCAACAAGTCCCCCACTTTAACCGACACTACTTTAATAATTCAAAGGTTACATTATTTAATTTTTACATGATTAAGGAATTTAATGCTAGCATATGACAAAATTTACTATGTACATTACAAGGCATAGACTTAGTAAATAAATCAGCAATATTTTCTGATGTTGTTACGTACTTAACATTAAAAACATCATTTTAAATACATTCACGCATAAATTGATATCAGTATGGTTATTTTTTACATCAATTGCTGAGTTGTTCGAAAAGCAAATTGCTACCTTGATGTTACAGTACGCTGTTACTAAACTATCATCCACCCCAGGAAATAATCTTTAAGCACGCTGCTTTCCTTCGCAAGTTGTGACAAAGTTTCGCAAATATATTTTAATAACCTGTAAATTTTCTATGCGATATGGTGATATCACTTTTTAAAGGCAATATTAAAATTATATTAATGTTGAAAAATAGGAAAGAAAATTCCGCAGCCCGGAATCGAACCAGGAACCTTTGGCTCGGACCGCCAACGCGCTAACCAATTGCGCCACTGCGGCCATGAAAGCGAACCGCTATTTACATGACCTTAGGGCTTGGTTAGAGCAGTTCCTAGTTCGCCGGCTGGGACTATCTTTCCTAAGGCGTAAATTCTTAAAGAATAAATCATTCTTAACCAAGTCAGCCAGTGGTTTCCTGTTGTTCTTGTTAATCTGTGTCCACAGTTTCTGGCTTCATCTCCTTCTATATTCCATTATCAATTTAAAAATCAAAGTTTTATTCATTCTCATTTTTACACTGAGTTTTTACAAATTGGTTTCATACAATTTTCATGACGTAAATTCATGGATGATAAAAACATGGGGGAAAGGAAAGGAGAGACTAAAAACGCGAAAAAAGTGTAATGCCATGGTTATGTAAGGACCAATTCTATAAATTTCAACGGGAATCTTTACGTTTTGAAAAAATTTTCATTGAGATTATTTACTCTGGAAATAAAAACAAACTTTGTTTTTCCTAAGAAAATGATATAATCTCGGGATTTTAAAGATTTCATTAAAGTTACGCATAAATATTTCCGAAAAAAATATTTTCTGCAGCATTGTATCTTCCTCAATTCCAATAACCCATTTGTTAACAATAAAAAAAGAAGAAGAAAAGGAAAGAAATTTCATTTAATAAAAATCTTGATTTTAATTAAATAATGTTGATAAAATTCCATTATTCCACATCCACGCATTTTTTTGAAAAAAATTATAAAATAACAGAGGAATCTGATTTCAGAAAACTATCTATCGATACCCTCTGAATTTTCTATTGTCATAATTTCCTTATTTTTCTGAATTTTCTATTGTCAAAAATATTATTGCAGAACTAATTAAACCTTCGATTTCACCATTCCATAAAATTTACTAATGAAGAATTGGTAAATAAAAACGCAATAATTAAAGCATAAACGTTTGTTCTAGATTTATAATTATTGCCTAACCTGTATGGTTTTTATTACGAGGGTTTTTATCATATGATACTTTTAATGCATATTTTCTAATAGTTATATAACTGATGCAAAACAATTTCAGAAAGCTGTAAGTTTTAATATTTAATTTTTTTTTATCTAATGTAAAGTAGGTTTCTCCTGTTCCTTTTTTCCAGTTTAGACTTTTCAAGAGCAGGGAATTATTCTTGAAGAAATTTTAGTTGGGCTAGGAAAATATTTTTTTAAATTTATTAATCGTCTGACAGGCTTAAAATGTTTATGCTTTCATGAAAACAGTGCTCCACGTGTTTATCATCCTGAATTTACCTCACCAAATTCTGTTTGTATTGATAGATAATGACGTCAGACAATTTCCACGTCCTGATTGGTGGGAATAACCGTGGGTTTTAGACGCTTGTTAAACACAAAACACAAGCGTAAAAGGAGTAAAGGTTAATCACTGTGTAATTAAACTTAAAAAATACAGTAATACTACAGTTTTTACATCCACGTTTTAATAAATATGATTTTATACAATTTTACATGAATTTCAAACATTTTTTAAATAGATTAATTTAAATGAATTTAACACGATTTTAAATGCATTTACCGGTGAAATACCCTCTCAGAGCAGAAATACGGAAGAATAAATATCATTTATATAAAATCAGCGACGATGGACTATGGGGTCTAGGCTGAACTCATCGACAAGCTGTCGATCTCGACAAAATTTAACCTTCGATAAGTGGCATATTACACATTTATACACAAGTTTACAAACGTATGGCTAGATGATATACATTGATATGCACAAGTTTACAAACATTTACACATAATGTTACACATTTATCCATGTATACACATAAATACATACATAAACACTTACGTGTAGACACAGTATATTATTATTTTCACAGTTCAAGTTTCGTAGCACAAAAGAGTGCTTCATGTATGTAAATGTTTTTAAACAAGTTTTTGTTAATATTTTTAGAAAATGTGTATTCTTGAGCTATGTGTATTTAGCCTGCAGGCCGGAAACGAAGGAAAAAAGATTTTAATAAGAAATCTGTTGCTAAATTCTGAAATAACGATCGCCAAGCGCATAGTCGACTGCTCTTGAATTGTAGACAAGAATGTGCATAGTCGTCTGCTCTTAAGGCAGTTGTCGATGGTCAAAGTCTACACTAGAAAATCGACGGTGTAGAGTCTGTACACTGTAGACAAGTCGTGTTCATGCTAGCTCGAATCGACAAATGCGTCTTTAGCCACGTGACCATCAACACTTGTCGACAGTCGACTGCTTGTCGATGAGCTCAGCCTAGACCCCTAAGTCACAACAAAGAAAAAATCTAACAATGGATTATTTCTCGATTATAAAATCGGGTGGGTTCGCTTCTAGCTTCTAGTATTATTGGCATTTACTTTAGTTTAATTACACAGTGGTTAACTGTTACTCTTTTTACATTTGTGTTTTTTGTATATGTTACACTTTTGTATTCTGTAATTGAATTAAGATAATAAAAAATAAATTAACCGTAAAATTTACTAAGTCAAGGGTTCAATAAAAATGTGTTTTTTATATACTCAATTTAGTAATTAAACTCCATTTATACAGAACTAAAACACGCATTATATTTATTTAAATCGTATTAAATTCATTTAAAAATGTATTAAATTCTTTTAAAAATGTATTAAATCTATTTATTTATTTTATTTTATTTATTTATTTATTTTAAAGTGTTAGAATACAGAGGCACCCAACAAAGACCTGTATGGTCAAAGACCGACGAGTTGGTTCTTGGCAGGCGCCGTAGTTAAATGTATACACAAAATAAATACAAATTTTTCGGTTAGTAAATAATGTGTTAGTTAAAATTATAAAAATTTAAGGCATCAACCAATATTTGAGAGCGTATTAAATTCATTTGAAAGCGTATTATAAAATTTGTGTGACAAGGGCCAAGAAAGAAAATTATCCAAGAGCCAAAGCTCATATTGGATATATTATAAATAAAAGGAATAAAGAAAATAAAAAAATAAACATTTTTATTAAATGTATAATTATAACCTATAAATCTATAAAACTTATAAAATTTACAAGTTTTAATATAAAATATTTAGACTGGAAAAGAAAAAAAAGAGTTACTGAAAAATTCCATTTCTTGAGTTCAGTATGCCAATTTCTAATCAAAGGTTTACATTTGATATATGTAGGAATGAGATTGTATATTCTTTAAGAAAGAAATTAACATTTGTGTGAGGCAAAAGTATGGATTATTCGAGGTATTTGTATATGGGAACCCTGAAATACCGGCCCGCCTGCATTAAGCGCCTGGGGGTCCGCTGAATTTTTGCAAATAAGCGCCGGACCTTCAATAACCGCCCGGGCGCTTATTTTAGTTCATTTCGTGGATTTTTTCTTCTCTTGCTGCTTTCTCACGGGAATGTTTGCTCTCCCAAAAGCCACTGCTAAACCGGAAATTAGATACCAGCATGATTGTCTTTTAATTTCTTGCTGTTAATTTTGGATTCAGTCAAGCAACATAGCTGATGAAAAATGAAAACTTCACAGTTATAGCATCAATTTTAATCTCGCAACAGTAAAGTAGGCTGAAAACCATTCTACAGAGGCTATAGCCAAACAGTTTAGCATTGATCCTAAGCAGGATATTTTAGAAAAGATGAAGGAGAAGGGCGAGAATTTTGCATAACAGTATCCATCACAGTCGTGCAGAATTTTATAAGCGCCGGACCTGTAATACCGGCCCGCAGGCATTAAGCGCTGAATTTTTGCAAATAAGTGCCCGCGCGCTTAATACAGTATTTACTGTATGAAAAAATATATCTGGTCTTGTAATGATTATGCGAACAAAGCGTAGAATTATTCATTAAAATTACATCAGTTGCAATTTTTACAGTTTTTACAAATTGGTTTCATACAATTTTAAATGAATTTCATACATTTTTAAATAGATTTAATACGATTTTAAATGAATTTAATACATTTTTAAATGAATTTAATACGATTTCAAATGAATTTAATACTCTTTCAAATAGATTTAATACATTTTTAAATGAATTTAATAC
>JAHWFO010013723.1:21981-84364 GCA_023313115.1 Rhysida immarginata
CGACTATTGGCTAAGTAATAGCACTTGGTCCACCTAGAGGCTACGAGTTCAGTGCAGTACAAATCTAGGTTCTTGTCGTTTCTGCAGCGCAGTATGTGTTGGCAGGGTAAACCCATTCCAACTAAAAAAGTGCACTGGCATTTGTCAGCATTCACATGAAGAACACCTTCATGAGATTTCACAGTTTCTTGAATAACCTCTACTTTTTCAATGCATTTGAATTTCTGCGAAACCTTTGCAAATGCAAATGGAGTCAAAAGGTTGAAGTATTGCATTTCACTTTGGCAGCTTACAGGCACGTTCAAGGGGACCTTTGCTTGGGCCTTTGCTGCCCTACAATCTCTCTCTGTTTTGAGACTTCTGATAAGTTTCAACAAATCTTCAAACATACCATCGATGGATCCATGACGGTTTACTACTTGGATAACTTTTTGATTGATTGATTCCAGTCTATTGTTTGTTCTGTTCCCACAGGTCATTCCTTGTCGTTGCTGCAATCCTACAACCCACTGGCTGCGGATCTCATGCCAGTTAGCATCATAATATTCAATTACAAACTCGATCTCTGTATTTAAGTCACTGTAAAAGCGAACATATTCTTCCTCATTTTCCGCATAAGCAATTTTCTGTATAATTTCAAGGCAAGTGTCTCGTCTTTTATCCACTGTTATTTCTCTTCGGAAACATCTTAGAGCATGAAATAAACAAATAAGTAGTTTTGTATCAGGGAATTCTGACTGAAATGCTGCACGCTCGTTCATGCCCTTATCAGTTAGAATACATTGTGTCTTTATTGCATTGGGATTGTGCAGCTTGAAGATCTTTGCCATTTCTCTCATTGCTTCTTCTGTTTCATAAGTAAGCAGAAAAATTCCTACAATTTCACTGTTGCCATCCCCATCTTCTATCAGCATTATATACAACGGAAGTCTTCTGTCATTTACTTTATAAATTGCATCCAGAAATAAAATTTCTGGATATGCTGCATACGTTTTTTTCATATCACTATCCTGGTAAAAAATTCCAAGTAAAACATTTTCAGTATTTTTCAACAGCTCAACAGTACAATCTTTCTTTCGCAGATTTCTCAAAGTAACGGATGTTTACTTTGCCCTGGAGAATACGCAAAATTATGAAGATCCTTTAGTTTAACAACTGTGTTCGTTGTTGACATTGTTTCATTCTGTATCAACTTTTTGTTTGCTCGCAATTCCAGCATTTTTTCTGTCAGCTTTCTTGCGGTCTCATCTAGCGCTCTTTGTCGAGGCAAACATTCAAAGGCTTTCTGTAAAAATAAAACAAAACCATGTTTAAAAAAATGCAATAAAACAGTGAAAGTGTAAAAATCTTTACGTTAATACAGATGTTCGCCTTTTGTACTGATTATTAACTTCATGATACCAATTACCTTATTAACTTCATGATTGTGTTCTTCATTCAGGTCAACAATTTCTAAATCTTTTCCATCAGGCGTAACTTTAATTCTTATAAAGGCCAAGCAACCTTGCCTATAAGTCCTGCGCAACGTAAATATCAAATTATTCATTAATTAATAGTAATAATTACATTTTAAATTCAAAATTTTATTTACTCAAAACAGTAGCTACGCTTACCCTTGATTCGGACGTTGGCCAATACGCTCCGAACTTGCTTCCCAACGTCACTTCCATTCGTTAAACATTAACGAAAAAACTAATGACACATGAAGAAAATCTCTCGCCAAACTGAAAGCCCGCCAAGCGTCCCGCCCTAACTCTCGAACAAATATTCTGCCCATACACGGCGCCACCCGTCGACTTGAAAATAAAGCATAAACGGCGCCGTGTACGTAGCCTCTGCGAATAAGATAAGGTGGTATAGAAAGGGTTAAAAAACGGCACACAAAATATATTTTCAGAAAAAATTAACAGAGAAAAATACAATCTAAGTTAAACAACAATAGATTTTGTGAATAGGGTTAATAAAGACTTTCTTAATCAAAGGAAGTGCGACAGCATTTTCTATAATTATATGGAATATGTTCATCTTGCCCTCATGTGAGATTCATTTTCATCTGTCAATATGTTTGAAAATAAAATAAAATATAATCGAAACCAATTATTCTTTTAAACATCAATATAATATTTCCTTTATTAAACCATCAATTATTGAACCTGATACAGGCATTCTTTAGAATAGCTACACGTGTAAAGTCTTGAGTAATATGGAGCCTTTAATGTAAGCCTATTGTGTGAAGATACGTTTTCTTAATGAAAGAATACTATCATGTGTGAATTCGTGTCACTTCATTTGTGGTTTATTCGGTAAATAGTCGATATAATTCACATTTTAAACTTTTTTCACTCGTATGAGATCTTTCACGGGTATATAGTAGAGTATCTTACAATAGTTTTCGTCTATACTTTATCCAATGACGTATATTAAAGATAGACTCCGAATCCTATTGTTAACAGCGGCAAAAAGTGAAGCAAATTGAGCCATGATAGTTCTGGGCAAGAGTGAACCGTAGAGTAATTAGTTGTCTGGCTGCTTTGTTTTTGAAGATTTTGGACCCGAGGAATTATTAATTCAAAACCATTATTCAAAGTTGTTCTGCGTACAACTGTACAAACAGACAAGAAAAAGGATCAGGAATCATTTTCCACAAAAATAAATCAAAAATACGTAACTGAAATGAAAATACGTTACTGAAAGACAATCGAAACGAAATTGAAATAGAAACCATGATCGAAAAATTGTTTATAAAATATAATGATGAAATACTTCAAATACAAAGTAAACGAAAAGATAAACGAATGAATTATTAATCAGCTACTCTCGTGTTTAGCCATGTGTTTTGCATCATCTTCACTCACTTTCAGCCATGACAGTTCTGGGCATGGAGCTTCCCAATTTGCTTCAAGTTACAACAATAGGATTCGGAGTCTATCTTTAATGTATGTCATTGACTTTATCTCACTATATGAAAAAAGCTGCAAGGCAGTATGGAAAAGCCACGTTACCAATTGTCATGTCATTCAGATCAACGCGCAGCCAATAAAAAAGAAACTGAATCCATAGAGGCTAAAATGAAACTGAAACTTTGCTTCATGTTTTTGAGCACTACGCGTGCGCAGTCGGAGACTGCTTTACGGGGCGGAGGTGAATAAGTAGTGATGTGCTTTCCCATACTGCCTTGCTGCTTTTTACATATAGTGAGAGAGAGTATAGCAATCACAACTGAAAGGTCTCTCTCAAGTATGAATGCATTCGTGGTTTTGCTGGTCTCCTAATTGGGTAAAAACTTTTTCACAAAGGTCACATTTGTACGATTTTTCACTGGAATGATTTTTTTCATGTTTAATTTTACTGGTACGCCATGCAAAGCGTTTCTCACAAAAATCGCAACTGTAAGGCTTCTCTTCAGTATGTATTCGTTCATGGTTTACTTTATCGCCCGAACTAATAAAATATTTTTCACAAAACTTACATTTGTAAGGTCTTTCACCAGTGTGATATCTCTCATGTACAGTTTTGTGGGACAAATTTGCGAAAGGTTTCTTACAGTAAATGCACTCGAAGGGTTTTTCCCCTGTGTGCGTTCGTTCATGTAACTGTTTATTTCCTAAATAGGAAAATTTCTTATCACAATAAGAACAACTATAGGGTTTCTCCCCAGTATGCATGCGTTCATGTGACTTTTTTTTAGAATTTGAAGAAAACGTTTTTTCACAATAATCGCAACCATGTGCCTTTTTATTAGGGTCCTTTGGTTTTCCTTTCTGCTTACTTTTATACACATAAGTAGTGAGAGTGGCACTAGTAGTTGTAGTAATAACTGTAGAATCCGAAGAAACAGTTCTTATGGAGAGTGTATTATTTTTATTTGAAATAACTCCAGTATTATCTACCAAGGCACTATTCATTGAAGTAATATGTAAGGAAGATAATTTGTCACAATTATCTTCTTCATTCTTTGGTATCAGTTGACTAGAATGCAAATTCACTGTATCGAATTCATCAATCTTTTCAGACTCATTATTAAAGCAATTTTGTTGACTGCGCTGAATTTGTTCATTTTCTGTATGGTTTGTAATATCATTGCTGTTTCCCATTAACTTTTCTGGATTTTCATTAGCTTCAATCCCATCTTTAAGAGAATTACAATTATTTCTCTCAAACGAAATCGAGATTTCTTTTTTAAAGATACACTCTGGGTTTTCTTCCAAAATGTCGTTCCCATGAGCACATTGAGGTGGTGCAAAAGTTTTTGAAGATATGCTATCTGTCTCGTCTTCTTGTTCCAGTTTTTCCATCTTTGTATCCGCATATGCATTTTTAATTTCCTCTTCGGTTCCATTCTCATATAACAAAATAACAATAGGATGGTTTTCAGCAGTTTGAATTCTATATTCTATAAAGTTGTTAACATTTCTCCTGGATACAGAAGAAATACCGCTAATTGTATTTTCTACTGTCGCTAATAAATCATCTATTACTTTTTTGTAAAAATATATAGTTTCTTCGTTATACACCATGGAAGTTGTCATTTCAGCAACATATCACTTTTTCCTATAAAGATAAATAAATTTTTGTTAAGTTAAATGTCATACTTATGCATAACAATAGAATACTGTCAATACAACTAGTTATTCTAAATTTTTGGGAGCAGAATTTTTAGGAAAAAATTTTCCTCTTCAGAAAATATGACATGGAAAGTTTCCTCAAAATTAGTTTTCTGCATGAACAATTCTTAAGCGGCTTCCCTTCATATAACTACATCCTGTTCTCTTCTTTTCATCTCTTCGTACAGTAATGGCCCCGAGTTGTGACAGTTTTGACCTGCGAGTGGGTTTCGACTTTGATTTTAATTCGTATTTATTTTGACTGCAACACAATCGAAATTGAGAATCTTCTTAGTGAATTCTAAAATGGGATAAATAGATTTTCCTGTAAAGTTTAAAGAGTTTCATTCTATTTAAAGAAGGGTTTGTCTTTATGGACCAGTTATTTATTGCGCATTTTCTTTCCTGAGCAATTCGCTGTCAGGGATAAAGCATTGATATTACACAGTCGCAGAGAAAAGGGGTCAGCGCACAAGAGAGAGCAGGACGCAGAGATGAAGTGGGAGTCCGAAAAAAGAAAAATCCCTCCTCCCCGTGACAAGTTAGGAACTTTCGAGAGCTCATTAATTGCTCTCCTCCATGTAACTTACCAATGCTGGACAGTTACAAGACAAAGAGCCCAGATTTGTAGGGTGGTCATCATTTTGACCCAGCACCTGACCTCTGTGTTCCTATCTGTGACGTCATATTGTCCACTGATTGGTTAGAGAGTTCGTTCCCGGTTGCTAGAGTTTGCTCAATTTAGGTCCTCCTCCTCCGCCTCCCTCTCTCCATCTATGATGTAGGTGCGCGAGCCTAAAGCCAACATGACGGACCCCGAGAAGTTTCCCACCACCGAGCAAACCTAATCGGTGTTGACCCACCTTCCAAGATGACCCGATCAGCTGACCGAGGAATCCCGCCAAACTATTAGTGAACGACGGCAGGGCCACGCCAAGCCACGTCAGATGCAAGTTCAAGCTGTTCCGTCACAAGAGTGTAAGCGCAAAATTCATTTCCCTGGCCATGAAAAGCGTTTTCATTTGGTATACTTTAGTAAGTACACTTGTTGACGCGAAGTTACACTTAAAGTCTCGTTTGCTTAGTATTGTGTAGTCTTTGGATATTAGACATTAGAGTTTAATTATTACTTATTTTTCTCTTTGTTATTGTTTAACATAAAAGCTTGAGTCTATCCTTTAACCTCGCCTTCATAGGCACGTGCTTGGGATCCGGTTGACGAGTAATTAACTAATTGGCTCAACTTTCTAAATTCTCCGCCTAATAAGCAGTGGCGCAGTCGTTTTTATATTAATTACAAGCAACGAGATTAATATTATTAGAGTGGAAAATAACTGATCATCAGCGCCACCACTATGAAGCAGTGATAACTTGCATGTGTCGACCACAACTGCTGCTTATTTAACCTCAACTGTCATGGCTGACGCTAGTTAAGTTGCTCATATTAATAATATAAGCTAAGTTTAGACTAAATCTATTACCTGCATGCAGCGCCATGATAAATATGATTGTAATAAACCGAATGTTTATTTTCTTATTCTCATATTTCAAGTTTTTACCTCAACTATCAATTAGCTTCAAACATGGCGTCGTTATTTCCACTCTAATAATATTAATCTCGTTGATTACAAGAATCATCGTGTGATAGTGGCGCCATCCGATGGCAAAAACTGTCAGTGGGCAAACAAACAAGCAACAAACCAGAAAATGAATTTTATATATAAGATTATAACAACATTAATAACTGTCCATCCCCTTACTTAATTTGGCGCCGTCTGACAGGTTTTTCGAATTGGAACCCTATAGTACCGTCTGTCCTTTCTTCCGAACGTGAGTAATCTTCTATCATTTCCTGTAGCAAACACCCTCTTTTATTGCATGCCCTATCCAGTTTTTTTCCTTTCTGTAATAATGTTTACATCCTTATCTTGTTTCTGCACACTGTCAGCACTTCTTCATTTCTCACTCCATTTAACATTTCAGCAACGAATATTTAGCAAATTCCTCCATATTCATAGTTACAATGTCCGAATTTGTTCCATGCCTCTATTTAGTAATGTCCACTTTTCGCAACTTTACAACATGACACTCCACACATATATATTTTTCCGTAAGTTGATTCATCTTATTGGCCAACATCTTGCTTTTTCATCAAAATGCTTCTTTTGCCATCAACATTCGTACATTTTTATATAAGAAAATTTTAAATACGAATACTCTTAAATGATGAGATATAGAATAGCTTTACATATTACTTTGTATCCATATAAAGATTTGATATTCATACTTAATTATCTTTCTTGTATGAAGATTTTTTGGCATATGTTTTTTATTCTTCTTTTACATTTCGGTATTGAGGTTGTTAAGTAACAATTGGATCTATTTCTTTAATTCAGCAGGGAATTTGCTTACTGAGACTTTAGCTTGGTCTTCCATGCTTGTAAGTAAAGGACTCAAACTTTCTTGGCCTCAGCGGTAAACGATTCCGCAGCTCGCTTGTGTCGAGAACAAGGCTCGTGCCTTAGCGCTCACGGACTCTGAGCGGAATTCCAATACCGTTTATAGAAAAGAAAACAGTTATAATAATATATCTTTTATAAATAATTATACCATACATTTTTTTTAAAACAAACAAGAGAATTACGGATTCAGCGTTATTGGACGTTTTATAACATTTAACTGTGATCAATTTTAAAAGGGGAACATCTCAGTTGATAGATAGGAGGTGGGTGTGTGTGTCTAAGGGGCAAAACCAGACATTTACAGTGCTTGCAGGACTCCAAACATTGCGCTAGATCTGTAATGATCATGTTTGCCTGATTTTTCACTTAACTGTTCTAATTGCCCAACTTATATTCCTTGTTTTAATTTTGATCTATCATAATAATTGGAGAATGGTCTTTGGAGGATTTTTTCACGCCATTACCTCTCATATTGATGAATAAATAGAGAAAAATTCTCAAAATTCTTTTTACATCTAATATTACATTTGCCCACTATTTAAAGACCTATTCACTTTTCGACATAGGGGCCTTCCCTTTCCACGCACTGCGCCAACGCGTGACTAGTCGGGTGAACCTGTCGGAGAGGAATTCCGGGATTGTTGTTGACACCAGGATTGAATGGCAGCTTTGGACCCTCTTGTGCAGCACGATAACGCCCGCCTGCACACGATCGCTACAAATAAGAAGCATTGCAGCGCCTCCAGTTCAAAGATGAAGCACTGCATTTCAAAAATGAAAAATTTTGCACCTTTCGAATTTCATCACTTCGCAAAGCAGAAAGAGCATCATTAGGGACAAGAGTTGCGTACCGACGAGGAGGTGGCTTCTATTTTGCAGGTACGGTTCAAATCCCGTCTTTGATAATTTTTTTTTCTCTTCGGGTTATCCACATTTAATTATTTTCATAAATTTTGTAACTTTTGAGATGACATTTAACTCATTCAAAGGATAAATAATTATTGCACCATGTACATACAAATGTAATGCATCATATAGGTATCTATAGTTTTTCAATCACTCTTCATTAAGGTTTTTAATTAGCACATTAGTTACTAAATTGCAATTTCTTATTTCTAGGAGCAGAAGTTAACTATTACGACTGTCTTTACTTACATGTGAATTATAACTTATTTTGTATTTTTTTCTTAAAAAAAGGAAATAAATGTAACTTGTAACAACCTTTCAATTTATGTAAAAATAATCTTAGCAAATCAGAAATGTTAGGTTATGTTTAACTATAATAATTCTCATATGCATTTTATAAAAAAAAAAATGATGGTAGCAAATTGGAAAATCGGAAATATATTTAGTAAACGAATTACACATTGCCATACATGTTAAAAAATTACGAAGAAAAAATAGACGATTTGAACCCATCCCTGCAAAATAGAACTCAACACTTTTACCACTAGACCTTCTGAACACGATAAAAATCTCTGTATTTCGAGCATTTATAAAGTGTAGGCAATTATAACAAACTTTATGAACTCTTTTCCTCGGAAAATTTTGAGAACTGCATCGAATGGCTTTGCATGGGTCTTTAATTTTGTGATAAATAAGCACGTTTCCTTTTTTTTTTTCGTGCCGACCACTATAACAGGATTTGCTATGAAAGTTGACTGTTACGTCGGATGAGGATGAAAACAAGGTGGCATAGGAAGGCCCATAAAATATATTTTCAGAAAAAATTAACAGAGAAAAAAAGGCCTTGCTTTCCTTATTGAACATATTACCCATACTATCTTAGTTAAACAATAATAGAATTTCTGAACAGAGTTAATAAAAAATTCTTAAACAAAAGAAGTGCGATAGCATTTTGCATAATAATATGGAATACGTACATCTTGCCCTCATGTGAGCTTCATTTTCATCTATCAATATGTTTGAAAATAAAATAAAATAAAATAAAATCGAAACCATTTATTCTTCCAAACATCCATTTAATATTTCCTTTATTAAAACATCAATTCTTGAACTTGATATAAGCATTCTTTAGAATAGCTACACTTGTGCAGTTTTGAGTAATATGGATTACCGTAAATACTGTATTTAGCGCCGGACCTTAAATAACCGCCCGTGCGCTTATTTTACGAGGCATGTTTTTTAAGTAAGTACCGTTTTGCGATTCCGCCGCCGCAGCGCTACGATCGGCGTTCCGCGCATGCGCGCTGGTTAACTACATCTCTTGTCTACGCACTGACGCCATTACAGTCTGATTCTTCATTGCATACGTTGTTTACTGAGTGTTTAAGATGCCTCCGACAATCGTAAGTCCCGCCGATTGTGAAGTACAGACAAAACATTATGAGTGATGGAATGGTAAGGAAATGGGTGAGAGCATTCAAAGATGGCCGCACAAATGTGCATGATGAAGAACGGAGTGGGCGTCCTTCGGTCGTTAATGAAGATTTGGTGCAGAAAGTGGACGAAAAGGTGAGAGAAAACAGACGCTTTACAATTTCATCATTGTGCGACTGCTTTCCTCAATATTCTCGTAGTGTTTTGTATCGGATTGTGACCGAGAACTTGAATTACCGGAAATTGTGTTCACGTTGGGTTCCAAAAATGTTGACGGATTTGCACAAATTCCAACGTTTAGGCAGTGCATTGTCTTTCCTTGAGCGGTACCACAATGAAGGTGAAGATTTTTTAGACCAAATTGTTACTGGTGACGAAACATGGGTGGCCTACGTCACACCAGAATCGAAACAACAATCCATGGAATGGCGACATTCATCATCACCCAAAAAAGTGAAGTTTAAGCAAACAATTTCTGCCCGGAAAATCATGTGCACAGTTTTTTGGGACAGAAAAGGAGTATTGCTAGTGGAGTTTCTGCCTCGTAATGAGACAATCAATGCAGCGTCCTATTGTGAGACATTGAACAATCTGCGTCGTGCAATCCAGAACAAAAGACGTGGCAAGTTAAGTAAGGGTATCGTTTTGCTGCATGACAATGCCCGGCCACATGTGGCTAATCGGACCAAAGATCTCATCAAATCTTTTAAATGGGAAACTCTAGATCATCCTCCATATAGCCCTGATCTGGCGCCCAGCGACTACCATTTGTTCCTGCACTTGAAGAAACACCTGGGTGGTCAGCGTCTTCATGACGATAACGAAGTCAAAACATTTGTGATACAGTGGTTAACAAGTCAGGCGGCAGAATTTTATGAGGAGGGTATTCAAAAACTGGTGCCACGTTATGACAAGTGTCTCAATATTCACGGAATTTATGTAGAAAAGTAGAGTAAGGTACAGGCTTTCATGTAAAAATAAAATTATTGCGATATCTTTGCACGTCTTTTTTTAATTCCAAAACGGTACTTACTTAAAAAACATGCCTCGTAGTTCATTTCGTGGATTTTTCTTCTCACGGGAATGTTTGCTCTCCCAAATGCTACTGCTAAACCGGAAATTAGATACCAGCATGATTGTCTTCTAATTTCTTGCTTTTAATTTTGGATTCAGTCAAGTAACATAGCTGATGAAAAATGAAAACTTCACAGTTATACCACCAATTTTAATCTCGCAACAGTAAAGTAGGCTAAAAACAATTCTACAGAGCCTACAGCCAAATAGTTTAGCATTGATCCCAACGGGAATGGAACACAGCATGATACTTTAGAAAAGATGAAGGAGAAGGGCGAGATTTTGCATAATAGTATCCATCACAGTTGTGCAGAATTTTATAAGGGCCGGACCTGTAATACCGGCCCGCCTGCATTTAGCGCCTGGGATCCGCTGAATTTTTGCAAATAAGCGCCCGGGCGATTAATACAGTATTTAACGCAAGCGTTTTGTGTGAGTATACGATGAAATTTTGTTACCGAAAGAATATTCTCCTGTGTGAATTCTTACCGTTTCATGTGTGGTTTATTCGGTAAAAAGTCGTATAACAAAATTCAGATTTTTAAAGTTTTCACTCGTATAAGATCTTTCAAGAAAATATTTAGTGGAATATCTTGCAAAAGTTTTCTTCTAGTAACCACAACTGATAGGTATCTCACCTGCGTGAATATATTCATGGTTTAGCTTTTCTCCTAATTGGGTAAAAACTTTTTCACAAATGTCACATTTAGTTGGAATGAATTTTTTCATGGATAACTTTACTGGAAAGCCATGAAAACGTTTTCTCACAATAACCGCAACTGTAAGGCTTCTCTCCAGTATGAATTCGTTCGTGGCTTATTTTATCATGCAAACGAATGAAAGATTTCTGACAATAATCGCAACTGTAAGGCTTCTCTCCAGTATGATTTCGTTCATGGATTATTTTATCATGCGAACGAATGAAAGATTTCTCACAATAATCGCAATTGTAAGGCCTCTCTCCAGTATGAATTCGTTCATGGAGTATTTTATCACGCGAACGAATAAAAGATTTCTCACAATAACCGCAACGGTAAGGCTTGTCTCCTGTATGAACTCGTTCGTGGTTTATTTTATCACCCGAACGAATAAAAGATTTTTCACAAAAGTTACATTTGTAAGGTCTTTCATCAGAATGTCTTCTTTCATGAACAGCCTTATGGGACAAATTTGCGAAAGCTTTCTTACAGTAAATGCAAACGTAGGGTTTCTCCCCTGTGTGTATTCGTTCATGTAACTGTTTATTTCCTAAATGGGAAAATTTCTTATCACAATAACAACAACTATAGGGTTTCTCTCCAGTATGCATGCGTTCATGTGACTTTTTTTGAGAATTTGAAGAAAACGTTTTTTCACAATAATCGCAACCATGTGTCTTTTCATTAGGGTCCTTTAGTTTTCTCTTCTGCTTACTTTTAGACACATAAGTAGTGATAGTGGCACTAGTAGTTCTAGTAATAACTGTAGAATCCGAGGAAACAGTTCCTGTGAACAGTGTATTATTTTTATTTGATATAACTCCCGTATTCTCTACCAAACCACTATTCTTTGAAGTAATATGCAAAAAAGATAATTTGTCATAATTATCTTCTTCGTTCTTTGGTAACAGTTGACAAGAATGCAAATGCATTGAATCGGATTCATCAATCCTTTCAGACCCATTATTAAAACTATTTTGTTGATTGCACTGAATTTGTTCATTTTCAGCATAGTTTGTAATATCGCTGCTGTTTCCCATTAATTTTTCTGGATTTTCATTAACGTCAATCCCATCTTTAAAAGAACTACAATTATCTCTCTCAAAGGAAACCAACATTTCCTTTTTAAAGATACATTCCGGGTTTTCTTCTAAAATGTCGTTCTCACGAACACATTGAGATGGTGCAAAAGTTTTTGAAGATATGCTCTCTGTCTCTTCTTCTTGTTCGAGTTTTTCCATCCTTGTATCCGCATATACATTATTAATTCCGTCTTCGTTTCCATTCTCATATAACAAAATAACAACAGCATGATTTCCAGGAGTTTGAATTCTATATTCTTTAAAGTTGTCAACATTTTTCCTGGATACAGAAGAAATACCACCAATTATACTTTCTACTGTCGCTAATAAATCATCTGTTATTTTTTTGTAAAAATATATAGTTTCTTCGTTATACACTTTGGAAGTTCTCTTTTCAGCAATCAACATATCGGTTTTTCCTACAAAGATAAATAAATTTTTATTAAGTTAAATGTCATACTAAATGTCGTCTATGTAATGCACTATTCACTTTTCGACATAGTACTATCCCCTTCTACGCAATGCGCCAAAGCGTGACTAGTCGGGTGAAGCCGTCGGAGAGGAATTCCGGGGTTGTGGTCGACACAAGGATTGAAAGGCAGCTTTGGACGCTCTTCTGCAGCACGATAACGCCCGCCCGCATACGATCGCCACATACAAGAGATGGAAAGAGCACCCGTCCGCCCGTTACAGCGCCTACAGTTCAAAGATGAAAAACTGCAGTTCAAAAATGAAAGACTTTGCACCTTGCGACTTTCACCACTTCCGACAGAAGAAAGAGCACCATAACTGACAAGAGTTGCGTTCCGAGGTAGTTTCGATTTTGCAGGTACGGGTTCAAAACCCGTCTTCGATAATTTTTTTTCTCTTCAGGTTATCCATATTTAATTATTTTTATAAATTTTGTAACTTTTGAGATGACATTTAATTGACACAAAGATTAAATAATTATTGCACAATGTACATATAGGCATCTATAGTTTTGCAATCACCCTTCATTAACGTTTTTAGTTACCAAATTACAATTTCTTATTTCTAGGAGCAGAAGTTAACTTATTACCTCTGTCTTTACCTACACGTGAATTAAATCTTCTTTTGTGGTTTTTATTTTAAAAAAAGGGAAATAAATATAAATTGTAACAATCTTTCAATTTATGTAAAAATAACCTTAGCAAATCAGAAATGTTAGGTTATGTTTAATTATAATAATTCTTATAAGCATTTTATAAAAAAAAGGATGGTAGAAAATTGAAAAATCGGAAATATACATATAGTAAATGAATTACACATTCCCATACATTTTAAAAAATTACGAAGAAAAAATAGACGATTTGAACCCAACCTGCATAATAGAAGTCAACAGTTTTACCACTAGGCCATCTGAACACGATAAAAACTATGCTACAATTCGAGCATTTATAAAGAGTAGGCAATTATAACAAACTTTAAGAACTTTTTTTCTCAGAAAGTTTTGAGATTTGCATCGAATGGCTTTGCATGGGTCTTTAATTTGATGATAGATAAACACTTTTTTTGTTGTTGTTTTTTTCGTGTCGGCGACTATAACGGGTTTCGCTATGAAAACTGAGTTAGATCGGATGAGGATGAAATAATATAAGGTTGTATAGGAAGGGTTAAGAAAACGGCACATAAAATATATTTTCAGAAAATATTAGCAGAGAAAAAATACCTTGCTTTACTTATTGAACATCTTACCCATGCCATCTAAGTTAAACAATAATAGAATTTCTGAATAGGGTTAATAAAATCTTTCTTAAGCTAAGAAGTGCGACAGCATTTTGTATAATTATATGGAGTACGTTCATCTTGCCCTCATGTGAGCTTCATTTTCATCTATCAATATGTTTGAAAATAAAATAAAATAAAATAAAAAAAAACTCGAAACCATTTATTCTTTCAAACATCAATATACTATTTCTTTTAGTAAAACATCAATTCTTGAATTTATGAGCATTTTTTTAGAATAGCTATACTTGTACGATTTTGAGTTATATGGAGTTTTATGTAAGCATTTTGTGTGAGGATACGATAAAGTTTTATTTACGGAATGAATATTTTCCTGTGTGAACTCGTGTTGTTTCATTTGTGGTTTATTCGGTAAAAAGTCGTATAACGAAGTTCACATTTTTAACGTTTTCACTCGTACATGATTATTTTATCACCAGAACGAATAAAAGATTTTTCACAAAAGTTACATTTGTAAGGTCTTTCGCCAGTATTTCTCTCATGTACAGCTTTATGGGACAAATTTGCGAAAGTTTTCTTATAGTAAATGCACTCGTAGGGTTTTTCCCCACTGTGTGTACGTTCATGTACCTGTTTATTTGATAATAGGGAATATTACTCATCACAATAAGAACAACTATAGGGGTTCTCCCCGGTATGCCTGCGTTCATGTGATTTTTTTTGAGAATTTAAAGAAAACGTTTTTTTCACAATAATCGCAACCATGTGCCTTTTCATTAGGGCCCTTTGGTTTTCTCTTCTGCTTACTTTTATACATATAAGTAGTAAGAGTGGTACTATTGGTAGTAGTAAAATTAGTAGAATCCGATGAAACAGTTCTTATGGAGAGTGTATTATTTTTATTTGAAATATGTTCTTCATTCTTTGGTATCAGTTGACAAGAATGCAAATCCATTGTATCGGATTCATCATTATTTTCAGACTCATTATTAAAGCTATTTTGTTGATTGCGCTGAATTTGTTCATTTTCTGTATGGTTCTTAATATCGTTGCTGTTTCCCATTAGCTTTTCTGGATTTCCATTAACTTCAATCCCATCTTTAAAAGAACTACAATCATCTCTCTCAAAGGAAACCAACATTTCTTTTTTAAAGATACCAGGGTTCTCCCCAGGCCCTTTTTAACGGGCGCGCCGCCCGGCTGATTTTGGCGTCCGCCCGGCTGAAGAATACACGAAAAACTGCACAACACTGCATATTTTATTTGTTTTCGTTTTTAATTTTTGTCCGCCCGGTTATTTTAGCTTACCGCCCACCTGATAAAATTTTCTGGGGAGAACACTGGATACATTCCGGATTTTCTTCTAAAAACCTGTTTCCTGATATATTCTAGATGTTCTGATGGAACGATTGAAAAACAAACCGATTTTAGATCGGTGCAACGTGCGTGAGTGTAATCTTCGGAAAAAATCTTCAGATTGTAGTCTTAAATTACATAAAGGTGATGCTTCACCTGGAAACGTAACAAAGTATCAAGAAATAATTGGCATGTTATTGTATCTGGCGACATGTACAATTCCAGATTTAGCCTACTGTATAACAAAATTAGCTCAGTACTAATCAAATCCTCAGAAGGAGCATTGGAATGCTATCAAACAGGTATTAAGGTATTTTTACAAGATAACGAAAATCTAGGTTTAATTTTTTGTAAAGGGGAACCAGAGTTTATTGCATTCACTGATTCTGATCAAGCAGGTGACTCGAATGATCGTCACTCAATAAGAGTATACAAATATTTGGTAATTCGCGACTTTAGCCAACATCTTCTAGACAGAAGGCCTCAGCACCACTTCATAATTAGAGTCGGTGAGCAAACGTCGCTCGCTAGAAAGTAGAGCCCTGCGATGGATCAAATATCGAAAATCGATTCTAACATTAGATTCTTCAAAAGAATCGATTCTACTTTTTTTAAAAAGTGTCGATAATATTCGATTCTTACATTGCTAAATACATTGCTTTAGTTTCTAAATTAGAGCATTTATCAGAAATTGCCTGTTTACTATAACAATTTTTGAGAATTGTCAAAAAGAATATTTATTTGGAAGCAATAAGAAAATGACAATAATTGGATCAATATTTGGATCGGCATATTTCGTTCTTGCTAGATTGCTTGGCTTCAAAAAAGATTTCTGAGGGTCTTGATACAACAACGTCTACTTCGCACTTATTTCCACTATTGCGTATTCTTACAGTATATCAGATTTACTGTAATATTTGGGGATAACACTTTTGAATTCAAGTACATCTTTAATTCAGTAACCAATCCTTTTGTAATTGTAGTAAAAATACTGTGCGTTTGTTTCGGCATTATTGTTTTGACAATACTAATTCAAGATTTCTTTGACGCCATAAATCACACTAAATAATTAAATTTCAGCAGATTATTCAGAATCTGAAATTGTTTCCAATCCATTATTTTCAAATTGATATAGCATTTGGCAAATTTTCTATTTGCTTCAAGTTTGAATTGTCTCCAAACAGATAATTTGCGGGAAACGTGTTGCTTCATCCTCATTTGCCATTTTGAATAGAGAATCGATTCTACAAAAATAAAATAAATAAATTTAAAAAAAATAAATCGATGTTTTAGGACATCGAAATGATCGATTATTGCTACTTAAAACTCGATTTTTATCGATTCTTTTTCGATGGATTACAGGGCTCTACTAGAAAGGCTTGAGTATCCGTAGTAATGGCAACCTCCTATCGCTAATCGTGTTTACGTATCTACTCGGACTATCCAAAATAAAATTCTGAATCATAAATTTTTGAATCCTATGATTCAATTTTTAAGATTAATTTTTTCAAAGCCTCCACTTGTTGCTGATAAATATTCCGGTGAAATCTAGTAGATACGTAAACGTGCGTAGCGATAGGAGGCTGTCATTGCTACAGAAATTCAAGCCCTTCTAGCAAGACTGCCCATCCAAAATAAAGAGGAAACTGGCGCTTGCGCAAATGAGTAAAATTCGTTCAACCAACCAAAAACTGCCAATAAACGGAACATAACTTATTCCTAGCATTCTCTTAATGAAATCGCAGCTAAAACGAAACCGAGACCAGTCTGCCAATCGGCGACAGATACGATTGAATACTATATTCCGATTGTAACATTATTATTTCCAAGTCCATTCTCCTTTAAATAGTCAAACTCAATTTAAATTATGGATCTATCTTTACTGTTCATAGTTTTTTCCTTGAATAAACAGACTTATAGGCGAGACGGAGGCCGCTTATGTTTCAAGAATTCTGAATAAAGTAAACAACTGCAATCGATAAGCACATATTAGGCATGCTCCCGTTTTCATTTTATTTCGTGCCGGCCGAAATAACAGCTTTGAAAGCTGACTGTTACGTCCGATGAGGATGAAATTACATAAGGTGGTAAAGGAAGAGTTAAAGAAACTGCGCATAAAATATATTTTCGGAAAAAATTGACAGAAAAAAAAAATACTTTGTTTACTTATTGAACATCTTGCCCATACTATCGGAACTACACGAACTTGTACCTCACAGAATCACACAAAATTTAAATTTATTACTCATATAAAGCTCTATTAATGCTTACAAAATAAGAAAATGCTAAATTTTGTTTCTTTAAAAATAAACCGAGAAAACGAAAAGATTGGAACACATATAGCCATACAAATACTTCATTGGTTAAAGCGGTGTTTATATGCATTATGCGCTCTCAACTTCTTTCTTCCACTACTCAACAATATGCACGTATCCACTTCACTGAAAGCAACGCTATCGTTTCCAAGGTATGCTTGCGCGCAAAAAAAAAATGCATTGTACAACGACGTGTACGTCCCTTGTAGGTTAAACAATACCAAATTTCTGAATAGAGTTAATAAAAGCTTTCTTAAACAAAGGAACTGCGATAGCATTTTGTAAAATTATATTTACATGTTCGTCTTAACCTAACATGTATTTATATGTGAGCTTCATTTTCATCTTTCAATGTTTGAAAATAAAATAATATAACATAAAATAAAATAAAATCGAAACCATATATTCTTTCATATAATATTTCCTATATTAAAACACCAATTACTAATCTTGATATAAATATTCTTTAGAATAGCTACACGTGTACAATTTTGAGTAATATGGTGTCTTTTATGTAAGCGTTTTGTGTGAGTATATGATAAAGTTTTCTAACCGAAAGAACACGCTCCGGTGTGAATTCGTGTTGTTTCATTTGTGGCTTATTCGGTAAAAAGTCGTATAACGAAATTCACACTTTTAACCTTTTCACTCGTATGAGATCTTTCATGAAACTTAGTGTAATATCATGCAAAAGTTTTCTAATACTAATCACAACTGATAGGTCTCTCTCCTGGGTTCGTGGTTTCGCTTGTCTCCTAATTGGGTAAAATCTTTTTCAGAAATGTCACATTTGTACGATCTTTCGCTGGAATGAATTTTTTCATGAATAATTTTACTGGTAAGCCATGAAAAACTTTTCTCACAATAACCGCAACTATAAGGCTTCTCTCCAGTATGAACTCGTTCGTGGATTATCTTATCAGTCGAACGAATAAAAGATTTTTCACAAAAGTTGCATTTGAAAGGTCTTTTGCCCGTATGTTGATTTTCATGATGAATTTTATTGGAAATTCTTACGAAAGTTTTGTCACAGTATTGACAATTATAAGGCTTATCTCCTGTATGAATTCGTTGGTGAATAAGTTTCTCATCTGACCGGATAAAAGATTTTTCACAAAAGTCACATTTGTAGGGTCTTTCACCAGTATGTCTTCTTTCATGAACAGCTTTGTTTGAGAAATTTGTGAAAGCTTTCTTACAGTAGGTGCACTCGTAGGGTTTTTCCCCGGTGTGGGTACGTTCATGTAACTGTTTGCTTCCTATATGAGCGAATTTCCTATTACAATAGGAACAACCATAAGGTTTTTCTCCCGTATGGATGCGTTCATGTGCCTTTTTCTGAGAAGTTGAAGAAAACGTTTTTTCACAATAATCGCAACCATATGCCTTTTCCTTACAGTTCTTTCGGTTTCTCTTTTTCTTACTTTTATATGCATTAGTAGCACTAGTGGTTGTAGTAATAACTATAGAATCCGAAGAAACAGTTCGTGTGGACAGTGTACTATTTTTATTTGATATAACTCCCGCATTCTCTACCAAACCACTATTCTTTGAAGTAATATGTAATAAAGATAATTTGTCACAATTATCTTCTTCGTTCTTTGGTATCAGATGACAAGAATGCAAATGCATTGAATCGGATTCATCAATCCTATCAGACTTGTTATTAAAGCTATTTTGTTGATTGCACTGAATTTGTTCATTTTCTGTATAGTTCATAATATTGCTGCTGTTTCCCATTAACCTTTCTGAATTTTTATTAACGTCAATCTCATCTTTAAAAGAACTACAATTATCTCTCTCAAAGGAAACTAACATTTCTTTTTTAAAGATACATTCTGGGTTTTCTTCTAAAGTGTCATTCCCACGAGCACATTGCGATGGTCCAAAAGCTTTTGAAGAAGTGTTCTCTGCCTCCTCTTCGTTTCCATTCTCATATAACAAAATAACAATAGGATGTTTTTCAGAAACTTGAATTCTACATTCTGTGAAGTTGTTAACATTGTTCGTGAATACAGAAGAAATACCACCAATTATATTTTCTACTGTCGCTAGTAAATCATCTATTATTTTTTTGTAAGATTTACACAAATGTGTAATACTTTCTTCATTTAACTCCATGGAAGTTGTCTTTTCAGCTATGAACCTATTGCTTTTCCTACAAAGATAAATAAATTTTTATTAAGTATTATGTCATAATTTTGCATAATAAAAGAGCACTGTCATTATAACTATAGCTATTCTAAATTTTTCGAGCAGACTTTTTTGAAAAAAAAAAATTCCTCTTCAAAGAATAAGAAGTAAAATTTCTTCATCATTAGTTTTCTGCATGAACAATTCTCAAGTGCCTTTCCTTCATCTTACTTTATCCTGTTCTCTTCTTTTCATCTCATCGTATCGTCCTTCCTTTTTTTCCTTTTCATCTCATCGTATCGTAATCTTCTTCCTTCCACCGTGCCTTCTATCTTTTCCTCCGGCAAATACCCCTCTTTTAATGCAGACCCTATCAGTTGTTTTTTTTTCTTTCTGTTATAATGTTCTACTGTGCAACCTTTTTCTGCACACGTGTCAGCACTTCTTCATTTCTCACTCTATTTTACATCTCACCGATGAATATTTAGCAACTTCCGTCTTATCCATAGCTGCAATGTCCCCATTTGTTCCATATCTCTCTTTAGTAATGTCCACTTTTCACAACTTTACAACATGACACTCCACACATTTATATTTTTCCGTAAGTTGATTCATCTTTTTGGTCAACGTCTTTCTTTTTCATCAAAATGTTTTTTTTTGCCTTCCAGATTCGTACATTTTTATATAAAAAACATATTTAAAATACGAATATTCTTAAATGATGTGAAATAAGAACAGCTTTATATCCATATAAAGATTTGATATTCACACTAATAAATTCGCATTTTCTACAGAATAAATGGAAAATAATGTAGTTTTTAGCGAAGTTCATGAGAACACATTTATTTCTCAATGTACGTTTACTGAAGCTCTAATTTAAAAAACACTAAGTTCCCAGTTCTTTGGCTACAAAAACAAAACCCTATTTGTATAGTTCAAGCACCTCCCTTCCGGTTTCTGAAGTTTTACTCAGTCAGAAAAATTCTCTCTTCACCTTAGCGGCCGCCCATAAATTACGTAATGCAAAATTGGCTCATTTTAACTCCCCCCCCCCTTTCTCCTTGTAACACCTTGAGACCCCCCCGCGTTTATAAAGAAACGGCGCTCGCAATCCCCCCCCCCCCTGCATTTTCAAAAACTGTATAACTGTATATTGTAGCAAAGTTAGAGATACAAATTTAACGTTTGACCAGTTATTGAAGAAACATCGTATTTTATGAGTATCAATTGTAAAATTAATGGGTAAATTTCTTTTTACATATTAACAGTGGAATTAAAAGATGGTCATTAGATAACCAATGGATAATGCAAAAGTTTTCAGAGCATTAGTTTGAAAAGAAAACAACCGTCCTAAGCACTAAATGATATCAAGCTTTCAGCAAGAGGCGTGCTTTGGCCTGTGAATTGGTTCTCTCCCGTTATTAATATTTTTCTGATTGGTTGATAGGCGCTCCTATGAATAATGTAATAAATGAAGCGTTGTAGAAAATGAGTTCGAACATTGAAATAAAGCGTTTCCAAAACCGTGTCCATGCAATTATTTTCTTCCTCTACATGTGAGGAATGTTTCCTGAAAGTTTGGCCGCACAAAAAATTTTGTACCTTTTTGTACGGGATGATGGACAGTTATTTCAATTATTAGCTAAAATACAGGGTGTTTCTAAATTATCTCCCGTATTATGCACGTTTATTACTCAAAAACTATTACAGATTTTAACGTGATTTTTTTTTATTCATAAAGAAAAACTCAAAAGTTTCTAAGCCTCGTGTGAATTGATAATGAAACACGCAGTTGGCGCGTGGTACCATTGTTGACGCGTTGTTCCATTTTTTGCAAGATGCAGTAAACAATGGCGAGTGTTCAAGAAAAAGCTCAATGCGTGTTATGGCTTGCGAAATTTAAGTCAATCATTACACTTCAGAGAATGTTCAAAACAAAGTTTAAAAAGGGTCCTCCAAATCATAAGTCAATTAAGCTATGCCATGAAAAATTTTTAAACACAGGTAGCCTGTAACACAAAAAGGGTGCTGATAGTCCTTCTGCGATATCACAGAGTAGAAAAGGTCAGGGAGGCGTTCGATCGTAGTCCCCGTAAATTACTTCGCCATGCGGCTCGTCAACTGGATATGCCAATGACATCCGTACATGAAATAGTGGTGCTTAACCATCTTCATCTTACATCCTACAAAATCCAAATGATGCATGAACTGAAGACAGATGAACAACCGAAGCGGAAGAAGTTTGCTGAGGATATGCTCCAAAGAACCGACAATGATCCGACCTTCCTTGAGGACATTTTTTTACTGATGAGGCAACATCCCATACTTCCGGAGTAGTAAACCGACACAACTGCCGCATTTGGGGCTCACAAAACCCACGCGTTCTAAGGGAGCATATATGCGACAGCCCAAAGGTTAATGTTTGGTGCGGTTTAATTCATGATCGAGTAATTGGACCTTTCTTTTTCGCTGAGGACAACATTACCGCTGCAACCTACCTAGATATGTTGGAGAACTACCTGATTTCGCAGGTGGAAGAACTGCAGCCCAACAAACTGGAGCATCTCACTGGGGCCTGCAAGTTAGCAGTGCCTTGATACGAAGTTTCCTGAACGATGGATTGCAAGGAATGGGTCAATCCCTTTGCTCCCTCGCTCAGCCGATGCGAAGCCTCTGGATTTTTTTCTTCCGGGGATATGTGAAAGACAGTGTACAAGACCAACTTTGATGACATTGAAACTCTCAAGAACAGAATAATTGGAACAATCGCTGACATCACCCTCGAAATGCTAGCCCGAAAATGAGAGGAAATCGGGTTTCGCTTTGACGTCCTTCACGCCATAAATGGGGGGCACAGTGAAATTTATTAAGGCATGCTAAGAAACTTTTTGAGTTTTTTTTTGTGAATAAAAACAAATCACGTTAAAATCTGTAATAGTTTTTGAGTAATAAACAGGAATAATACGGAAGATAATTTAGAACGCTCTGTATTTTTCCAACAAAAATTAACCGAGAACAAATGTTAACTGCTTTATTTAATTGAAATATTACTAAGAGCCTTTATTAATAAGAGCCTTTGTAAGCTTCGTTTTCATTTAGACTATGCTTGAAAATGATCTAAAACCGAAACTTTTGTACATATACAGTTGCTATTTTTCCTTTATTAAAGCATCAATTACTTACCCTGATATAAACATTCGTTATAATAGCTGCAAGAGTTAATTAGTACAGAAATTTTTAATTTAATGTTTAGGACGAGGATAGGATAAAGTTTTCTTAGATAAATCATAACCAGAAAAACTACTCTCCAGTGTGGATTCGTTGGTGGGCTCGTTTGTCCTTTATTCGGAAAAAAACCTTATCACAAAACTCACATTCATAGGGTTTTTCGCGAGTATGTAGTTTTTCGTGAACAAATTTATTGGAAAATCTTGCAAAAGTTTTTTTACAGTAATTACAACTATAAGGCCTCTCTCCCGTGTGGATTCGTTGATGGTTTCGTTTGTCGTCTAATCGGAAAAAAGCTTTCACACAAAAGTCACATTTGTAAGGTCTTTCGCCCGTATGAGATCTTTCATGGAGAGTTTTATGGGATAAATTCGCGAAAGCTTTCTTACAGTACGTACACTCATAAGGTTTTTCCCCCGTGTGGATGCGCTCATGTAACCGTTTATTTCCTAAGTGCGTGAATTTCTTATTACAATAAAAACAACTATAGGGTTTTTCTCCAGTATGCATGCGTTCATGTATCTTTTTACAAGAAGATGTAGAAAAGGTTTTTTCACAATAATCGCAACAATGTACCTTTAAGTTTTTTCGTTTTCTCTTAATATTTTTCTCATTAATTGCAGTAATATTAACTGTAGCAACCGTAGAGTCTTTTATTTCCGAAGAAAAAGTTCTTAAGGAGAGTGTATTCCTTTTGTCTGATATAACTCCCATATCCTCTTCCAAACCACTATTCCATGAAGTACGATTTAACAAATTCACGTTATTATGTTTGCCATGATTAGCATCTGCATTCTTAGTAATCATTTCATAAGAATGCAAATGACCAATATCGGATTTATCAATCCTTTCAAATGAAAGTTTTTTTCCTGAATTTCCATCAATTCCGATCTTATTTTTTAAAGAACTACAGCTGCCTCTTTCAAATGAAAGCAATACTTCTTTTTTAAAGAAACACTCCGAGTTTTCTACTAATATATCATTCTCACTAGCATTCTGTGATGGTACACAAGTTTTTGAACAAGAACTCTGTTCAGCGCTTTCTATCTCGTCTTCTTGTTCCTGTTTCACTATCGTTGTGTCTGGAAATGCATTTGTAATTCCCTCATTGTTCCCATTCTCATATAACAAAATAACAGTAGGATGATTCGCAGGAGGTTGAATTTTACATTCTAAAAAATTGTCAATATTATTCGTCAATACAGACGAAACACCATTGTTTATATTTTCAATTGTCGCAAATAAATCCTCTATTATTTTTATGTAAGATTTACACCGAAGTGCATTACTTGCTTCATTATACTCCATGGAACCTTTCTCGGCAACGAACTTATCGCATTCCCTATAAAAATAAATAAATAAATATTTATTAAGCTCAATGCCATAATGCTGCATAACAATTACAGTATGTACTGGCATTACAACTATTTATTCTAAATTTTGAGAGCAAAACTATTTATTTATTTATTTTTATTAGATAATGACGTTTTGACTTGAGACATAAAAGAGACAGAGCCGGTTTCTCTCTTGTCAGACATTCTACTTTTTGATGAACTTGAAGGAATATTCTCAGTATTCTTACACATTAATAAAACATTAAAAGAATTACGAATATCGAAACCTTTAGGTTATTGACAAAATACGTAATTATGAATCGTCTTATTTATTATTTGCTATCCATCCACTTAGATTTGACATTCCTTATTATTATTTTTTATTAAATCTTATAAAATGTATAATGCCAAACAATATACAAAACATAAGATTTCAAATGAAACGAGTGCAAATCGTATATCGTAATACAATTTTTAAAGTTAAGCAAAGGCTGAAGGAGGTTCAAATTCATCTAATTTTAAAGATAATATAATAATCAATGTTATAATGGTTTAATAATACGGTATGCGGCAAAATAAACAGTACTGAAATGCGTTATAGCAATAAACGTTTCATAATTTCAGTACCGTTTAATTTGCCGCATACTGTACTTTTAAAATTATTCAATGGATTTATAAGATACCAGATTCGGTGGAACATGCAATGTAAGATTATTAATGTTAACGTGTTCTTTTAAGCGTGTGGAATAATTTATGTAGGTTAGGTTCCTTACATTTCAATCGTAATTAGCTCGTTGGTTTATCAGAATTTATTAGAATTTTTGGCGTCCACTACTAAGGTCATTTTGCGCCTTTTACAAAAGTTATATCTGTACGCAGTCCGGTACAAACACTAACATCCATGCCCGCGGCGGGATTCGAACCCACGACCAGCTCGACTCGAGAACTAGAAAGCCTACGCTCTGGCCCTGTCGGCCAGCTGGCCGGCTAAATAGCTTGGCAACCGTTGGTCTCAAATCAATGAACCACACACCATTTAAAAGAGGGTAACATTAAGTTTTTCTTCAATGCCGGTAGAGATCTTTAGGTCGCATCTGGAAGACGTAGGGAAGTCCCCTCAGTTATAGTGACTAGTCCCTTCTAGCCACTATACCTTAGTCCAGGGGTGACCAACCTTTTTTTGTCTCGGGCCAAAATAAATTTCTGAAGGTTTTCAGGGGGCCAACCATTTGTAATTCAAATCACATTCAAATATTTTATGAAACATTAACCACGTACAATATTACTTGTTAATAAATTTTACAGTAAATAGATCATTTCGCGGGCCGCATAAATTCTTTTGGTGGGCCGCATTTGGCCCGTGGGCCGCAGGTTGGTCACCCCTGCCTTAGTCGAAAGATAGAGCGGACACCAAAATGGAAGCCATTTTGTGTCCAAAAAAGTGATTCTCTTATACAGCAAATACCATTTTAATCAAGCATTTTTATCTATTGTTTTTGGAAAGCAAGTAAAGTATATTTTGAAATGATCTATGTTTCAATAATTGTTACTTAATTGAACCGTTGATTTAATTGAATTGAGTCGTTAATTAAACAATTGCTTAAATTTTAACACTCCAGCAGTATTTAATGAAAATTAATGAATCTTTTTTATCTATCATTTAATTTACCTCATTATTAATGGAAAACCTAAAAAACTTTTTAATATTACCTAAAAAAAAACGCAACTTCAGAAAGAAATTTAAAAGCCCTTCTTTTTTCCTCAAAATTACACATGAATAAATCAGGAAAGGTATTTATAAAAATAAAATTGTTGAAATTTGATATTTTGCGCTATTTTTCCTTTCATACGTATTTACTTTCCTACATAAAAGAAAACTATTATAAAAATGAATAATAGCAATCATTTCTCAGAGGACAAAACATGCCTATTTTGTAATTACAAAAAAACTGAAAAATAATGTCTCTCGAAGTTTTAAAATGATTTTATTGAAAACTAGTATAAATGGAGGTTAAATATACAGGGTGTAAATTTTAAGTTGACAAAGCAGAATAACTCGAAAAATAAGCTTCACACGAAAAAATGCGTATAATCCAAAGTTGATTATTTTCGAGGGGGCATCTGCTGGTGCTAAAATTAGCCCACCCCCCCCCGGCCCCTGGGGGTGGGGCGGGGGGCAACTTTAAAATTTCAAATGGGAACCCCTATTTTTTATTGCAGATTCAGGTCCTACATAAAAAACTACGTACATTTTGTCTGAAACATTTTTTTTTATTTTTGGTAGATGGCGCTGTAATTCAAGAAAATCCATTTTCTCATTTTTGCGTGGAAATGGTTACGGAGAAATAAAAAATACTTATTTACTTCGTAAATTTTGCCGCAAAGTTATTATTTTATTATTTTTTGCCGCGGATTAGGATAATTTTGTTTTGTTTCGTGGTCATGAGGCCACACAACTTTATAATTATCAAACAAATCAACTGATTAGCTAACTAACTAACCGAACATCCTACGTACTAACGAGTGAACTCATTAACTAACAGAGTAAAAAAGTAAAAGACTGTGTAAAGATGAAGTTATTCCCGTTTAAGATTTGGTGGTCCTTAAAAGGACCGATTGTTTTCGTTTTATTTTTTCTTATTTGCAAATACTTGCAAGTAAATGAATTTCGGGGTGCTTGTATTTCCAGTGAGTCCCCTCGCCTCTCACTTTCGGCCTGCTTGTTGTCCTTAAATCCCTTGCATCTCGCCGTTTTATGAAATTAAATGTTCAAATTGATGACCTCCAACTTCGATGCATTTATTGACTCGTTTTGTAAATTCCTGAACACATCTTGATAACATGTCTGGTGTAATTGCAGCGCAAGCATCTCTTATTCTTTGAATCATGTTTTCGCGAGTGGTTGGCGTTTCCTTATAAACGATATCTTTGAGGTAACCCCATAAGAAAAAATCTGGCGATGTAAGGTCAGGCGATCTGGCTGGCCAATTCACAGGACCTTCCCTGCCGATCCAGCGACCATGGTAAAGTCGATGTTGTACTTCGCGCGCTACTAATGAATAATGCGCTGGACAACCATCATGTTGAAACCACATGTGTTGTCGAAGTTCAATACTCAGGTCTTCAAGTAGATCTGGTAGTTTATTTTCAAGTAGGTTACGATATTTGTTGCCATTCAAATTACCGTCTATAAAATATGGACCGATAAGTTTATCGCCAATTATCCCACACCAAACATTAATTGACCAAGGTCGCTGATGGTTGACTTCTCGAATCCAGTGTGGGTTCTGTTCACTCCAGTAATGCATGTTATGTCGATTAACTTCCCCGTGGTTTGTGAATGTTGACTCATCGGAGAAAAGAACTCGTGCAAAAAAATGTTGGTTTGTTTGCATCTGCTGAAGTGCCCAGTGACAAAACGTTAGACGGTTTTGGTGGTCATTGCCATGTAGTTCCTGATGCATTTTCTTGAATTACAGCGCCATCTACCAAAAATAAAAAAAATGTTTCAGACAAAATGTACGTAGTTTTTTATGTAGGACCTGAATCTGCAATAAAAAATAGGGGTTCCCATTTGAAATTTTAAAGTTGCCCCCCGCCCCACCCCCAGGGGCCGGGGGGGGTGGGCTAATTTTAGCACCAGCAGATGCCCCCTCGAAAATAATCAACTTTGGATTCTACGCATTTTTTCGTGTGAAGCTTATTTTTCGAGTTATTCTGCTTTGTCAACTTAAAATTTACACCCTGTATATGAAATTATATTTATAGAAGAGTTTATTGCTCTTGAAATTCAGAAACAGCAAAAAATCTTTTCCACTCAAGCTTTTCCTTATTCAATACACATATCTAGCAAGGACGCGTGGAGGCATGGAGTGCGCAGGCGTGTCTGGTGAAATGAGTATGCACTGGCATACTCCAGTGCTTAATGAGAGTGTTCCTCTCATAAGAAACGGCTCGTGGACACTATCTGCTCTACCCCCTTATTCGGTATAACCCTGGCAAAAGCTGTTTTGTGGCCACCTCGATCCCTAGATCTCAATGTTTGTGACTTCTTCTTGTGGGGATGGGTAAAAGACCGTTTTTTCTGCCCCCTTTCCGGCAAATCTGGAGGAGCTAAAAAATCGAATAATAGCCACCACTCGTGAAGCGACTCCAGATATGCTTCAGCATGCATGGGAGAAATTTGATTATCGGCTAATTGCTTGCCATGCAGCAGGAGAACACACATCAAACACTTATAAACTGCCTTAAGATTATTACAAACATTTCAATATGTCGCCCAACTCTGTATCTTCATTTTTTTTTTTTTTAAATGTAGATTTTTAAAATATGATGAACCTTTCTGTTACACTAAATTTAAAACATACATTTGCTTCTCAACTTTAGTGTAAACTTTTAAATAAGGAAACTTTTTAAATAAGGAAATTACTTATAATGAAAGTGGAATTTGGGTGAACAATTTATAATAATAATTTTTCTTTGGAAATATTGACTGACAGAACAACAATTTTGATAAAACAACAATTTTGACAACAATAGGACTAAAAAAAATTTTTTAAGATATCAATCTGTAACTATTTTGTTTGAAATCAGTTATGTGTTGGAATCCCTGGAAGTTCATGGGTTTTTGACAGTAACTTTCTGTTACACCCTGCATATTCTGGTACTGGCAGAATTTTGTACGATCAAAGATGACTTCTAGTCTCTAGAGTAACGGACGGCTTCATAGTAATCAATGGTAAACCCAGAATGCAGAGGGGCATAATTAGGGTTACCAGACGACTTCTTTAATAATAAAAAAAAAGGACACATAACATATGGACTCTGGAATGTTCATTATCATTGAACTCAGCTTTATCTGTTGGGTTGTTCAAAAAGCCATTGCGGTTTGTTTGTTTTTTTTTTGTTTGTTTGTTTGTTTTTTTTTTTTAATAAGTCGTCTGGTAACCCTAGATATAACCCTCTCCAAAATAGGCTCCGTGCGCTGTTAAAATTGACGTCTGAGACATCTGGTGTTAAGAAACTGTAATTTTTGGGGGAGTTACACTGAATGTTTAACAGGGAGAGATTGCAGTTTGGCGGATTTAAAAACATAGAGAGCATTGATTTTTCCCACAGACTCGACTCTTCAGAAACCGGGAAAATTGAATGAGTCTGATCATTTTTTATTTTTTTCAAAGTAATGGAAAATCAGATCAGAGGTATAGCAGCAATCACTGATATCAAATTAAAAAACTTACCTATCAAAGCGATTTTGCACTTTCCGTTTTTGCATTTTCCGTGACATTCCTTGTTGCATGACTTTAGTGGGATAAATAGTTGGATTATAGTTTGGCTTCCGAGGATCCTCACTCCTTTCATTATTGACGAAATGTTGACTGCATATTTTTGAACTCTTAGTAGGCATCCACGAAGCTTTATGTTTACTGTAGCAATATTTATCAGTCATTAGCAACTTAACAGAGCCATTCAGTTTAAATAAATAAATCTATAGAATTAAAATTTATACTTTGACAGTTCTGCAACTTATTTTGCTAATAGGTAAAAATTATATTTACCTCTCTCTTTTAACAAAATTTATCCATGTGTTTTTTCTGATGGCTTCCCATTGTCTACCAGGAAAGCTGAAGAATTTAATACGTGGTTCTTGTCCTAATGTATTTTTCCTAGTATTAGTGCAACCATATACACAACAGTTCACATTACTGCCACGCTTTTGTTTAGTTTCAGACATTTTGATACAAGAACAACTTCGTAAGCAGTGGTCACAAAAGTAGTCTTGTAATGTAACTCCCCCAAGAAATACAAGGTTTCGACTATCGTAGGCGTTGCATGTCACGCAAACGAATTTGCACGGAGCCTATTGAAAGGATAAGCAATAATAGTAAATCAAGTAAATCAGAGAGAGAATCAAAGATAGATCTTGTAAACTTAAGTATGACAAAGTGAGAAATTGTTTCGCAAAATATTTATTTACACTATTATACCTCGGGGTTTTCGAATCTCTCAAAATTTCATCCTTTTTATCAGTGCTGTACCTAAATATTTCTTCACTGGAGGCATTGAAAAAATAAATAAATAGTCCTATTGCGTCCTTATCGTTCATCTGAGAAAACAAGTGCTACGCTGCTTCACCCTCCACATGGAAATAGAGATCCATGGAAATACTATTTAGAAATGTTTCACGAAAAGGACGTTTCAAGTGTTTACTCGAAAGTAAAAAGAAACTGAAACCAAAATAGTCGAAGCTTTTTTGTTTTCCTAGTCCTAATACAAAGAAAACGATGTAGATAAAGAATGACAACCCATCATAACTAATATCTTTAATCTCAAATTTGCACTAAATTCAGCTTTACACGTTTGATTTCGCACTCAGCTAAGAAAGCTACATCTGTATTTTGGCTAAATTACACCTTTTTTCTTCAACAGTGTAATTATAATTATACATTAATTAATTACAAGCCTAAATTTTACTTCCCCCCCCCCCTTCATCGGAAGCCAGGTAAATTTAGGTGATCACCATTTCGTGTAATGAAAAGGCATAAGGAAGTGAAATATTTTTATAAAACTGAGGGGGGGGGGAACATGACACGACACCCCCTGTGTCCCCTTGTCCCCCAACCACTGATACATTCCCCCCTTTATTCTTAGACCGTGGGTCACAGTAAAAAGCAATGGTCGCTTAGGTTTTGATTCTCTCTTCGCAAATGCAATGATCGCTGAGGTTTTCCTGGCTTTCGGTGAAGGCGAGGAATACTTAAATCTAAGAAATTTATGCATTTACCTGCAAACTTGACTCCAATTTATTTCCCAGAGAAAACAGAATATCCCGGCGGCGGACAGTTGCTACTTGTTTCGTTCACTTACACAAATGGCGGATCATGAGAGAAAGGGAGGGAAGTAATGCCATTTTATTTTAATGCCTATAATTGGCTGAAAGTCAAATACGTCAGAAACTGCTCACCCATTTAATGGACAACTTTTCTAAACTTGAATGGGATTTATTTTACTCCACAGAATTTAAAATATAATTTTTTGTTCCTTAAAAATGATGTTTATTAATCAATATTTATAAAATTGGTGTATTAAGATCAGTAATTATGAAAGAGATAAAACTGTGCATTAAATGATTTCATAATGCATGTACCGGGTGTTTCAAAAATGACCGGTATATTTGAAAAATCGATAAATCAATGAAAAATCAATAAATCAATATGCTTGGGACAACAGTAAATTTTCAGGCAGACAAACTTTCGAAATTACAAACGGTGTATTTCTATCGCTGCCAGTTTAGTTTTTATTGATTTTTCAAATATACCGGTTATCGTATAAATTATTTCATAATACATGATTTCATGTACATATATTAACGAAACTTCTTATGTATATTTTCAATCATTACATGTATATTAGTTTAAGGACGTCCCTTCCTGTTGTTTATCCTTTATTAAAATTGTATACAGGTAATAATGCCGTGAATTCCAACTAATCTTAAAATTGATGCATGAAATTTATTTTAATGATTTTATTTTTTTTTGTTGCATTTTCTAATGGTTTCGGCTTTATTATTTTTTTAATTTTTGTCTTTATTATAAAATGATAGTATTATTAGTAATAATATGAAAATAGGATCCTTCGTTTTTTTCCGTAAAGTATATGTACATGTATACAATACATAATTATAAAAATGACGGATGTAGAGAGACGAGACACAAAACCCTCGAATAAACATTTATAAACATATGTATAATTGGATGCAGGGCGGTAAGACCCTGAAAACTTATTTTAATATTTTGCTTTGAAAAAGGAAAATATCTATCAGAAACGCCAGCTCTTTCAGTGTCTTGCCTCCTTGTATCCAATTATAATTGTAAAAACATATTTTAGGCTTTCTTTACAATACATATTAGGCATGTAATAATACGGATATGGGTACACGATTATGAACTACATACAACAGCAAAAACAGTCCAAGATAACAAACATTTTTAACTAAGAAAAAGAAAAACCTCTTGTCCACAAAAATATTTGTTCAAGCGTATACGTATTCGTACTTGGCGTAGTTAGAGAAAGAAAGGCTGTGGATCCTCATCGCCGACAAATCAACGAACGAGTTGGCCGGCCAATGAGAGAGTAAACCACACATAGTCCAACGAGAACCAATCTCCTTGACCCAAGGGGTAATACCGAGGGGTCTGACATTCAACAAAATTATGGCAAAGATTCATGAATCTCGATAATTTGATCAAGATTCAAGGAATTGTAATGAATTCAGATTTGCCAGAATTCCCTAAATCATATGAAGATTCACTGATTCACTAAGAGATTCAGAGATTTTTCAGAGATTCATAGCCAAATGTAGGAACTTTTTTCTTGTCTCGCTTTTTACGAGAATCTGAGGAGAGATATTGTTAGATTCAGGATTCAAAAACATGGGATTCAGAACAGATTCAGTGAGATTCGCAGAGATTCATTTTACCTTTGTCAAAGATTAAGGGTATTGTCAGACCCCTCGGGTAATACAGAAGGAAAAAAATTGTTATACAACACTATATCCAAAAAATTCAAAAAATTTATACAAAATCTTGAACAATAGAAACAATCGTTATATAGATGCAAATTATACAATGCTAAAAAAACTCTAAAATAATTATAAATAAATCCAAGCCAAAATAAAATCTTGTAAACATTCCAAGGAGGAGCTTTAGCCGTGAAGCAGATATATATTTATACATTTATTAAAAAGAAATTAACACCCTCCCCCCCTCCCCGGGTAGGGGAAGGCAAGTGGAAGATCCTGCGGTCATCTATTTTTATCCCTTTATCTGCACTTTTTACCTCTCCCCAAGTTTTTTAATCAAAAAAACTGATTTCTCGAAGGTAATATGTAGAAAATGTAAAAAAACTCGTATCTTTTTTTTCCTTTTTCATTATTTCCGAACGTATGATATACAGTGGGTGCCGTTTAATGTGATCACGGTTAATGTTATCATTTTGAAAACAAGTCTGAGTTTTTCCCATGTACTTAACCCTTGTTCACTTCCTGGTTAAAAATATTCCCGTGTGAAAAAAGGGTTTGGTTTTGATTCTACCGTTTGTATGTGCTGTCCACATGACAGCAACACACAATTCGAGCATATGAAAAAGATGAAGATTGAAACACCGCCAACAAATGCTCAAATGAGAGAAGCTCTACGAATTTTACAGGTGGGTGTAAGACATAGATCAAATGAATTTACAAAGCAATATGAATATGAAAAAACTCATTAATGACCTTCTCCGCAAAAATTGTACTAAACAAATGAAGATATATTTTCTAAACCAAAATTAAAAGATTCTTAATTAAAGTACATGTACTTACATTACAATTAAAGTACAATATACTTAGAATTTTATATCTATTGTACTACATTATCATAAGAAACACATGTAATAATAATAGACACTATAATTTTGAATTTTTTTCTTCTGCTGCATCTTTATTCTATTTTGGCTATTGTTATCAGTCGGTTATTGTTATCACTTTGGCTTGGTCCCATAGTGCAGATGGGCATGCCCATCATAAGCTACATTCCGAATTTCAACCTTCTATCTCAAAAAATGTAGAAATTATGAAGAGGACGGACTGACTTTATAAAAGCAATAAGTAGCTCCATTCTTCCGCAACTTAATAATATAAATTATGAGCATTTGAGCAATCGTGCGTCGACAAGGCGATTTCACGTGCGCGCGCCGATGTCAGTAATGCTTAAAAGATGAACAGAAAGTAACAATGTATTCCTTCTTGACAAATCGATTGTTATATGACATGCCATTATCTTGGTATTCTTTACACTCACTGTTTTAGCACGTGAATTCGACTTGAAGGGGTCCACGAAAATTCTGAAAAGTTGATACGGCCGAGCTAAGCTCTGATAGTCATATTTCTGAAAACAGAATTTGAAAAAGTTAATCCGTTTTCAAGTTATCGTGCAAACGGCGGACGGACGGCCGGACGGATAAACGTACAGACCAAGGGCGCATTCTTATAAGTAGCTTTTTATGCTAAAGCTCCTAATAAACAGTCAAAAAATTATTTTTAAAGAATGTGGAGAAGTTTTAATAAGGTTGAATTACCTAGAGGACAAGAATCGTTGTTCAACAACTGTTCTGGTTTCTTCTTTCCTATTTCCAACGTCTCGTAGGCATCTAATAGCAGTCTATTTTTCACTGGCCTAAGTAGGCGGCAATCCTCCTTCAATACCGCTTGGCCCGTGTCCAACATGTGCTTCGCTATCGCCGATTTTTCCGGTCAGCTGAACCTGGCATGGAGATCGAAATACGTATACGCTTGAATAGATATTTTTGTGGACAAGAGGTTTTTCTTTTTCTTAAGATGTCGTTATCCACAGTGATATCCTACTGCTCATTTTTAACTTGTTAATTTATATAATACTAGTCTGTTTGTTTGATGAAATTGTTAGGGCCGGTGTATAAGTGTGGATCTTGGCTTGGAATGAGTCAACGCTTTATATGTAACCATGCTTTATTGATGACAGTTGAACGAGACAAAAAAACATGTCCCATAATTACCAATGGTAAGTGAAATGAAATTACATATAGTCAAAGAATAGGAATGCAATTACTCACAGAACGACTGACATAAGCTTGGTCATTAGAGATAACGACAAGAACCGTAAGTTTTTAACAAGAAATATAGGGAGAAATTAAAAAAAAAAATTAACATGAAATTGCGCGTAGAGACTTTTAAAATACATTCAGTGGGGCTCAATACAACCGTGGCGTTATGCGATGCATCGTGGACTCGGCAATCTTAAATGCCTGGACTGCGGGCGAAAGAATTCGAAAATGGGAGAGATGACAAGGGTGCGCCATCCGGTTGAATCACAGATATATAGTTTACTATATATCTGTGGGTTGAATAGGCTTTAAGACTAGGCCAATGATGGTAAAGCTGAGAAACAGACATCGGGACAGCGTAAGCTCGACATCCACGGGACGTGCGACCTTGTCTACAATCTTGCAATTGGAATTCGCATGAGGAATCGAGACCACTGGCAATATAAGGGAGAGCAGAAGCAAAGAGAAATGAGGAATAATCTAGAAGTAAAAGAAAATATTTTTGAATATAATTTTACCAACAATTACACACGTAATTCGCCACGAGGAAAAATCGCCACATGGGCATGTGCTAATATCACGCAAGTCATAAAAAAAACAAATTTTACAACAATAGTCCATAGACCACAACAATGAATTATGCCCATAAATATAAAATACCAACAAATTCAATATTTGCAACCAAAAAAAACAGATATTTTTAATTACTATCTATCATGAATGTTCACCAACGTGCTTTTATTAGCTATAATGGCGATTTCCCGAACAGAAATTTTGCAATATCTTAATTTGGATATGAATAAAAACATAAAAAATACTTACAGTTAATAAAGCAAATATTCGCTTAGGAAAAACGAAAAACGAAAATATTCACATGCCCTCTTGTATAATATTACCAAGTATTATAGCTTTTGGTCCAGTAGTTTTTTTAATCGCCATGTCAAAATGGAACTTTAATTATAAAAACCCTGTATATTTTCTCATTTGCTTTAGAATAATTTCTTATATCTTTCCAAAAATTTTAATGAAAAATGAAATAATAATGATTTTTATTTATTCATTTATTTATTTATTACTTTTTATAACTATCCCCCTTAAAAGGTGCATCATTAAGACAAGCATCGTAGCTCTCGAAAAAGACAGGCCCTGACGTTGAAAATTACCTGATCTGCTTAGTCGAAGCAACAATGTAACCTTCGCTGTTTCATTCTTGGATTTTAGCAATCAGTATTTTTTCGTTTGTTGGCAATAATGAAGGTTACATTGTTGCTTGGCGTTTCCCTGCGCCAACTCTTAAGCGCTTCGTTAGTTTAGCGTTATATCTCTACCATAACCATGTCCTCGGATCAATTTGACCTGCCTAAATCTTCCCAGGGTCAACCTGAATTACCATGCAAAATTTCATCAAGATTGGTCCAGCCATTTTGGAATGCATAGCGAACAGACAGACAGACACGCATACATAGATTTTTATGTCATCAATGCATTTTGGATTATTTCGTTTTAAATTTAATATTAATTTTTGGTATATTTTAGTATAATTACGGTGAGCATCCGTCCTATATTTTGAAGTGCTGTCCTTTAGATTTATTTTCTTTTAAAAATTGATTTTATTCTTTATTTTCACGATCATGGTGATTTTTCGTAGACATTCTGAAAATCAGACTCAGAATATTTCAATGTGCGAAATTTTCTTTACTTTAAAAGAATTAAAATTTCAACTGTTTTGACCGTAAGGCGCCCGTTAACTTAAGTATTAAATTGAACAAAGTACATGTACACTGAACCACCAATTTATTAGAGACACCTCTTACGGAAAACGGATCGGCCTCCCAGTGACACCCAAACAATGGAATAGGCCGAAGCGGTGTATAAAAGGGATGCATTGGATCACAAGTTGCAGTCAGCAGCAGAAGTGGACTGAATATGGGTAAATCCAAGGATTTGACCGACTTTGAACGAGGCATGATCGTTGGAGGTCGACGGGCGCAGTTGAGCATTTCGCAAACCGCGAACCTCCTCAGGTTTTCCCGTGCAACAGTGTCAAGGATATTCCGTGAATGGCAGTTATGCCAAAAAACAACCTCCAAACAAACACAGTTCCGGACGAAACAGGGCCGTGGAAGAATGAAGCCAAAGGCGACTGGCACGAATCGTCCACAGCAACAGGACGGAAACAGCCCAATAAATTGCAGCGCAATTCAATGCATTTCGGAGCACACGGTGCGGCGCACCTTGCACCGAGCTGGGTTTAACAACAGGCGGTCAGTACGGGTACCGTCGCTGTCACCGCAAAATAGGAAAGCGCGCCTCCTATGGGCATACAGGCATCGCCACTGGACACTGGATGAGTGGAAGAAGCTCGCCTGGTCCGACGAATTGCGGTTCCTACTTCATCATGCGGACGGCAGACTGCGCATCTGGCGCAGACAGCACGAGGCCATGAACCCATCCTGTCAGCAGACTACCGTACACGCGGGTGGAGGAAGAGTGCTGGTCTGGGGTGTCTTCTCTTGGGACACACAGGTTCCTCTGATATCCGTAGACACATCCTGAATGCGACACACTACATGAACATTGTTGTCGATCAGGTGCACCCGTTCAGATGACTGTTCCCTGGTGGTGACGGACAGTTTCAGCAGGACAATGCTCCCTGTCACCGTGCTCGAATGGTCTTGAACTGGTTCGAGGAACATGACGCGGACTTTGAACTTCAGTTGGCAGCTCGGTCGCCCGATCTCAACCAGATCGAGCATTTATGGTCGTTCAGTGTATATCACAATTAGAAAAAGATCACTATCAGGATACAGAATCAATATCATTTTATCAAACTTCTATTGATTATTTAAAAAATCTTATTATTTAAATTATTTAAATCACTGGGATAATATTTTTTAAGAAATAAGTGAAGTTGAATGGATTCTTTTAAATGAAATTCCCGAAAATGATAATTATAATTTTAACTATTTCGATGGAGTTATAAATTTTTAAATAATATAAGAATATAATTATTTTTGATAAAATTATAATTATTTGCCGTGGAAATTATAAATGTTAAATTCTTCTTCTTCATCTTCAGCTTTTCCCACTTCTATGTGGGGTCGCTGTTTTTGATGAGCTTTCTCCATTTCTCTCTGTCTTCTGTCCAGTCCCTTCTGAGTCCCTTTGATTTCAGATCTTCGTCCACAATATCTTGCCATCTTCTCTTGGGTCGTCCTCTTTTTCTCCTTCCCTCCACTTTCATGTTCATAGCTCTTTTGCCTGTGTAGTCCTCGTCTCTTCTCATTACATGGCCAAACCATCTCAGTCTATTTTCTTGGATTTTGTTTTCAATATCTGTAACCTTCACTGTCTCTCGGATGCGCTCATTTCTAATCCTGTCTAATCGTGTCACTCCGTACATCCATCTCAACATCCTCATTTCTGCCACCTTCATCCTCTGTATATTGGACTTTTGTAGAGATAGTGTTTCCATTCCATAGAGCATTGCAGTCTCACCACCATCCTGTAAATTTTGCCCTTTAGACGCACAGGGATCTTCTTATCGCAGAGGACTCCAGAGACTTCTTTCCAATTTTTCCAACCTGTCTGCATTCTGCTAGTCACTTCCCTACCCGTCTCACTCCATTCATCAACTGTCGAACCAAGATATCTGAAGTGGTCAGTTTTCCTGATTGCTGTCTCCATCAGTTTCAGTTCCTCGTTTTTCTGGGCCTCTAAGTTGCAGGCCATATATTCTGTCTTGCTTCTGCTGATTTTCAGTTCCCTGTCTTCCAGAGCTTTCCTCCAATTCTCTAGCTTTTCTTCAGCCTTTGCTCTAGATCTTGCACATAAAACTATATCATCCGCATAGAGCATGTTCCAAGGCACTTCTTCCCTGACTTTCTCTGATATGACATCTATCACTATGTTGAACAGGGAAGGACTCAGTGCTCAGCCCTGGTGGAGACCCACTCTCACTTCAAAGCTACTCGTTTCTCCCAGGCAAGTTCGCACTTTCGTCTTGGCTTTCCTATACATTTCTTGAATTAACCTGACATATTTCTCTGGTGCACTTCTAACTCTGAGGCTTCTCCAAACTTCTTGCCTTGGCACTATGTCATATGCCTTTTCCATGTCAATAAAGACCAGGTGGAGTTCTTGTTGTTTCTCTCTGAACTTCTCCATCATTTATCTCAAGCTAAAGATTGCATCAATGGTTGACTTTCCTGGCATGAAACCAAACTGTTGGCTCCCAATATTAACTTCAGCTCTCAGTCTTTTGTCCAGGATCCTCTCCAAGATCTTCCTGGTGTGTGACATTAGCTTAATTCCTCTGTAGTTGTCACACATTTGGATGTCTCCTTTACCTTCCTGTTGTAGATTGGGACAAGAATACTTTCTCTCCATTCGTCTGGTATCTCCTCTTCTCTGTAGATCTTCACCAAGAGATCCCATAACAGGTCCAGCCCTTTCTCTCCAAGGGCCTTCCAGGCTTCAGCCGGGAGTCCATCCCGTCCAGCTGCTTTCCCTCTCGTCATCTGCTTCAGTGCTACCTTAATCTCACTCCTTGTGATGTCCGTTGTCAGTCCCTCATTTGGTATTCCGTCTTCATGGTGTTTTCGTTCATTCTCTACGTTTAGTAGCTCCTCAAAGTACCCTTTCTATCTATCCTGTATCGCCCCAGTGTTCCTAAGGATTTCTCCATTGGCCTTCTTGATCTGCTTGATGAGTGTGATATCTTTTGCTGTCCGGCTTCTGTGTTTGGCAATGCTATATATTTTCTTCTGCCCAACCACAGTACAAAAATAAAAGAAAATGCGGTTCTGTGGCCTGGACCTAAGGACAAGGCAATGAGAGAAAAACTGGCTGCCATACTCGAAAGTGTCCAGCGTGGGAAACTTTAAAAGAAATTTCAAAGGCTCTGGAAGGAGAGAAACTAATAATGACGACAGGAAGCCACTGATCCACAAAAATTGTTTATTCGGACGTATGCGCATTTCGGCAGTGTGGCCTGCTCAGCGTGGACGTATGCGCGTGTTTGTGGATCAGTGGCTTCCTGTCGTCATTGTTGCATTTCATCGTCCACAGTTTTTGGCTTCCATTACATCTCGATAGAATCTAATTTAGGTTCACCTATTCCCAAATCGGTGGCTGTCCTCAAATATTCATCTGTCACCTCAGTTGTTGTAGAGATATTTTTCTCCATATTAAAAAATTTACTATCGGACAATATGCTAATTTTTAGTAGAACATTTTGGAAAAATGTTGATTGTTCAGGTCCTCGTTTTTCTATGGTTTAATTTTTTCGTTTATATCATCCATTTTGATAAGTATGGCAATGAGAGTAAAGCGTGAAATTAAATTTTTGGTTCACATTTTAGTACATATTTTTTTTAGATGCATATAAATACGAACCCTAACAATAAATAAATAAATAAATTTATTATAGTAAAACCTTTCATTTCGCGAATTTGGTATCGATTTTCGCGGAATTTTTGATAATTTAACCACCGCGAATACAGTGGGCGATTATAAACAGGAACCTAGGCAATTTAATGTCATCTTCAATACACTTACATTGTTCTTAACATTAATTTTCTCATTCATTCATGATTAAGGATGCATTCATCCAATTTTGCAATGGATGAGTTTGAAAACGAGGTCATTTTGTTAGAACAATGTGGACTGTTGGGTTAAAATGATCTCATAAATTCGTCGCAACACTATCGTGCCCCAGACTCGGAGGCCCTTCTGGGAGATCACTTCTTTCCTTTTCTATTGCATATGATGTCAGTAAAAATTGATTTATGAACTCTTTAAAGTGCGACTTAAAAATCTGGTTTCCATTTAGCAATTTTTTTTAGCAACTATTTTTCATACGTGTTTTAAGCGCTCTTTTACAAATCTGGCTAGTTTTGATTTCCACCCACTTTTAATGCGATACAGCCCAGTCAGGTGCAATCTAATTCGCTATACATTTTGGACCGTGTTTTCACCATTTCGATGCTCGCGCGATTTTTTTTTTTTTTTTTTTTGATTTCTTCTTGTTCTTCGAAAATCAAAACATTTACTGATCGTTTACTCAAAGCGCAACTGATAAGGAAGATGAAAGCCAGGCGAGCAATCTGGAATCTACGCTCACCAGATAACAAAATTGTCTTTATTTCAGGTGCAGCTTCAGATGTAAGGTTTTCAACTTGATTCCACCTCTTAAATTAGATTAATATCAAAAACCGCTTAAAAGCATTATTTGGAAAATAACTTTGCGAGCTTGTGAAATATCATTTTAAGAGAAGTACGCTTTATTTCCATGCGAGTGAAACATTCACTATATTGTATATAGAATTCTATTCTTCAGAAACTTCTTAGACGAAGTTAGTGTGGAAATGGCACATCTGAGTTTGGTCATAAATATTTGTAATAATACTATACAAGAATCAACTCATATTTTACCAAAAACTTTTATTCATTGTAATTATTTATAAATCCATAGGTAACGCAAACAAGCCAATGTTCAAGCACTGCTCCTATAATGTTATTAGACTTTACAATCGATAATATTACGTACCGTACTTAGTATTTCAAATAATGTTTATATTTGATAATTTGTTTTAAATTAAGTTTTAATACACATTGGTTATATATCTTATTAGAATGAAATGGGTTTTTTCATATGTTACATATGCCTGATAAACACATTTATTTTTATTTGAAAGTAAATTCCAGAAAATAAAACTTGGCATAATTAATAGCTTTCTTGCGCTACCAATAACTTCGAGAAAAAAATATGTTGTTCTTCGGCCGCCGAAATAGGCGAAGTAAAATCTATTACAATAGATCGAAAACTTATTCAACTCGTGAGGGTTTTCAGCATAAACTTTGTAAAAAAAAAAAAAAGAAAAAAAAAAATTGTAAACGTATACAAAAAGAAAAACTTTCAAAACGCCGTAAAACTACGACGACGAAACCAAAAGAATTAATGTAAGAGAACCGCATAACATTTCATGTCAATAATAAGTTGTTTTTTTTAAAAAAAAAAGGTTCCATTTAAATTTTTATTTTTTTTAAGTCTATTCCATGATCAAGTTTCATTTTGTTTGTCAGTGTGCATCCTTTTTTCATGTATTTTCTTCCCACGTAAACTAGAAAACTGCGAGCGACAATAACGACACTTAAAGGTCAAACCTCCTTTATGCATTTCTACGTTTGCTGATTTCGTACAATAATCGCAATCACAAGGGGCATTTTCTTCGTGACATCTGTCGTGCTGATTTGTTGAAGATATGTTGCAATAATCGGCATTACAGAATATTGTTTCTCCCGAATGCCGGTGTCTGTCATGACACCTTGAACTGCACGACGAAAAAGTTTGGCAAGGCTGAATTACTGTCTGAAAGAGTTGTAAGGTTGAACCTTGCGCGGCATTATTATTTTCCTGCGTTGATTTATTTAACTGCATATCTGAAAACTTTCTTTTACACGACTGTCTAGTTTTGTGGGCGCTTTTCTCGTGTGCTATTTTATGTGCCTTCTGGGTAAATTTCTTTTCACAGAAAGAACAAGAGTAAACGGTTTCAATTTTATGCGTTTGCTCATGCCTACATTTGCTATTCGGACTTGCAAAGTATTTTTTACAATAGCGGCAATAATGCATATCTTTATCGGGTTGCTTTTTCGTCCCACTACAATTATTACTATTTGACGATTTTGTAGTAATATTTCCGACATCCTTTTCACCTGTATCACTTCTCGGAGATTTCTTTTGCAATGAAGGTCTTTCACCTGCTGGATTAGTACGTGTTTCAGGACATGAGCCTTGGTTATTGTTTTTTTCATTTTCCGGGGCAATATTTGCATTTGCTGTAACATTTTTACCGAAGTTATTATCTGATAAAATATTCTTACTTTGTAAACGGGTTAATCTTTTCTCAGTACAATCGCCATTGAAGTCTTTTCCTGCAGTGTGAATTGTCGTATTATTTTTAGTTTCTGAATTGTTCAACTGCTTTGTACAATCAGAACGAGAGGAAGATTTATCAGTGTGTATTCTTTCATGCCTCTGCAAACTGCTAACAAAATCGAAAAATATTCCGCAAAAACTACACAAAAATTTCTTTTTCCTTTGCATATTACTATCTGTAATAACTTCATTGTTAATGTTATTGAACGTTTCGGAAAAGTTCAGTTCATCGGATGTATTCGCTTGAATTGTGTTATATTTATTTTCGCTTTGTTTTAATGAGTTAAAATGATTTTCAGGATGTTCAGTGCAGACAGAACTCAAATTATTCGTGGTTTCCATTTGAACATCATCATCACTATCCGATATTATTAGAATTTCAGTAGTTTCTTTTCCATATTCAATTGTCACCTCTTCTGTAATATCGACAATTTCCTTATTTAATAAGCTGTTTGAATTATTCAGTGAAAAAATTTTTTCAACCTGAAGGTTTGAGGATCGTGCCAAGGATGTTAAATTTATTTCTTCGTCATTTCCCGTCACTGTTCCCGAAATATTAGGATTTTCATTACTAATTCTTTCGGTGCAATTTTTATCATATATCAAAATAACAGTCGGGCAGTTCTTTGGAGATTGAATTAAAAATTCTAAAGCATTGTCAACATTGACGGTTACTACAGATGACACACCTTTAATAACGTTCTCGATCGTCACGAATAAATCATAAAGGATGGCTTTTCGATTAGAACATTGATAAGCAGCGGTTAGCCAGTTGATGTGTTCAGTTGACATTCTGCTTCCGTCAATGACGTCGAGTGAACACAATTATAAATGATTTGCCTGTAAAATAATAAAAGAAAAATATAGTAAAATAATAATATATGTGATACAATACGAAGTGTTATTCAAAAATTTCGATATGGCATATATCATTAGCGTTACCAAGTTGCACCTCTAGATGCTTTACAATATCTTTGCAGTAACCGTCAATATTCAGATATTTTTATATGCATATGCTATTTTCAGTCTTCCGAATTTAGGCTATTTTCTTCACACCATAGATCTGTCATAGTCTTTCTATCCCCTCTATCCCAACGCGATAGATAGACTATGGTCTGTGAAGGATGCTCAGGTGCAAAGAATGTACAGGGATAGCGAGAAATAAGTTTCTCACTTCAGGGAGCTTCAAATGAGACAAAATGAGTAGAGGAGCTCCAAATGAGTAGAGGAGACTGGGGCAGGTTTACACACTTTTTTATTATTGTTTTTGTATTTTTAGTAATAAATCTATTTCACTAAATTTTCATATCAATTCATTAGTTAAACTTTAAGCTTATATTAATATTATTTTCAAATTAAAAATATTTTCTTGATTTAATCTCTTCTGTGTAAAGTTGCCCTATAGCCGGGACAGGATTACACAATGCTTAGGGTATGTTTCCATACATATAACATAAAGAAATATAAGGTTTATTAGAAATAAAATGCAAACAATTTGCAATATTTATAACTTCGTTTAATTCAGTGAGTACCAATGAGTCAGGGTACAGACATTTCAAATGCAGGATACAAATACAAATATTACCAAATAAAAATTGACAGGATACAAAATATACTGAGTTACCTGTTGTAATACAGTGATCATGTGCTCACCTGTTACACTCTGTGCACTGTATTCACAGTTCTCCAAGGTTTTGACTTTTTTATATGGCCTTAGATAATGTGTAAATCTGCCTCATGTTTCCTGTGTAAGCCTTGAGTGATAGTTTTCGTATTCACCATGTCAAAATTCTCGGGCTAGATATTACATTTGATTCACCGTTTGATTCGAAATTGTCGGAGAATTAATTAGCTTTTTCATTAGCTCTCATGACGTCACAGCATGGCCGCTGCATTGAGGTGAATCTTATGGAAAATACTCCTGGTTTCGTAGCTGCTGAGGAGTGTTGTCATGTTTTGGTGGCAAAAATGCCTCGAAATAGGTGCCATAATATAGCTGTATCCATTAACAGGAGAAAATTTGAATTATTCCAAACTATTTTCCTTAATTGAAATAAAATATATAGGGTGATTCAGAAAACCCGAACCAGGTGTTTTTCTCGAAAAATACGCATCATACAAAAAACTAAAAATATATGCGTTTAATATTTAAAAAAAAGCTATACCAAACTCGACCCCCCCCCCCCCACTCCCGAAATGACATACCACTTTTTGTAACAGTTTTAATAATTTATAGATAACTTTTATTGAGCTATCTGAACAATAAAAAAAATAGAAGTTTACTAAAAATTAATTTTAAATTTTTAAAAATTTTTTCCTAGACTAATTCACCGAATTAATTAATTAACTGTACCGAATATTCGAATAATTCCCATAATATAGAGTGAATTCCTTAAGGAGATCAATTTCGATTTCCGGCGCTATCTGTTGGTCAAAATTAACTATGGAACTTCACGAGGCACCTTCTCTTCAATCTTTTAAACGTCATCTCACTAGAGCCGGCCAGGTGGCCGAGAGGGCTAGGGCGTAGGCTTTCTAGTTCTCGAGTCCGCCTGGTCGTGGGTTCGAATCCCGCCGTGGGCATGGATGTTTGTGTTTGTCCTGGGCTGCGTACAGATATAACATGTGTAAAAGGCGCAAAATAATCTTAGTAGTCGACGTCAAAATTTCTAATAAACCAACCAAACCAAACCATCATCTCCTTAGAAGCATTCGCTCGGGCCAAATTACATCTAATTTAACTTCTGTTTACTCTTAATTGAAACAGATTTACACAGTCCTCTGTTTATCTTACTATTTTTCATTATTATAATTACTATTAATATTATTATTATTGGTTATATTGAAATGTTTTTAGCTATAAAAAATATTATTACTATTATTGTTGTTGCCGTTTAATGCCATATAATTTTATATTGATTTATATAAATTTTTTAAGGATGCCCCTGGAAAGGCCCCCTAGCCTTTTGGGCGCCTTTTTATTCTTTTGATACAAAAATTACTCAATTTATCTTATTTGAATTTTTTTTATATTGTTGTATTATGATTATTACCAATTTATTGTTCTGTTATTATATATAATTGTAATTGGAATTGTAAATAAATAAAAAAGAACAATAATTCCAATAATTCGAACAATTCCGGTAATAATATATAAAAAATATAATATAATATAAAATATAATATATATAAAATTAAAGAAATAATTCAATAAATTAATTTAAGAAAACATTAAAATCCTCCTCCCCCCCCACTTCGTAAGAAAACTTTAGCTCACTTTTTGAAAACTCGATAAAAATGACCTATAAAAATTATTAAAAAATGAGGTTTCACATAAGGGTTAGGGACTCTGTGTGCTTTTACTCAGGGGATTTAGTCTTACCATTTTCCGATACAGTGTATTTATGTCATATTTTAACCTCCCCCACCCTTCAATTTTCGAGATTGATATTTTGCTTCTTTCTTTTCAAGTTAAAGTTGCTGTTTAAGATTTTGAAATGTAAAATATATGTAAATATCGTCCATTATAAGGACTCTTTACAAGTATAACTGAATATCACATCTATCATGCAGAACCCAGATGCTCACATCTATCACTTGTGTCTTTTACCCAGAGCCCACATCTTAACCATACAGAGAATATTTGGGCATATAAACAATAACAGGAACAATTTTATAAACCTCCAGAAGATAAGACAAAATTTCGGATCCTCCCTTAGAGAGTGAATAAAAATGCACGATACTAAAATAGAGGGTAGAATAAAATTTTAGTAACCCTAAATAAAAGCACGAGGGTAGGACCAGACTCCCACAGGGAAATTCCCAAAGTACAGAATCCCTTCATTGAGAGTGCAAGGGAGAACATAGCCCCCATAATCAAACTCCCAAGTTAAAATACAAAGGAGAAATGGATAATTTTGTAAAATTAAACAGTTTTATCGAGTTATACGGAAATTTTTTTGAATTTTCTTTCTTCTTATACAGGTTGTTCTCGAATAATGTGTATAAACTTGAGGGACAGGTTCCTTATATCAAAACAAGAAAAAAAAGTCCATATATAAACATGAGATATGAACAGAAATAAAAATGACGCCACCAAGATCAACAAGTTAACAACTCGGGTTCTATACATCTAGGATGGGTGAAATCGGGGGAATAATAGGGTACATACAACTGTGTATACCATTAAAAATAGAGGCTCGAATAGAATCGCTTTGCAAGCTGAATCTGGGCTCATCGGTGTACAGCACGTTGCTCCACAGGTCCAAAGTCCAGTTACGATGTGCTCGACTCCATTTTTAAAGGGCCCTACGAATCGCATGGGTGAGCGGAACACTAACTGCTGCTTGATATCCAGCTTCCTTTAGCCTCAGGTAAACTGTTTGTCTGGAAACTTTTGTCCCTGCGGCGGCTGCAATCTGGTATAATAGGGGCTTGCAGTTAACTGCAAATACCGATCCAGCTGAGTGGTTGTAACCCTAAAGCGGCCTTGCACTGGTCGGCGTGTAACATCTCCTGTACCATGGAACCGTTTCCAAAGTCTGGAAATATCCCCTTTGTGGAACATTCAGTTCTCAGGAGACTAAAGTTTGTGTCTGTTCTGCTTCGAGTCTTCGGATAATTCTCATTTCTTGACAAGATCAATTTGACGTCTGTATTAAACGTAAAATCAACGAAAACAAGGTGTTCCCCTAGCGTGACTTGCAAGAGTGTGGAATGTGACCCCATGGTTAACTTTGCTCTATTTATTGCTCTTTGATTATCTTGTGTAAATTTGCATTCCTGAGATAATCCGATCTTGAACTGACATTGGTTTAACCATCTAACTGATTTATATGATATTTACATAGCAACGTTTGTCGTTTTTCCGGATTCTGGACCTAAACTTTTAAATATTATTTTTCGAATTATGATTAGCTTTTGGACCGGTAAATGATAAAAGCAACAGTGTATTAAAAAATCGTAACATTTTTAAAATTGCTTAATATGACGTCACCTTCAGAACAATTCTGATACATTGATACAAGAAATAACACAATTTTAAATTAAAAAAGAAAAAAACTACAAAATCGAGGTAATCAGAAGACTCAATCTACATGCTTCCTTAAACTTTTTTTTTAAAAAATACGTAGCCGAATAAAATATACTAGGTATATACTTTGCTTGGCAAGGATATTTTTAACTATATCTTCTTAATGATTCCATAACTTTATGAACTTCCTTTGAAACTTTTATCTATCCTTTTAAAATATCGGATTAATGTCAAAAATATCTATTAAATTAAAATATCTATAAATTCTTTAATATCTTTGATAAATTTATCATTAGAAAGAAAAACTACTATTTTTCCTTATTCTCCTTGAGAGATCATTAAATTATTCTGTTTAAAATAATTTCATTCTTTAATTTCTTAATACCAAAAATTAATTTGTCTAATTTAATCAACATACTTTCCTCTCTAATGGAGCTATCCATTTTCATGGAATAGGTAAGGCGGTTATGTTGAAGAAATTGGGCAAAAAATATTCATTATTATTAAATGATAATAAATGTTCAATTGAGAACACGATTTTAACTACATATTACAATGACCAAGCGACAGACCTATATGTTGAATTTGGATAGAATCTTGATAGGCTTTTAATTAATTATTAAAAAAAGTGAGAAAATAGGTAAGATAGGAAGAAGTTACAACAGTTTTGAAATTTTGCAATAATTAGGATTTTAACGGTTAATAAATTCAATTTTAAAAACAATTTGATACGATTTTTTTATGATCATATCTTTAAACAGACCTTTAAAGCTACTTGTTATAATAAATACGAAGAAATTTCGGAGCCAACGTGTTTTTTTCTAATACGGTAATTTTTCATTTGACGTGACTGAGGCTCAGGTTGGGTCATAGAAATATATTAGTCAAAACAGAAAAAAAATATATAATACGATAAATACTTACTATATTATAGTTGGATTTTCCCATTATTTATTTAGATTTTCAAGATTAATTGTTGTAGTTAATTAATTGACATATATTTTTGAACTGGAATTTCTGGATTTGATAAATAAAAATGTTCTTACAGATGCTGCGATAGCATTAACAACAAAAGTAGGCTGGAAGAAAAATTCGTATGGAGCTATCTTTGATAGGTTCGACGGACTTGATCATATATTTGCTTGGCGAGCGCTTTGAAACTTATGAATCGTTTATTTTTTTTATTTCCGAAATTATTTCAAAATTTCTAATATTTACCTTTTAATTAATTGCGAATAACGACAGCGTGTAATGGATTAGTGAATATATAGAGGGCCTTACTGTACATGTATGTTTTCAAATTACTGAAATGAATCGCAGTCTTATTCTAAGATATCTCCTAACAGAAATAAGCTCGCTCCAAAAATAATGCATATATTATTTACCCATAAAAAATGGCAATTCAATTATTTGATATTTCGGCAAATTTTGAACTCGATTTATGATGACAGTAATCTACAAATTTCAAATTTTTAAGCTCAGAAACGAAATATGCCATTTTTATAAGGTCGACGTGTTGTTTTAAATGACGTTAAAACATTGAATGTGCTTAGATTACTGCGGTAAAGACAACTTTTAATAAAAACACACTATCTACCAATAATTGTTCGGACACTCCTGTTTTCAGATGGAATGAGCGATTTTGTAAGTGCAGTTAAGAGGACGACCCTGATTTGAATAAATAAAACACGTCAAGAATGTGCACTTTGAGCACTGCCTCTTGGCCGGTATGTCAATACGAGCCACCGATACTCAACTATAGTTATACCACCAAGAAAACGAACTTAATGTCAGTAGCAAACCTTAGCCCATTTTAAAATGACAGGATGGTCGGAAGAAGGAATGGGTGAATATTATCACTTTCATTCTTGCTCCAGTTTTTATTGTGACAACAATCTGTTAGAATTTACATGTTTCAACTTTTTTAATTTTTAACGTCGTGTGAATTTACCATTTTATTTTAGTATCTAAATGAACAAAAATTACTTCTTACCGTTTCAGAGGAAACATTACACAATGAATGAATCAAGTGTTCACCCTACGATTATTCAATGAGTATTCAATCAGTCCCTTTGACCAGTGCAGGAAAACATCCAGGCCTGCCTTCAAAAATGACAGAGAAGGACAGAAGGGCGTTAAAGAAGGCTATGCCCACAAACAAGCTAAAATCAGCGCATATTATCCGTGTAGCGTTCAGGGCAATAGTAATACAAGGTGCGTCTAAAAGGTGAATGGAAGCATAAAACAAATAAAACAAAAGATGGAAACAAAATAGCTTTATTCACCCTCAGTGTAACATCCGTTAGACACAATACACTTTTGACATCGTTGATAAAGCTGCTGGAATGAGTCAGCGAAGACTTCTTTTGGGATCGACCGAAGCACAGAAGTCACACGTTGTCGGATGTCTGGTAAGTCTGCAAAAGTGTACCCTTCAGGACCCCCTTTAGGCAAGGGAACAAAAAGAAGTCTGCAGGCGTCAGATCAGGCGAGTACGATGCGATAAACTTATACGTTGGGCCAAGAAGTTGCGTACACGGATCGCAATATACGGGCGTGCGTTATCATGCAACAGACTCCATTTTCTTCCCCTGTACATCTGTGGGCGAACACGTTGAATGCGCAGCAGTAAGCGCTTCAAAACAGCTTCGTAGAATTCGGCGTTGATCCGTTGCTCCATTTCCATTTGAGGTGAGTTTTCGCACACACGCCGTTCGAGTGCCCGTAGCAGACTAATCTGCGTCGATTTCTTGCGCTCCTTGCTACGTGCCGTCTCTCCATTGGTCTTTCCCTGCGCATGCGCGTGGCCGCATTTTTACGTCGCGCTGCATTTGAGATATCCATTAGACACACCTTTTACTACCGTGAGTATTATTACCTTAAGAAAAGAGCTCCATAGCCTTTGTTTTTATGAAAGAGCTGCAGCACACAAACAAACATCACAAGAGGAAACAAGGTGGCTCATCTGTTTGTACGCTGGACCAGTGGAAGCAAGTGCTATGAAGCGAGATTCACTTGTTTCCAGTCCGACGGTAGAGTATGGGTGTGGAGACAGCCTGCAGAACGCCGGTTACCTGAAAGAGTTGTTCCCACAATAGTAGCTGGTTGTGTGGAGCGCTCGTATGATGTGCGTTCAGATGATTTGGACTTGGACCACTGCTTGTTGTTCGTAGAAACATCAAGGCCGATCAATACCTAGACATTTTGGATGATCAGATGCTTCCCATCCTCTGCCAGTTCTATGAATGTTATTATCAGGACGGCAAATCCCCTTGCCATAAAGCTACAGCTGTCCATGCCGTCGTGTGACGAGATAGATGGTCCTGTACAAAGCCTGAACTTAATCCTAAGAACACTTGTGGGACGAACTGGAACGACGGTTGAGGTCAAGACCAACTCGTCTGAAATCAGTTGCTGAGCTCTGTACTGATTTGGTGGAGGAATGGAGACAAATTCCAGCTAATGGCTACCAAAAATTAGTGGAGAGCCTTCCATAAAGGGTACAGATAGTTATCCAGGTCAAACGCGGACATACCAGATATCACATATAGAATGAGAGCGTTCGCGATATATTGGTATATATTGAAAATGATAAAGTGTCCGGACAATTATTGCCAGGTAGTGTACATTAGAGAAAAACAGACATCCATTGACTTTTATTAATATAGATGATGTAATATAACCCTCTTGCTAAAAAACGAAATTGATTAGGAGGATTAAAAACAATATTCAATGCAGCACTGTAAAGTATCATACTAGAATAGACGGATTTCTTTGCTCCCTGTTCTCAGTTGCTTCTCATGTGAAAAAACTCGTCTGAACATTGACAGTTACATGCAATTGACAGTGTACAGGGTGGTTATAAAATTACGTGAGGCATCCAGAGCCGTCTAGCGAGTAAAGTATTAGACGAAACATAACCAAAATTTGATGGGCGTACATAGTGGGACCATGGGATTTCGATTTCTAAAAAAAATAAAAATTAGTACCAAAAGTCGCCACCAATAAAATTTTGGCGCTGCAAAAGTGTATTAGTGTGAATACTGAATGATTAAATGCCAAACGACACAGCACACATTAATTTTATTAACAACAAATCATTGAAACTTACAAATGAGGTTCAATATGACCACCATCATGATGTTCCAAGAACTTCATATGATGCACAACATTTTCCACGTCGCTTCGCAACATATCAGAATTAATTGTTATTCGATCTTTCAACGTTGCGATATCCCATGGTCTGGTTGCTGTGCTATAGTTCATATAGTTTCAAATCTTTGAATCATGTTTCGTAAATTTGTTATGATCATCGGTCCTTTTCGCAACTTCTTTAACCGCCAAAATTCACGAAGGGCAGCATTGGCATTCTCGTCCCGCAGATAAATACAGCTTGGCTACCAAAACCTGGTCCCGTAAGGTAGGAGCCATCGAAAGAGCCACCGCTTTAGCCTTTCCTTTTATACTCATGATCGCTACACGAAACGCATTTATACAAATTAATGCATTTTATTCGGTAAACAGCGCCAAAATTTTATTGGTGGCGACTTTTGGTACTATTTCTATTTTTTTAGAATTCGAAATCCCATGGTTTACTATGTACGCGCATCAAATTTGGTTATGTTTCGTCCATTAATTTACTCGCTAGAGAGCTCTGAATACCTCACGTTATTTTATTTTATACCTCACGTTATTTTATCAGGTTCATATTCAGCACCCTAAAATTAGTAAAACTCGGCTAATTGCTTTTTGAGAGTACTTAATATACTCTTGATCGACCAGTATTATCATTGAAAGACACTTATTTAGTTAGCATCGTGAAGGCTTTGCAAAATGTAGTTTTTAAATTAAATAATTTGAATAAAAATATTAGGGTGTTCATATCATATTAATTTCAGTTATTAAATTATTATTTTTAAATCATTAGAAAGCATCTGATTTAAGGGAATCGCCTATACTCTGTCCAATCACTAATTAACTAACAGATTTCAATTGTTAGACATCGTTACTAAGTAAAATTAACAATCGCTAACAATTGAAATTGGAAATTTTACTGGAAGCCCAGTTTTTCTTTCGTTGCACAGAGTATTATCTCAAATTCAGATAAAGCAATATGGCAACCCTGAAGTATTTCGGGATTTATCAACGAATTTTATTTTTATTTTACAATGCATTTCCATAGATTGACAGAAAACTTCCGATAGATTTTTAAAATGTTAAGTTGTAATTATAAAAATTGTTATTTGCTAGTTTTATTGAACCAGAGCAAGGTAAGTAGAGTATTGGATATGCTCTATCACTGCCTTCCGGGCTCTGGCTCGAAGGCTATATATTGAGCCCGGAAGACAGTGATCGAGCATACCTTTGGCTCTACTTATCTTGGAACCAGAGATAAAACGTTTTAATGTTTGGATGTGAAATTTCAGATCACTGTAAATATGAAAAAGACGAATCTAATGGTATACAGTAGTGACTAAAATGAAGGACCTTCATGAGGAATTCGACAGCTTCTCACAGATGGCGCATTTGTACTAAGCACCTAAGTTCTTTGAGTAATCAGTTATTTTATAAGCAGCAGAACCTTATTATCGCATGACAGCGGTGATTTAAATTTATTTATTTTAAAATAAATACATCTTTGACTGAAGGAAATTTATTTCTAAAGTGATGGTATGTGTTTTTATTCTTTCAAATATATAACTGCCAAATAGGGTCAAACAAATATACCAAAAGTTAAATAATTTTTTTAGACTAATTTTTTTAGATTATCCTTAATAATATCTTTACTATTTAAATTTCAATGCCCAAAGAGCAAATGTGATCATATTGTTTTTGAATTTTTAATGTTTATACAAAAAATATACATTATAAAAAGTAAAATACTTCTGCTAACCACTAATGTTTAACAAACTTATAAGAAATTAAAAATGCTTTAATAATTTATTTTTCAACAAATATCTTATAAAAATGTTTAGGATACCACTAATTAAAGGACATTTCATATTATTGCTATTTATTTAATTTATTTTATCAACGAGCAAGATGTATATCTCATGATTAACATTTTCTTCATGTAAATATTTATAGGAAAAAGTACACATTATAAAAACTAAGACATTATATAAAGTAAAATATTCTTGCTAACCACTCATATTAAGAAAACTTATAAAAAGTAAAAATGCTTTATTAAAAAAAGATTATCTCTTTTTCAACAGATGTTTTACAATGTTAGACAAATGGTTAAGTCTCTTCAATTAAAAAAATTTATATTTATTTATTATTTGTAGTTTCAATGACCACAATCCAAAGGCCAAATATTGTCATAAATTTTATTTTTAATTATACATTGGTTTTCATGTAGATTATTTGTTAAGTATAGAGATTTAACTGGAGAAAATTTGCATTTGAAAAAGTTTTAAATGCAAAACTGCAAAAGAAAAACGTACTTCGTGCGCTTGTACAAGTGCGCCATCTAGCATTGCGCAATTTTCTGTAGATCCCCCATTGCACCTAATTTATTATTTAATTTAAAAATCCTGTTAGTTATGTCAAAAATTTAATGCACATTATGAAAATTTAACATTTCTGATAAAAGAGTCTTTTTTTTTTCCTTACTACGTGGGAATAAAAACTATATAAAATTTCTCTATACAAGATATTTTTGTAACCACAATACCTTTTTCGTTACTAGGTATTATTAATTCCAAGATATAATTTTATAATTCTACAGTTAATATTATGAAATTTGTATGGTCATTATTTGTGTAGCACTTATTGAAATTAAAAAATCTGCATATATACGGGGTTAAATAACTTCAGTTTAAACTAACTGAACCAATGGATGTTTGCAGCTTAAAAATTCGAATTAATCACAACAAAATTTTTTTTCTATTGAAATTATTATTCTGAAAACAATTAATAAAAATCGAATTTTTATATCATTCTTAATTTAAACCATAATCTTAAAAAACTGATACTGGAAGCCAACTCTTTATTACAACGGTCAATTCAGTAAACTTATCTTAAATTAATTCTTACTTAATTTGGTGGATATCTTGCGGGAAACTAATTAGATATTGAAAAATAAATATCTAAATTGTAATTAAATAAATCGTTCAGGAACTATTAGGCATCTTTTATGCGACAATGAATGATTGAACATGTCTTTGCTCCATTTTCGGTGCTATGGGGATCAGCCGTGAATTCCTCGATGTACTTTCGTATAAATAAAATTTTATTATAAGTTTCTTATTCATTTTTAAAAATTTAAATTTAGATAATGCACTATTTAATAAGTGTAAAATTTATCAAGTTGTGCTGCAACAGGATATCCGTGAAAAATTTACTCAAGACAATTCCAAGAACACGTACAGATGCATTCATTAAAATTTGCACTTACCACATCGAGACAAATGGAGCGTGTTTAATTTTTACGCCGCTAGGTTTCGCTGGTGTGCAAGATTTGTTTTTACCCACTTTCCAAAGGTAGAGTCAGCAGAATTCCGGCTTTTAGCGACAACTCGCCGTTGAATCATGGGAATAAGTTTAATTGAAATAATTCTTTGTTATATTTGTATAATATTTATAATAATACCGAAATAAAGAAAATAAAAGTGAATTATAAAAAATAAGTAAAAATAAATCCAATAATTTTTAGTTTTTCATTAGAAGATGAAATTTATTTATCTATCCTCGGTCCAACGAAAGAAAAACTGCGCATGTCCAGTTAAATTTCCAATTTCAGTTAGACACGCCCAGTTTTTCTTTCGTTGGACAGCGTATAATATGTAATTATTTTTTGAAACTTTTATCAGTGATGTCATCTTTTTTCACAAATTTCTGTTTATGTGACAATCTCTGACATCACCAGAAACAGATTAAAGAACCCTTTGCACGTTAAAGAACCCTTGCGAGGAAAAATTTGCGGCCCCTATAACGCCGTCCTGAAATGACCATGGCAGTTGAAAAGGACGTTAATACCAAACAAACCAAGCCATTAATAATTCCACATTTGGCTGTCGCTGCATAGTCCTTCCTCTTTTCCCAAGACCTCGGAAAAATTCGATTGCCAGCCAGTCCACTTTACTGTCCAACCACTTCCTTAGACTATGGGACAACGCTCGTCTCCCCTTTTATATCGCCCAAGCTCCGCCTTTTAGCTTCCCTGACTTGCATCTCCAATGAGAAATGGGGAGAACTACTACTACAGTACTACGGGGGCGAGCCGTCGCTTCCTCTGTTGACATTTTATTCTTTTACCATCATTACTCTGTTGTTTAAATATATGTATATAATATTAGGAAAAAATGACTATACATTCTATGATCACATATTATATTTGGGTTTTAGGGCGCGTCAACTGCTGAGGTCCTTTTGCGCCCAGTTCTGACTTAAGACGTCACGTACAACTGGATATTATCATGGATACGTAAAAAGCCGATAACTGAAAGATAAAATCTCAGACGTTAGAACATATGGAATTCTAAAGATAATATAAACTTCTCAACAAGCTAAAACAAGCGTATAGTTGGTAAAAAAGTTATATCGCAACAGTGTTATAATACCAAGTAAAGCTATAAATGATTAGATGAGTTTAAAAATATGAACATTCGTAACACTGATTAAAGATATTTAAGAAACAGCATTTAAAAAGATGATTATATGTGTTTTAAAAAATGGATTTTCTTTAAAAATCGAAAATTTTTTTACAGATCACGGGGTTTTCCCCCAATAAAAAATCAAGCGTATACTCAAGACCTATTGAACGACATAGCTTAGCGTATAAAATACGTTGAATGAGAATATGTTTGATCGTCAGAGTTGCCCCACATGAACACAAAGGAGTTGGCTCTTTATTCAAAAGATAGGCGTGAGTGAGGCGACAGTGGCCTATTCTTAAACGGGCAAGGACGACGTCTTCACGTCTGATGCATAAACTAGATAAGACCCAAGGGCTAATAATAGGCTTTATTTCGAATAATTTGTTTGCAGGATTAGGCGGTCAAGAGTCCTGCCACAGAAATAGGAGTTTCTTATTAATCAATGGAAACATATGATCTGGTATGGAGAGTATTTCAGTGATTGGAAGATGAATTATAGCTTCTTTTGCAGCCCTGTCAACTTTTTCATTGGGCAGAATTCCCATGAGACTAGGAATCCAGACAAACGAGATCTTAGTACCCTGTGACTCGAGATATAGAAGATATTCTAAGATTCTTTGGCAGAAAGGGTTATCATTATTAAATTTTTCCAAAGACTGCAAAGCACTCATGGAGTCAGAGAATATCCAAAAGTTGGAATGTGGCTGACTAAACGCAAATTCTAGAGCTTTCGCTAAAGCAGTCAATTCCGCTGAAATAACAGAAAACTCGTTTGGTAAGCGATAAGAAAAGGTAGAATTTTTTATATAAAATGCACAACCGACCACTTTGTCTGATTTGGATCCATCTGTATAGATATGAAACCCAGTTGGAAGATTCTCTAAGAATTTGTGAAAAATAGCTTTAATTTCCGCTTCAATATAGTATTGTTTTTCCCCGTCAAAGATCCCATATTCGACTTTTGGTAAAGGGAGGGACCATGGGGGAATATCTCTAGCTCCCTTGGTATGCATAGATGGAAAGATAAGATTTAATCTTTCCGAGAGACTTTGGAGTCTGGTACTAGTGCTTCTAAAATTTCTCTGGCGTGGAATCCAGGATTTTTGGAATAAACAAGCGTGAGCTGGATGTAGACCCTAGCTATATACTCGAACGACATATTTGAGAAGGAGTTTGGCTCTTCTGTGCCATTGCGAAGGTTCGAAAGCTTCAACATATAAACTTTCCACAAGGTTTGTACGGAAAGATCCGTGGCGATTCTTATACCTAGATTGTGAATTGGGTCTAACAGTTTCAAGTTACTTTTTAAGGCTGAAGCATAAACAATAATGCCATAATCTAATTTCGATCTAATCAGGGAGCCATAAAGAAGCAGGAGCATTTTCCTGTCTGCACCCCATTTTGCGGCAGAAATCGAACGCAAGATGTTCATGGCTTGTAAACATCTCGCCTTTAGTTTCCTGATATGTGGAAGCCAAGTTAGCTTTTTATCAAACGTTAAACCCAAAAATTTACACGAATCTACTATTGGAATAGGATAAGTGTATAATGAAAGAACTGGATTGGAATGTATTCTTTGAAAGGACACTGAGTAATTTTTTGATTGTGAAACTTCAGAAAAAGTTCGGCCAAGAATATTAGCTACGTCATAGTAAGTCTGACCATTTTGGATTAGAGAAGGAAGTTTAACCGGAAGTCTCTTCCGGTTAATTTTTCTAATCATTTTTCATATTGATTGGAGAGGGGGAGTGTTCTTATTAATAGAGGAAATGAAACCCCTCCAACAAAATTTCTTGTTCATAGAAATAATAATTTGCACTTAGCCCTTTTCTTTTTATAATTTATAAGATTCTCTTGAGTGGGATAAGCCGAAAAAAGACGGAGAGCCCTCTTTCGTTCTCGGACTGCTATAGCACATTCTTGATTCCACCAAGGCACTGGAATTTTAATAGAAAGGGTTCTATTTATAGAGATGGATTCTTCTGCCGCTTTGAGAATACGAGAAGTAAAATTTTCAACGACCTCATTTACAGATGGAAAAGATGTTTTATTCTCAAACTTTAAGAGAGACTGAAAAACCTGCCAATCTGCTTTAGCTAATTTCCAACGTAACTTCGGGTTTAAACAAGAAGAGCTCAAAGGAATAAGAATCGGAAAGTGATCGCTGCCATGTAAGTCTGTGAGTACGTTCCATGATATATAAGCTGCAAAAGAAGAAATAAATAAATTCCAGGGTTCTTGTGTCTCATCCTTCTTTTAATATATATCCGTTCACTGCAAAAGAAGAGGAGGATATTGATAGATCGATACAAGAAGTAGTACCATTAGCCGAGTGAAGGAATGTTCGTGAGCCATTATTTAACAAATTAATGTTAAAAGAGTTCAACACTCTTTCTATCATATATCCTCTTTCAGGCAGACGTTCAGACCCCATTTAGAGGTACTAAAATCTCTTAAAAGTAAAAAAGGGCGAGGTAATTCCTTTAGTGAAAAGACTTCTTCTTCTTTGAATTCAGCAGGGGGAAGATAAATAGAACATAGTTACGAGAGGAAGATGTTTAAATAGCACCCTTACTGCTACAGCCTGTTGATGGGATGTTAAATCAATCATGGTAAAAGGCACCGACCTGTGGATTAAAATGGCAACACTTCCACAGGCTGTATTTCCCAACATGTAGTCTTTTCGGTTAAAAGTAAATCCTTTCAGAGTAGGGGACTGGAGAGGCAGGAGAAATGTTTCTTGCAAAGCCAATAAGGGAAAGGTGTACTTATTAATTAGCATCTTCAAGTCATCTAAGCGGGAAAAGAAACCTTTAACATTCCATTGTAAGAGGGCCATGGTGGAAGAGTTAAGGAGTATTATTGAATTCCGGTGTTAACTCCATCTCCTCTGTAGGGGTCACTTGTAGATTTAACGAGAAATCTGGCTTTCCCCCCAGAACTGGGGAATTTGGTGTGGTTTCAACTACACGCTTTTTGGAAGGGTCAGAGGAAGGTGACATCTCTGACGAGCGTTTCTTGCAGTCTTCTCTTTCCGAAGTTCTTGGAGGAGATCCTGGAGGTGTAACAGTTTTCACAGTCTGACTAGCGTTGAAAGATGTTATTGTGGAATTAGATGATGTTATTCTGGCATTGAAAGCATCGCAACGGGTTGGGGATAAAGGGTCTCACGTGGCAGTTAATATAGCCAATATGTATGGTATCAGGAAACACTGTTCCCTCAAAGGTAAACTGTAGGATGCGAAACACCGTTCCTCCTTGAAGTGATCCTACGAATGTCTACAACTGATTGATCTTCCAATTCGGCAAGGATTTCCTCATCCTCAATTCCTTCGGAACCTGATACGTGAACACACCTTTCTTATAATTTAAGGTTGCGTGGGGGAAAACCGAAACGACTTTCCCTGCAAACCTTTTCAAGGATAGAAGGGTGGTAGCTTGCTTATCCTTGGAAACCTCAATAAGAAGATGGCCATTAAAGAGTCTCTTCGTATGCTTAGTATCCCCAACAAGCTGTTTTAGTTCTTTTGCAATGCAAAATGGGGAGATAGTCTTGAACGAATCTCCACTCGCGAATTTCTTTTCCAAGAACTTCGGTTTCTTTGGCATTCTCAACCTAGATCTCTCGTCACGATCGTTATTTTTTTTTTGTTTTTTGGTTTGCTTAGGATTGTGATTTTTCGTGATAAATGAAAAATTTTTTTCATCTCCCTCGCTCTCCACCCACCACCGAGCCCAACAAGGGGATGCACATTGGCAACAGAGAATCGAGAGAGATATAAGCAGTGCCTAACCCTATGGCCGAAGCTCCAAGGAGCGACGACCAGCCGATTTATCTGGATGGGCTCATCCAGACCACCCATTCTTCCGGGAAGCAGGGGTCAAAGTGGTTGTTGTTCCGGATAGCCACCAGGATCCCCCTTTCCCCAGAAGTAGGGTCGCTACGCACGGCAAACACGCAGGTGGACGTACTGGTCGCATTGGAGGCGAAAACATGCCTCCACTGCGACCACTGATCCGTTTGGGAGGGTCCACAACCGATAGGATACTTTATGTCTGACCTCTGCTAAGACCTGTCTGGCATGGGTGACCCAATCCAGCATAGCTCTTAGTATCACTGAGGCACTCAAGACCCTCCACCACGTCAAGGTATTGCCCACGGAGGGGACACAATTCTTAATAGACTACTGTTTAGAACTGTAGGCCATTGTACAAAATACTTTTAATTGTTTTTCTCGTTATTGTTTCTTGTTAATTTTTTTAAAATATTACAAGTCAAAAATTATAATGGTTTTTATTCATTGTATAATATTTCATTATTTTCCCATTTTATTATTGAAACCCCTTCCACGATAATGTAAAAGGTCGTATAGTCTTCACCCACCAATCAGAACGCAGAATACTCCGCTTCTGAGTGGTGGGCTTAGTCATCGTTATTGTACTGTCCGTGCCCTTCATCCTAGTCTTTGCATACCTGTGCCCGTGATGATCTAACCAGGGAATAAGGTTAATAAGAACTAACGTTCTTCCCTGATGTAACATTGAAACGCGTCGTCTTTAATAAAAAACTCGTGTTGTCTTATCCAGTCCCAAAACTTTTATTTAATTATATCAGCGACATTAGACCCACATGGATTGATTACGTAAGTATACATGTTTTGATGATTTTCCAGTCTTCAAGTTAAATTGAAAGGTCGTTGCTTATAATACAGAAATATGGAAGATGGTTTATTTGCACTTTCATTTACATGTCTTTATTTCTTCTAAATTAATGTTCGGATCCGAGAATTTTAGAAATTAATTCATCTTTATTTCTTGAAATATATATTTAATAATCTACATACAATAGAGAGAAGAGGTTCTAAAGTTTACAAATAGAGATTAATATTCAATGTTACAAATATTCACATACAATTTATATTTCAAGAAATAAAGAGGAATTAAATTGAAGCCATCATTTTAAATAAACCTGTATAAGGAGCTTATTTTTGGATCATAGCAGTTCAAAAATTAAGAAAAGTAACTACGAAACGACTAGATGATAAACACGTGAATAGGATATTATAACTAACTCGCTATAAAAATTGACATAACATTTAAAAAATAAAAGGCTCTTAATGGCGTTTTTCATTAAAAATATATTTAATAACATTTCATATTGGATATACATTCTTCTTTCAAGTTATTAACTTCATGATCATATCTTTTAGAAGTAATATTTCGAGCATCAAAAAAAAAACATTACTCTAAGGCAGAGTCTTCTGGCTGTTTACTTGTGTGGATTTTTTCATGGAATTTTTTACTTTCCAAAAGAGAAAAACATTTTTCGCAAAAATCACACTTATAAGGCTTTTCTCCTGTATGGCGCCTTTCGTGTCGGTGCTTTTGGTGAGCCAAAGTAAAAGTCTTATTGCAGAAATCACAAGAGAAACGCTTTTCGCCAGTGTGAATTCTTTCGTGAACTTTTTTATCACCCAAATAATGAAAAGCTTTTTTACAGAAATCACAAGAGAAACGCTTTTCGGCAGTGTGAATTCTTTCGTGAACTTTTTTATCACCCAAAAGATGATAAGATTTTTTGCAATAGTCACAACTGTAAGGCTTCACTTTCGAGTGGCTTATCTCATGTCGTTTCAAAAGACCATGTCTTGAGAACGATTTGCCACAAACCCCGCAATTAAAAGGCATTTCTCCTGTATGAATTCGTCCGTGTCTTTTGAGCCCGTTTGAATCTATATAAGTTTTATAGCAGAAATTACATTGATAAAGTTTTTCTCTTGTATGAAGTCTTTCATGTAATTTTTTATAGCGTACATCATTGAATCTTTTCTCACAATAATCACACTTGTAAGAACT
>JAHWFO010013723.1:84534-113504 GCA_023313115.1 Rhysida immarginata
AAATCGTTGGTATGTAGTTAGGACCAAAGAGGAAAATGACAATCCTGCCTGTTACCAACGTGCTGTAGAGAAGCCAGCTTCAATAATGATGGTCTGGGGCTGTACGAGTGCCAGTGCATTGGGAAACTTGCGCATCTGCAACGGCACCGTTAATGCACAAGCATGTATTGGAATTTAGAAGAACTTATATTGCCTTCTCGGCGACGTCTTCTTGGATCCCCCGTCCCTTTCTATTTCAACAAGATAATGCTAAACTCCACACTACTCGTATTACAGTACAGTAGCTACACAAAAGACGAATTTGGGTGTTGAACTGGCGGGTCTATGACGATTGGTCTAACGCCGATTGGTCTAATGCCGATTGGTCCAAATCCCGATTGGTCCAAATACCGATTGGTCCAAATATCGATTGGTCTAAATACCGACTGGTCTAAAAAGACTAAAATGATTGAAAAATTTCCACTGAGAACGAGAATATAAGCTTACTCTCCATATTATCGTATTCTTTTCCACCATTACAAGCACGCTCGCATAATAAGTGAAGGGCTGAGACGCACAACAGGCAGTTGAGAAGGAAATACACTTAAGTTCACTATAAAATGATATTTATTACTAGTTAAATGAAAATTAATAATACTAAGAGGGAAAACTTCTTAATTAAATCTAATGAATGAATAACAACTTTAGCTAAATATTGAGGGGAGGGGTTTATCTTATGAGGATGGCAAAACAAAATTACAAGGCGTCAAAAGAATTCACAAATCATTAAAAATCTTCAACTTTAAATGTTCTTAGGGCCTGTCAATATTAACGAGATCTGTAATAACTAATCAAATCTTAATGCCCCTTACTGAAATGCCCTTTTCCCTCATGGAAACTGTTCACGGAAAATATCTTTTCATTACTTACAGTTTGTCGGGTGTCTTACAACCGTCTCTGTATCCGCTAGAGTCTTAGATGTCTGCTTGCGTGATGTTCTAGTCGATAGTCACTCCCACGCACTGATGCAGACTTTGACGATGCTGCAACAGGTCTCCAAATCGCTTGCCAGACATCTCCGTTGTTTGTTACCAGTGGGATTGCTACCACTACCCACTGGTCGTGGTCCTGCTCTACCATTAAGTTCGTATATGTCACACCACTTAAATCTTCTCAGTCGCAGCTGTGGCTCAGGCTCCTACTTTTTCGACGTTCTGTTCAGAGTGGTGCTTTGCGCTGGCCTTACTTGTGGGTTGGAAATACCTACCACTGATAGTTTTTGAACATCAGGATGGCTTAGGCTCTTACCTTGTACTGCCATATGAGTGATGGCATTTGTTCAGTCCCATTTGGACTCTTCGTTGTCGTACATCAGTTTGTTTCACTTTTTCATTTCTCCGAAATGACATTTTGTGTTGGACTCTTGCGTTCGGCCAACTCGTATCCAAATTTCTTGTTTCCTTGAACCAAGAGTCGCAACTTTTGCATTTGTTTACTTCTTGGTCCAAATTACTTCTGTCCTTTCTCTCGTGCCGGTCAGGTGGCCAAGAGGGCTAGGGAGTAGGCTTTCTAGTTCTCGAGTCCGCCTGCTTGTGGGTTCGAATCCCGCCGTGGGCATGGATGTTAGTGTTTGTCCTGGGCTGCGTACAGATAGAACTTGCGTAAAAGGCGCAAAATGACCTTAGTAGTCGACGCCAAAATTTCTAATAAACCAACCAAACCAACCTTTCTCTCGTGCACTACTCCTGGGATTGGAGGTCAAACCACGTGACTGAGAGCTCACTTGAATAAACAAACGGAATTAACTCATTAAGGATTGTTTATTGCCGATCGTCGCCGAATGCGTAAGCTTTCAATTCTCCCACCAACGGCTTCTTCTACCGCCCTTTGTTAGCGCTCGATTAATATAAACAAAAGGGCCTTCGCTAATCAAGCGAGTCTAAAATGTAAACAATCTTCGAAGTCTTGCCTTTTAGAGGGTGAATTCCCTTGGGAAACGGTCGTCAATGATGATAATGAATTTCACGATTCAAAAGAAATCAAAATTCACAAAATGAAAATAAAATAAAGGTAAATTTGTGACATAACGTCACAGCACAAGTCAAGCTCTAACCAGACTCTCTGAAGCATATCCGGAGTTGCGTTCTTGAAGATCATCTAGGTATCTGTTATCAGCAATTCTGGACGATCTGCAGAGCCGCATCAATGAAGCTGTAAACTCGATCACGCATCAGTGGTTTATCGCAATCAGAAAATGGGGTGGGATTGGGAGGGGGTCAATTTTGGCATCATTAGATACTTTTTTAAAAATATTAAACATGTATTTTTTATTTTTTTTGTCTGATGCGCATTTTTGAGTTAGTTTGATTTGTCATGTTAAATGGGACACCCTCTAGTGTAATGATGCAAGGACTAATGTATAGTCATGAAATCACAATACAAATTTAAAACAGAATTAAAAGAACAAATCTTTTATTTAAAAATTTCCTAGAAAGGGTAAAAAATATAGTAACAAGCACGTTGGGCAAATATCAAATAAAAACCGTTAAAAATTATAAAATTAACATAATCCCGAATTATGCTTTTATTTAATTCCACTTGTCTAACTGGGCAAAATTTTGAAATACATTTTTTATCTTACAAATCAGGCTCCAACGACTATTAAAAAAAAACCCAAAAAAACTCAATTTTTTTTTCAAAATCATAATAAATGAATGAAATATAGTTCTCCGTGAGCATCTTATGACGTCACTTTATACAGATCAATCAGCCGCCGTATTTCTCATGGAACCCAACTGATGGAACCAAAGATGAGATTTCCGAAAAGGGGTTCTGCTTAAAACTTTAAATGGTTTCTGGTGGGTCTTTTAAAACTTTTAATACTTACTTACTTACTTTTCAAACCCGCTTATCCGTTAGGGTCGCGGGGGCAGCAGCCCTATGGAGGATCTCCAGCGATCGCGATCTTCCGCCATCAGGCGCATGTCCTCCCTGGTAATATCCAAGCGACTCGAACCCAGATTCTCCATGTAGTCTAGCCACCTGGTTCTAGGCCGACCCCTTGGTCTCTTACCCACCGGCTTGGAAAATAACAATTGCCTAGGAAGACTAGTTTGCGGCATCCGTATCACGTGGCCATACCAGCGCAACTGAGATCTCTCAATGCGGAGAAGTAGCGGCTCAACACCTAAAGATTCCCTTATTGTGCTGCTGTACACTCTATCTAGTAGGGTAACACCTGCCACACCTCTCAGGAATCTCATTTCGGCCGCTTATACCCGCGATCGCACTCTTTCGGTCATAACTTTTATTAATTATAGAACTTCTTTTGTAACATGTTCTCGATTCTGATGCACGAAAAAATACGTGCATAGTTCTAAGGGAAACGAGGGATAAGCTCTCATAATAGGATAAATTTCGAATTAAACCTCCATATTGTAAACAGATTTACATTACTATGTCGACAAAAACCTCTCTTCATCTGTTCTTGCCTCCGTATTGTCAACAAATTTATATTGCTATGTCGACAATGTAGTTTAATTCGACGAAGCAAACTTTTGAAAATTAAAGTATGTCACAAATTGCACATAAGAGACTGCTTTCCAAATTGTCTTTACAAATACTTACCACGATTCATTAAAAACAGCCGAGAGAGCCAATCGGGTCAACACTGAACAAAGGGAATATGCGACCCAGATGAGGAAGAAACCAAAAGGAGGGAAGAATGTAAACGTAATTTCAAGATCAGTGCTTAAATAGGTAAGACCTCAAACAGACGGAAATTACTGTGTGACAAGTCACGTGTTGTCTGTGCAATTTAATTATGGGGAATATAGGGGAATAAATTATTGAAATATTTTTAATCGGTAATAGATTTTATTTTTGGGGAATTAAGCAATAATTCGTTCGATTAGTATAAATAATTAATTAAATATCAGCTCGATATCGTGTTTATATTGTATATTTTTGGTAGTAAATATATATATTTTTTTTATGGAATATTATTTTTGTTGTATGTGGAAAATTGTTTGTTTTTAAAATATTAATTCCGATCTGGCTGCGTGAACAGTGAAACGCAACAGGATGCCCTTTTGTTGATTTATAGCATTGTTGGGAGCTAGAAATTCTAGGAAGATGAGTTCTAGGCTCCCTCAATTGTTAACTACGTGTTGCTTGTTTAAAGACAGAAAATTTCAAGTTATATTTTTTTTTTTGGATAAAAAAATTCGTCAGGGACGGACGTGAAAAGAGTATGTTGAACAACGATGTTCTGTTGTTATGATGGCACTGAGGAAAACGAGATACTGTTCTTGCAGAGAGTTCACCAAAGATAAGTCTATTAATAATGTTTAGCAACAGAGAAAAAGTACTGAATCTTTTGTTTGTGGCCAATCCATTTTTTTAGACGAGTATTTTAAGAATTTCAGATGCGGAATGGCATGATCGCATGAAGGTGTTCGATGGGTGACGAGTTGTGAGCTGGTCAATGGAAGTCAATAAAGAGTACAAGTATGGATCTAAACCAAGTATTCCAAGTTGATGAAATTCCATAGTTGATGACTGCGGTGGTGAGTGAAATTTTATCTTACTTTTTACTCCGACGAAGAGGACACAGAGGCCACGGATACATGTTCTATTAATTACGCGTCGAGGCTGACAAACTGCGTATATAGTGTTGCGCTGTTAGGCGACAGCAGTGTGTTGTATCTGTTTTTGGATAAGACAAATAAAATAGGACATATGTAGAAAATGTTAAGTCATGTTAATATAACTAGTGAGTTAGCAATTTTAATTTTACCTGGGTTATAGTCGCAATATTAGTGCAAGATACGTTGTCAAGCAGAGGACCATCGGGCTGGGTAGCGAAAATAACTTGTGATGTGTGGGTCGACGCTTTGGATCCCTTGCTTATTCTCTCATTAATATGAGACAAGGGTAATTCCTGATATAAGCGCCCGTCTAGCATTTTTACAAACGGTAGCTAACTGCACGGGAATCGTCGGCGGGGTTTCCGTGATTCTCCCCGAGTTGCTCATCGAAGTGACGAGTCCTAAAAGGATCACGTGACGTTTTCCGGCGTTACGCCACAGACACTACGAAAATGATGGCCCGTGACAGACCCGGATTGTAGATGCTCAAGCACACATTATTAACGATTTATTTACTTCAGACCGATGTGCCAGCCGAACGTAAACTTGCATAAGAAATATTGATTGTTTTTCCAATTTTTTTTTCTTAAATTGTTGTGAGGGACAGCATGTGTTCCGCACGCCAGATGGCGTTTAGGCAGCAATAGCGCAATGGCTAAGGGGCCCCTTTAGTGGATCGCGATTGCTGTGGGTTATGCAGCTGATCAGACCATAAACTTATGAGTGGTGCAAACTGTGGTACCTAACATGTAATGTTTGTTTCATCTTTATAATGTTTGATGTCGAGCTGATATTATTTTATGAATAAATAATTACTGTGCTCTAAATTGGTCGAGAAATCTGTGTAGCCTGAGTCATTATTTTCCACTCCTCTAAATCAGTTCCGAACTCAGTTGACGCGCGCCCCACCGAGACTATAGTCAAGACGGGTATAGGATCGTGCATACTAATGAAGTGGTGGCGTGTCACAACTGTTCGTTAATTTTCACAGGAGAGAGCAAAGGCCGTTTGTCCTCATCTTTGACAACAAGATCTGATATCCTCGTTTAGTATATGAACTGTTTATGAAGTGTTAAAAAATTTTTAGAGATATATTTAATCGAAAATTTTATTATGCTCTGGGCCTCGGGACAGTTTTTTTGCGCATCTTCGATCTTTCTCCATCAAGCATGATTTTAATAGGTAAAGAACAAGTATCGGCATTAACTTGATGCTTGGACCAACATCTCAACCGACCAGAAGATGGGGGAGGAAATAAAAATATCCGGTGGGCCAACATCAGGAAGTACGACTTTGAGCTTCTCCATGATGCATCCACTGTTTAACTTTAAACAAGACGACTAATTATAAGATTTGTTTCTTATCATGCAAAGTTTGCAAACATCTCAACTGTTTAAGTTTCTTTCTAAACTCTTATATCCACACGTCAGTTAAAGTTGTTTTAATCAAGCCAAAATAGCCAAAATGGATTTAGGGATTTAGGGATAGTCAAAATGGATATTTCCGTTGACATCTTGATTATTAGTTTTGTAAGTTGTTTATGTTAATTACTATCATCGTATTGTTTTAATCTCTTTATGTGCCCACAGGGACCTAACTCGTCGGTCTGCGGATCATACAGGCCCCTGTTGGCTCTTTTTGTATCTTTTGCTAATCTTTTCAAAATAAATAAGTTAACATGAAAATTAACATCTGAAAACCGAAATTTTCCGCGATTACAATATTTCCTTTACTTCGTACAAGGAAGTAAAAATGAGATGTTTTGAATAATATATGATTAATCGTGTTATAAATGATTTTCGTTTTAATCATTTTCGTTTTAGAAAAAAAAAAGAGCTTATATTCAAAAATTTGTTAATTGATCCTCTATTTTTTTTAATGGTTTTGTAAGTACCCTCTTTGCATGTCAAATTAACCAAAATCTCAACCGCATTATAAGAAATAAAGCTATAATGGTCTCAACTTTGGCGGATAGGCGGATTTTTGCGCAAAGCACGTCATGCTTGACGCCACATGCGTACCATCTATAAAGAAAGCACGGAATCATCATACATTATTACATCATCATGTTCTATTTCTGAACACCTGTGCCAGTATCATTGCTATACCTGATATATGATTTCTTTTCGTCTATAATTGATAAATGCTTAGACAGATGACGCAGATCTGTCTGTTCGTCATCGCTCTCTGCTGCTTCTTCTTCAGATTCGCCATGTTCAGCCATCTCAGTAAGGCCTCTTCCACATCCTCATGTGGTCTAAAACCACAAATTTACTCATGTGCTCTAAAATCACATCCTCGTGTGCCGCATTCTCTTTGTTCCAGTTGCTTCCACTTGCTGTCTAATCTTATCGGCATTCATCATTATCTTTGCAAAGCTTGACGGTGAAATGGAAGTTACTTGGCCAAATTTTTTCTCTTTGCTGTTGATTTCTCTACAGTATCAAGAAACTGATAACTTCTAATCCGCGTAAGATCGTTACGTTTATGCTGTTGTGATATAGCAATGTAGCCAATGTAATGAAACAATGAGATGTGAGGTAATGAACATGAAACAGTGAAATCAAAACGCAGAAATAGGATTGTGCACATGCGTATTCTGATCAATGCATGGAAATGCCCGTGTTTATATAAACTCTGCAAACCAATGAGATGTACAAATCCAGATGTATGACAGGAAATGGTCATGTTTTGGCTGATTCGTTTTAAATAAGCAGTTATGTGGTTCGGATTTGTTTGAAGTTTGGTATCACTGTATTCACGAATGTTGTTTTTTATTCATAATCAGAGACCATTCGGATTCCTCGTCTATTGGAAGTTGAAAATTCTTTTTCCACTTTGTTCCTTGAAGCTGAAAATGCAACCGAATTTACAAAGAATTGCGTCGACGTCTATCCTTCATCTGGGAGGATGATAATACGATGGTGATTTATCAAAGTCTGTTGTCTTTGTTGGGCCTCGCCCTTTGCAATAGAGCTCCAACGCTTTTAGAAGAAATGGTGTCATTTCATTCAAGCGCTATTCTATTTCGAAAATAGAGAATGATCATTGTGAAAACACCGGTATAAAAGAAGAAAAAACAAAAAATATTTAAAGTTAATTTTTAAGTTCAGTTGAATAAATGAATGGTTGATTTTTTGAGTTACTGAATAGAAAAGGAACATTGTCATATATACTAAACTGCTTCTCCAAAATATTTCATTGCTATCTTAAGGTAAACATACGGTGCGTTTTTAATCAGATTAAGCTTGAGGAATTTCCAAGTCGACCGTGACAAATTATGCACATAAATGTCAAATTAAAATTCCCTGCGCCTTTCTTTTCATAAAACATTACCCCTAAGAATGTAACCTTGAATAAATATATTAAAATCATTCGATCAAGTAGCCTTATTTTGGATTTAATGTTTTTTTTAATAGCTCCAAAGAAAATAATAAACTTTTGAAAGGGAATGCGATTGATCACTCTCCCTCCCATCGTCCTCATTTCAACGTCGATTCATTTCACTGGAAAGTTTTTCATCATGTGAACTTGATTATATTCTTTTCAGAGCACCCATATTATTAGTTTCAATGTCATATAACCGGACTCTGGCAGCTCTCGATCGACTTCATCTTGTTTAAGAGAATTTTATTTATTAACAAAATCAAAAAAGCAGTGACTCATTTCTTGACTACCTCTTCCATCTTCTTCGTCGCCCATTGACGTAATGATTGGATGAGGCGTTAGTTGAGGAAAGTGTTTCGATGAGGCGGAGGAAGGGGTTGGAAGGAGGGATGACGAGGGTTTTCCCGTTGGACCCTCGATCGATAAATGGAAGAAAGGAGGTCAGAACAACAGACTTCACTTTCGCTCGCCGTCCACGTGTTCACGACAGAGGCTCCAATTCCATCGTCCCACATTGCAAGGCAGGTCCCACTCCTCTATATAACGCAGGTATGTAAAACGCGCCGAACTGGCCTATTTAAAAGAAAATATTTACTGACGAATCTGTAATATGTATATAATTTAGGAAGACTACAAGATATGTGTGTATATTCTTATTTCTTGATTTGCAATATTAGCTACTGACTGTTCACAATCAAGTTTTTTTTTGTCTTAAGCGCTCAAGGTTCTTTCTGCCCATGAAGATCATTTCTCCTGTGATCGGGGCAAATGTTTGACGTTTTAATTAACATAATTTCAATTCGAGAGCACACTTTTAATAATATCAGTTAAGTCTGTTATAACTGATTTCATTCCTGTAGTAAACCATTTTCTGAATAGAAAGTGCTATCATCGCTTTTGAATGAGAATTTAATAGCTGAATCAACATGCTGAGTGAATTTCAAAAGATGGGAAAGCATTTCATATTGGCTTCTATGTATTTTCTAAAGGTTTTAGATTGATTTCTTCACTATTACTTTACTTAAATCTATGATTACCCCTACAAACAGGATTTTGCTTAATGAAATATCAAAATGTTGTGACAAAAGCGTAAAAAAAGAGAATCGAATCTAAATTAATTATATTAATTCGAAAAAAATATTTTGGTTGCATGTGCAGTTAGAAGATTACTTTGATAAATAAAATATCAAATTTTTATCTCAATTTTTTTTATTTGTTCATACTTAAATATGAGAAAAAGAGAGAAAGAAAAGGAAAAAGAAAATTGCATGTCAGATTTGACTGACTGACTTTGATTTTTTTTCTATGCAAAAAATAAGAACCAGGCCTCCTTATTTATAACGTCGTTCTAAAAAGATTAATAATGTATGCACTCATTAGAATGACTATATAGAGCTATCGAAATAACAATTTTAACATGACAGACTGCAATTTACCCAACTTTATTCCCACAAACGAAACCAAGGACCAACAAAATCACATATCAAAACTTACAGAATACAACCAAAAATGGACTATATTAATTTAATCCTCAAACTGCCCACTAACCACTCATCTCACTTTAATTAAAGGGGAACACTTTGACCCTGTCTCGTGTTGTTCTACATCAATGACACGAATCGCTTCGGATCCAAGGTCGGGTGGTTCTTGTTTTTCTCTCTCCGTTCAAATTAACATTAAATTCTGTGAAAGAGAACGATTTATTACAATTGAAAATGTAGGCCACGGTGAAAAACTTTTTCCTTCTCATCAATTCGATGCCGCTTCCCTGTGGATTGGTCTTGAGACGCCTCTCTGTTCATCCTTCAACGACAAAGGAGTCTGTAATTGCGAAAGAATTAAATAAATTGACAATGTGAATGAAATAAAAAAAAAAAAACCTGCTTTCGAAAATTAATAAGAAAATAAATAAAGGATTGAGGCACGCGTACTGGGTTAAATCGCTTAACATGATTTGGCTTGGAGCCAAGAAAAAGCTCGAGAAAATGTTTTAAGAAAACGTGAATAAATGAAATTGTTGAATAATATTAAATTGAATTGAATACTCGATAATATTAAAAAAATCAATTTAAAGATGCTTGAAAATATGAAGAAAAAAGAAATTTAGGAAATAAATATGTAATGATGTGGCCGAAGGATAAATTGAAACTTGTAGACAAGTCACATGCTTATTAGTAATACAGGGTAGCTTTTAGACTACTTTACCGTAATATTAAGTGTAGAACAAGATGTTTTTCGATATTTGGTATATACTGGTACTTGTATACACAGGGTGTATTAAACCGCTCTCAATGTATCACCACCAGAAGTTTGTGACAGGGCATTTGATACACCCTGCGTAAACCGAAGACACGTGCCAATGAATCATTTTTTTTCCTGTGAGCTTTTCTCTAAACAGGAGCTGCATTCTTGGAAGATCTCTACGAATATTCCATGCGCATCCACTGGTCAGTCAATTCTAAACTTAGAACCAGTTATATATGTATCTGTTTATGTGATCTAGTTGGAAAGATTTCTTCTTTTGTGGAAGTAGTCCATGTGCTTTATTTTTTTACCAAAAGGGGTAGTGTAATTTTTACAATACACGTTGGGAAGAAAATAATGTCATTTTAATAATTTGCTCCAAAATCATATTCCATAAAATTTGAAATCCCAACAATGGTAAATTGAAACTTAAAAAATGATAAAAATTGAAAAAAATAATAAAAGTTAAAGATGTTAGTGTAAGGTATTGATTTTGAAAAATTTTGGAAATTTTTTTGCTCAAATGGAATAGTGTCCAGAAAGTTTACAAGATTTTAAAAATATAACTTTATTACTACTTGTTTGATTTCGAAATGCTTTGTGTGTTTTTCTAAATCTTCATATTCTACATCTTCTTCCATGTCTTCTAGATGGAATTTTTGGGGGTTTTTACTTTTGAAGGATTTTTGTGTGTATTGTAAGAGTTTTTGATGTGAAATATGCTTGCCCTCGCAATATCTGATTTTATAAGTTCTTGGGATGGATTTTGAGCGACTTTTGGGTCTTTCAATTTTAGTTGTCATGGAAATGGTACTTATATTGCACCCTACGAGTCCAGTAAATGTTTATAACATTCCACTGTTTTTTTGCTTATTTCTAGATTCTTTAAGTCGATCATAACATGCGTTCTCCTCAACTGAAGCCATTGCTGGTCGTCGCCACAATTTTTCTTACGTTCTTCTTTCCATCACATCCTGCACCAGCTTCTTACAATACCGGTAATTAAAATCTATTTGCAGTATGCATAATGGATTAGATTTGGTTCAGTTTTGATCATTTATGCACATATGTGTTTTCCAGAACCTGCGTGTGCTTTGAGTCCTGATCCGGGCTTCTGCTACGCTGCCTTTCACAAGTACTTCTTCAACTCCACATCGGCGACGTGCGAATCTTTCATATACGGAGGTTGTGGTGGAAACGCCAACAAATTCGACGACGTAGAGACGTGCGAAGAAACCTGCCTCAATTAATGTTGTTATTTTTGTATAAATTTGCATTAGATGCTCTAAACTTAAGAAGTCTGTAAGACTATTTTGCTAGGAATAAATTTTTCTTTTAATGATTGTTATAAACATTTCTACAATTACTTCACCAATTCGGAGCTGTTCAGTTAATTTTCTTTAAACATTTACTTAAGCAGTGCCTTTTCTTTCCGCCGGCCAGGTGGCCGAGAGGGCTAGGGCGTAGGCTTTCTAGTTCTCGAGTCCACCTGGTCATGGGTTCGAATCCTGCCGTGGGCATGGATGTTTGTATTTGTTTCGGGCTGTGTACAGATATAACTTATGTAAAAGGCGCAAAATGACCTTAGTAGTCGACGCCAAAAATTCTAATAAATCAATATTCTCTTTCCCTTTTAATTATTGAAATAATGATAAGCAAAATTTTATTCCCAAAATTGAACACTAATTTACGTCTTGTGAATTAGTCAAGTGACCAATAGAGCATCCTGCTTTCATAATCTTTTAATATTCGCTAAGAATAGTTTCTCAAGCATCTTTAAAAGAAAGTGAATTTAATTTTAGTTTTAAATATTTTTGCTTGTTCTATATTAATAGGTTCCCTAGGTTTCTAATTTTTTCATATATCAAATTTCATAGGTGAATAAGGAGAATTAATCGTATCCTTAAGTAACAGTTCTATGTGTGCCTATTAACGATAACTTTACTGAAAATTCAGGTACAAACCAGCTTTGAAAATTGTCAAGCAAATTGAAAATTTGGCTTGAAAATTTTACTTCTACCCACTAAAAAATAAAGAAATGACAGGCAATGCAAACGTAGTCAGTTTTGAGGATATTTGTTTACTAGTTTTAAAAAAATGGAAAGCATGAAAAATATTCTCAATCGTGCCAGGATTCGAACCTGGAATCTTCTGATCCGTAGTCAGACGTGTTATCCATTGCGCCACACGACCCATACATTAACTTTATTTTTCTATCATATTGCAAATTTACATTTTTACGTAGTATACAAACAGATGGACAGAAAATAAAATACCACTTATATTCTGTCATATGAAAAAAATCTGGATGTGTCCAGTTAAATTCCAATTTCAATTGACTATGTCCAGTTTTACTTCGTTGGCTACATGACATCCTTGATGTATACTGCAAGAGCGCTACGTACAGTCGTGTGCAAAAAAGGTTTAGACTTAAGTCATAATTGAGCACGTGAATAGCCTATATCTGCTACCCTATTTTCATTCAGAAAGGACAGGTCCAGTCTATTCTGCCTTGACTCTCAGTAAAAGTGCCTGTTTTTGCAACCGATCAACGTCAGGTAAGCTCAGTTCCTACGGAGCAGGTAAAAACCTTTTTGCACCCGACTGTACATATGACCATGCGAAAACACAGGTTTGCGCAGGTAAATGCCGAGCTTGTCGAATAAATCAACACCAAAAACTTAAATAATACAATGTGTCCATAAATTATCTTTACAACTTTAGACTTTAATAACTAAATCATTTTACAAGATAACAAGAAACGGTTTTCAGCATGTCAAAGTTTTTTTCTCATTTATAAATGTGCCTCATGACACGGACAATGTCAAGTCGGTATTCCAATTCATGCCATGTACGCTGCAGCATCTCCTTAGTGACATGTTCAAATGCATTGAGAATGTGTATCCTCAAGTCCCACTAGGTCTCTAACCCTGGTTTGGTACACCCGATCCTTTAGGAAACCCCACAGGAAGAAGTCCTTTGGTGAGAGGTCAGGTGATCGAATCCCACCGAATCAGACCATCTCGGCCAATCCACCTATCTGGAAACATTTTCCTGTGAGGTACACATTTCTCGTCAAAACTGCTTCATGAGTTTACTTGTGAAATAAACTAAAATTTATACAATAACAAATTTTGAGTTTACTTATCACATGCTACCGATTCTTGTTATTTTGTATAGTGTTGTAATTAAAGTCTAACGTTGTAAAGATTATTTATGTACACCCTATACATCAACACTAATCTAAATTTGCTTTTGTGAAATCCTTTGGGGAGAGTAATCCTTTGGCAAACCATGATTATCATGATTGAATTAAAATTAGAAAGAATTAATAGACGGGTTCTAATATTAAAGCAGTCAAGTTCATAGTAAACAAATAATGGTAAAATACAAAAACAAAAAGTTTAGCGCAACTGGTTAGCTCGTCGGCGGCATGAGCCGAAAGTTTCTGGTTCGAATCCAGGCCGTGGAATTTTCTTTCCTTTTTTTCATCAAGAAAAGTTTATCTTGGAAACAATCAGAAGGGTGTCTCCCAAATGCTTAAAACGAAAAGTCTAAGGGTCCTATACAGTTCCTTGCAAATTCTCGTCCAGGTGATAATAGGGTGATGCGGCGTCTCGTTGAGGAAAAAATTCATCATTTCCATAAAATCCATGTATGTCAGGTAAAACGGAATTGTCGGACTTGGAGATTAATTTTTTAGAGAGGCAACGCCATAGATCTACCAAAAGTTAGGGTAATTCGACCCTATTACCAAAATAACTCTATTGTGAAACGTTAGTATTGATTAATATCATGCTATAAATATGGTCTACAATGGTTTGGTTTATTTAGAATTTTTGGCGTCAACTACTAAGGTCATTTTGCGCCTTTTACACAAGTTATATCTGTACGCAGCCCGAGACAAACACAAACATCCATGCCCACGGCGTGGTTCGAACCCACGATCAGGTAGCCTTGAGAACTAGAAAGCCTACGCCCTAGCCTTCTCGGCCAGCTGGTCTACAATGGAGTCAGGGAGTTAATGTCACTGAATATACTTGCAAGTGAACGTCTGAAAATGACAAAGAGGAAATTATGCATTGTAACATTGCAAATATTAATAACAATAAAGTTACACAACAACAACAAAAAAAAAGTGCTAAATAATCCTCTTAAAGCGGGGATTATTTATAGTGATAATAATAAAGAAATCTTTTATTAGATTAAATAAAATTTTTAATTCCGAGAATTAGTAACTGAATACGAAAATGTGATATTGGTCACATTAAATTTCATTCATTAAAATGTAAACGAATTTTACGTTAATTAAGACATATGAAGCGTTACATTATCAGATTTACAAGCTTTTACAAGAGATCGTTGGATTTTTATTACGAAGCTGCTAATTAAAGTAATGGCATAGCCAGGGTTAAATATTTACTCTCTTTGAGAGACTTAAAACAACGAATTTAAAAAAGGACACTAAAAAAACATCCTATAAATATTGTGATCTTTGTGAAGATAATAATGTCTGGTTCTGGAATGAACTGATTTTGGTCAAAACATTGTTCTTAATGTTTTATAAATAAAATTCTGAATTAAGCTTTTTTTAAGATATTTAGGAGATATTTCAATATAACACAGTTTAAATCAACCGAAGCAGGAAGATCACTTTATACTTTTGGAATCACTGGAAATTGTCTATTATAGGGTAATTCTGAAGTCCTTTACCTGAAAAGACAAGTTCAGTTTACAAAGAGGTAGGAGGACATTTTGATGACCTTCTGTGAACTTATCTGTTAAGTTTAAGACAGAGAACATTACACAAAAAATTCGTTAAGATTGAATAAGTACATACTGAGATATTCAAAATCTTTCGGGTAAGGGACTTTACGATCACCCTGTATAAAGGCTTGATTTTAAAAGGCCTTCAAATTAGTTCAGCCTATATACATTGTTTGAAATGTATTTCTGATTGACTAACTTGACTGTCAAATATCCGAGTTTGTTTTTTGTCTAATCCGGTAAAATACAATTAGGAGGTTTCGAAATTAAATCACCTTTATTAGAAGGCTTAACTTTCATATGTAGTTTCTCATGTTTACGTTTATTGGCAAGGTTGGCAAACCATCTCTGGCAGTATTCACATTTGTAGGGTTGTTCTCCTGTATGCACACGCTCATGACGCTTTTTACTCGATAAATCAGTAAAAGATTTCTCACAGTAAGAACAATGATAAGGTCTCTCTCCTGTATGGCGTCTTTCATGTATTTGTTTAGGTGTAATTTGAGTGAATGTTTTCCCACAAAATCTACAAGCATAAGGCTTTTCTCCCGTATGAACTCGTTCATGTACATGTTTATTTCCAAACGTGCTAAATTTCTTACTGCAATAGGAACAACTATATGGTTTTTCTCCCGTATGTGTTCGTTCGTGACGCCTTTTATCTTTCAAATACATAAACGTTTTTTCACAATAATTGCATGCATGAGGCTTCTGAGGCATATTTGTGCACTTAAGATGATTATTTTCACTAACTTTAACGCTGTGAAAATTTCTTATTAATGCATTTTCTCTTTTTATGGCAATGTGATTGGGTTCACTTACATCATTTTTTATAAATTTCTCCGAAGACAAGAATTGTATCTCAGTATCGTCAGTGTCTATATTTACTATGCAAAAATCACCAATATTTTCAAAGTGTTCATCCCAATCTTCATTGTTTTGCATTCTATCGTTGGTTTCAGGATTATTTTTTGGGAAGTCAAAGTTTCCGTTTTTCTCAGTTACATTTATCGATAACGAAAGTGGAATTTTTTCACGGTTCTCATTTTCTCCGAATTTCAAAAATTTTCCGTTTGTATTTTCATATACAAGAATTACGGTTGGGTACATTTCAGGAGATTGAATTTTGCACTCAACGAAATTATTAACCTTGGTCGTTGAAACAAATGAAATTCCTTTAATTATATTCTTTATCGTCATAAATAAGTCATCCATTATAGTTCTGTGAGTTTCATTGAGAAATATGTTGATTAAAGAGTCTTGGTTCATTTTAATTTTTCTTCACGAGGTAAGTATTCACAAAGTAAGTATTCAATGAGGACCATTAATCTGTAAAAAATAAAAAACGAAAAATTCTTAATAAAAGTTTCTAAATGTTAACAAAATTTAAATTACTGTTACGGTATTAACAATAATTACAAAATTAGCAATAAGTCCAAAAACAAATATAAATCATTTCAAGATGAATTGCGCACTCGGGCAACTTAAAATGAGAACTTTTCGAAAAGCTTACGTGTATCGTTTTAAATGAAAAAGACGATATTTCTTATGATATTGGCCTCAATTTAAAAGCCTTTTGAACAAGGGCGTAATGTGACTTCATATATCAATGGCACAATCTTATTTGAACCCAATCAAGCATCCTAATCTATGGCTCATAAGAAGCTACACTACTCTACATAATAAACCAAATAGCCGCTTCTGAATATAGTGTCGTCTTAACGTAAAGGAGCCCATATTCTTGTAGGAAAGTCCCCCAAAACACCAGAGAAAACTACAAAAGCTCGAGGATTCGGGCTTATATTAAGACTGCCCTGTCTAAATATAAAATCAGACGAATTCATTTATGAACATACGGTAATCACACATTATCTTCACATAATTTAGTTGTTAACGTAAAATAACAAAAATAACATTGAAAATTTCCTCAAATTTTCGAAGGAAATGAAGAGACGGGCATTGAAGCACGAACTTCGAATATCTCACAAAACCACCCATGACTTCAGTCTTGCGTAAAGTCTGAAAAAATATCCACCACATCATCGATAGCGAGTTCCAGCATGCAATAAGGATCACGATGCATGACAATATTCTGTGGAAGGAAATGCGTGTGGACGAACATCTGACACCCAACAAGGAAGTCAGACTCCAGTGATGTTTGCGGAAATATGGAGTGACTACGTGTTTGTGTCTGGCGAACGCTTCTTTTTTAACCCAAGTGTATTGTTCCCACTGTGTAGTTTGGTAGTAGTGGAACAATTGGTGTGGGAGTGTCTATTATGCTTTGGATTAGGTTTCATGTGATCCGCGACACGATGTATTCTGATACCTACATGAATATTTTGGTTAATTAGGTACTTCCTATGGTTCTTTTTTTTTGAACGACTATGTTTAGTTTCCGCATCTGTCAAGCACAAATACGAGATGTCTGTATATGGATGTTCAATGTGTCCCGTACCCGGACATAACGTAGATCTTAATCCTGAAGTATAGGGTGTTCCAAAATGTTTTAGACAACTTTTAATCATTATATAAAAAAAACTATTACAGATAGAGACAAATGGTTTTCAACAATTTGTTTATCAACTCAAAAGGTTTTTTAGTATATTAGCAAAGTTCAATATGAGCACCGTTTGTTGCACGGACAACATCCAAACGATATTCAACCTCTGCCCGTGTTCTTGCCAGCATCGTCTTATCTACCAAACAAACTGCAGAAACAATGTGGGACTTCAAATCCGACACATTTTTGACTTTTGTACTGTACACTTTGTCCTTATGAAAACCTCACAGGGAAAAGTACAGAGGTGTCAGATCAGGTGAACGAGGTGGCCACAACAAGGCCCATCTCGCCCAATCCACTGCCGAGGGAATTCAGCAATAAGCGTAGCTCGGACTGTTAACGCCCAGTGAGGAGGGGCACCATCTTGTTGGAAGAAAACATTTGGTTGGTCGTCCTGAAGTTGTGGAAATGCGTGTTGTTTAAGCATGAAAAGGTAGTTGGTGAAGTTAACGGTTGGCTCGATGAAAAAACATGGGCCAAGAACTCAATCATGTAAAAGCCCGCACCACACGTTGACCTTATGGCTGTCACGCTCGATTTCAAGAAATTCATTGGGATTTAGTGATCCCCAAATCCGCATATTATGACCGCACGTGAAAAGTTCCCTCATCTAAAACACAACAGAGTTCAAAAAATCTTCATCATTGTTCAATTTGTCTTAACATTTCTTCACATATGCTCGGCGTTGTGGTTTATCACTTGGTTTCAAAGCTTGCACAAGTTGAACTTTATAGGCATAAAGTTTAAGACGTTTGTGTAAAACACGGTGAATAGTTGTTCCAAGAATCTGGAGCTGTCTGGCTGCTGATCTGATCAAATTACGAGGGCTACGTTGAAAAGCATGGCGAACACGATCCACAGCTAGGAAAAAAAATAATAACCAATTTATCTGTGGATATGATATCAGTAAAACACAATAAGCTAACTGCTTTTCCACAACAAGAGAAAAACGGTTGGCTTCTTGTATTTTGACGATCCACAGCCTCGTTGCTAGTGCTTGGTCGACTTGTTGATTTCCTTGGTTGAACACTTCCAGTGGTCATGAACTGTTCATGCCATTCGCAATTTGGTCTCGAGCTAGCGGGATCTTTCGATACTGTGTTCTAAAATTCCTTTGAGTTTGTGTTCCAGATTCAGTCTAAATAAACCACGCTACACATTGTGCTTTCTCTACGCTAGTCGCCATTTTCCGGAAACTGTCACAGGAAGGAAGATGCGGCGACACATAGTGTTATAATGCATCAAAAAAACTTTTTGAGTTGATTTTTAATTTGTTGAAAACCGTTTCTCTCTATCTGAAATAGTTTTTTTATATAATGATCAAAGTTGTCTAAAATATTTTGGAACACCCTGTATATTTTTGGGACGAATTAAGACTTATAAGCAGCCATGGCCGATATCGACTGCTAAACTGTCCATCAATTTTAAAAAAGAATGGCGAAAATACTCGTAGCTTTGCTTCGTAACCTTTTTGAAAACACGCCCAACAGGTGCCTGAGGTAATTTCAGATCGAAATAGATCGTGGAGGTATTAGACAAAGCACAGCTCACTTTCTTCGAAAACTCTGCTCTTCGGTCAGATATTGTAAGGCAGTGTATCTGTGATCAGCCAAATTACAGTAGCTTTAACATGCAATTCAAACGCAGTGCCGAATTAAAAACCCTGAGGAAGGCGGCCAAGTAGGTTATAAAAATAAAGTGAGTGTTCTGTCCTTCTGCAGGTCCAATATTCTTGGGAATTTATTTATTACATAGGTGGTTGCTTTGCCTTCCTATGTTAGTTAACGACTGCTGTAAGATATCAGCAGCTGCTGGGATATGGAAATCCACTGTTAATAGTTTATAACATCCTCAAAATTGGAGGCCCTTCCTTTACATCATGCTGTTTATCCACAGTATTTGGTTAGTTTCCACGCTATAAATGTTTAAAATTTTGTTCGTGTATGAAAAACCTGGTGCCCATTTTAATGGACATCACTTTTTTAAAAAAAAAACGAAACTTCCTTTAATTAGACTTCTTTTATTTATTTTTTATGGTGGTATAGACATTTCAGAAAGATATAATTTATTTTATAATAAGAAAATATTCAGTACCGAAGGAGGGGGCTCCTGATATTCAGTATGAATCAACAACGCTTATTTTCTAAGAGAAATAAACATCTACATGGTGATACCCATAATGTTCAAAGCCCTTTAAGTGAAGTGAAGTGAACGATTAGATTATGCAAGTTTTAGACCTCATTTTGAAAATTTTGCTTATCGATTTCACGGAGGTACTTATTGAATAAGTATCCTAGATACGGATGACCTGCTATCGAGGGCTTCAAGTTCGAACAGTGGAAATCATTAACAGGCGCCTCTTCGGGCGCTAAAAATGAAGCGAACGAAGCAACACAAACAACCGACAATCAATGTGCAGATTTAAAAATTTAAGGAAATAACAAAATTTTTACTTTGCTAATGTTAGATATGAGACTTAATTTAAGGTCGGTAAAGTTGCTATTATGCTTAATAAAATATCTAATAGACTTAATAGATATAGAAGACCAAATGCTGGTCGAAATTCAAAGATTAAGATAATGGATAAAAATATTTTAAAAAAATATATTCCTTTGGGTCGCTGAAAAAGAAATATTAAGAAGACTATAAAACAACGGGAAGTTAAAAAATGCTTGTATTATCAAGTAATCATTTTTTTTTATTTTAACGTTGGCAAAAATTTATTCCGAATAATTAAGACTAAAAAATAAAAAAATAATTCGTTTTTAATTATATCTTTTGCTTTAATTATATCTTCAGATTATTAATAATAATGAAAATAAATTAAATGTATTCTCAATTCTGTAAGCTGTCTTCTTAAATATTAAAATAAGTTTAAGAAGACAGAAAATTAAAAAAAATATATATAAACTTTGTTTATAATTTTAATTTATATTTCATTACATCATAATTACGAATAGAGCTAGGTTAAATTTGGCGTAATTATTTAATCATTAAATTTAATTATATAATTATTTTATTATTAAACAATAATAATTAAATATCAATTATTCTTTAAACAAAGCCTAGAAACTGAAACTGATCAAAAGCCCACATCTTGCATAATCATCAGTGGCAGCAATACTGCCTTCAGCGGCGAAACCATGAACAACATTATAAAGATTTGGATTAGTCATCTATCTCCCCAGCTAAAATCTCAACTTCAATGTTTGTTTGAATGTCTTACGATTTTCGTCTGAGTAAACTGCTACATAAAGCACATAACATTAGAAACTTAAGAAATTACCTAGTAACGCCTTAAGTAGTGATTTTCAGGGGTACAAGCAGCCTCGCCTCAAAACGGAAAAGAATATTTGATGGAGCCAGGAGACACCATTCACCCGAGAAGGAGTAATCGTTGCTAGACATGTTGTACCGCATTGTGGCGAAAAGGCGAAGTTTTGGTTTAATTTTCTGGATGGACTCTAAACTCTGTTTAATAAATTTTTCTGTTACAACCGTCTTATGTAGAGGGAAGAAATAAAACAAAACCTCTTTTAACATCATCGAGATGAAAAACGAAATGAAAATAAAGAGACGCATTATTACTTGATAGATATAATCTTTAAGTTCATTAGAAGGAAAATGAACCAGGAGTTAAACATGAAAAGAATATCAGTATACTGTATTTTTCTTACTGATTAATTTTTTTTAAGTTAATATATCTGTTTGTACAAAGAGATAAACAGCGATCAATGTGTTTAGGGGAGAAGATTTGAATTTTTTGAATAAATTACAGTTTCATTAGATAGGTAGAAAGGGGTATGTCTTTTAATAAATAATCGCCTTTCACAGTATTTTATGTCTAAAGATATGAAACTTCTAGTTTTCCATCTTTTTTTTTATATTGAATGACAGAATACACAACTTTCAAGTAAGCTTGAATTTAGAAAAAAGTTATAATAAATTCCGAGTTTTAATAAAAATTTTAATTGGAAGTTTTATAAATAGTGCTAGAATGAAATATACGATATAAATATAGGACTTCCTTAATTTAATGTAAAAATCATCTAGACCTCAAAAGTTGAATACCATCTAACACAAAATTGGGAACAAAAACGTGACTTTCATCATCTTGTTATTTTATTATTAACTAGCTGATTGCCCGGCGTTGCTCGGGCTGTTTGTTTGATGAAATTTTTCAATATCTGAGTTTGAATATAAACGAAAAAGCTTTAATAAAGTATATATTCACTTTGGAAAAACGAAAAGAACTCTTTTAAATGATCGCACTGCAATTTTGTGTCCAATTGGGTTCACCCAGGAAAATTCGACATTGCATCCTTAACATTTTAAAATATCAAAAAAAGGCTATGAGTATTGATTTATTTCCGTCTACATTAAAAATACTTAATAGATGGATTGAGAGAGTTAAGGCTTTCAACATCTCTCATCAACATGTAACAGTTTCAATAGAATGCTATTCAATCATAGAGCGTGGAATCATGTCCTGAATGTGGTTGTTTATATTGATAGTGTCAGTTTTAGCAGAAAAGATTGGCGTCTCACACAATCAATTGAGGTCTTTAGAATTTTCTAATACGTTTAGGTAAACATTATCTATAACTTCTCTAAAGAAAGTTACTACATCTATAACTTCTCTAAAGGAATTTACTAAATTGCAAAGGTCATATGAAAAATAAATTTTCTCCAGCTATTAGCTCATGAGGAAAAAAAAGTACCTACACATTTTCAGCTGCACGCCTATAAAAAAATAGAAGTTGTATCTCTTGTTTTAGAATAATTTCTTACATCTCTCCAAAGATTTTAATAAAAAAAGAAATAATAATGATTTTTTATTTATTTATTTATTTATTTATTACTTTTTATAACTATCCCCCTTAAAACGTGAATCATTAAGGCAAGCATCGTACCTGACGAAAAAGACAGGCCCTGGCCAACACCTCCTAGAGAGAAGGCCTGGGGACCAAAGGTGTATGCATTGTTACATCATCATCAAGTGGCCAAATTTAGGGCTTATTATTGGTAGAAATACGAAAACAATAGCCGCTTGATGATGATGTAACAATGTATACACCTTTTGTCCGTAGGCCTTCTCTATAGGAGGTGTTGCCCTGGCACGGAAAAGTCATCTCATCTTCTTAGTCGAAGCAACAATGTAACCTTAATTGTTTCTAACAAACGAAAAATACTGATTGCTAAATTCCAAGATGGAAACAATGAATATTACATTGTTTCTTTGATTAAGATGGTCAGGTGACTTTTTAATGCCAGGGCGTGTCTTTTTCGGCGGCTGCGGCATGTATTAATTTCATCAACCATTATTCACTCAGCCGATTGTTGACGCAAACACTACGGGCTGATTGTTCACACATGCAAGGAAACAAATATAAACCAAGTCTATTTCATATATATAGACATAAATGTTATTAATTTCTACGTTTTTAAGAGACTTATCTCCAGTTTTAGGTTTTTTCCACCATTGTGGTAGTATTACACGGCTTACTTCTAAGTTGCCTTTTAAAACCGGACAAACATGCTTACATTGCCTTTTATATGTATAAATTTTTTTTTTATTTTTTTATTTTTACATTAAATTTATATTTAATTTTAAGTTATATATTTATAACGCATATTTCATTCAAATTCTGATTTTTCTTATTCAAAAATCAAATTTGTATAAAATGAATGACTAAGTAGACAGATTTAATTTAAATGTTTCTTAGTCTTTAATATTGTTTTTAAATATTGAAAAGTGTTTGAGGCAGGAATACACTGGTCGGCATCAAAATATGAGCAAAACAATGTACTACTTTGATTCACTACTTTAATTGTTACTAAAAAAAATTTTATTCAGGTAACTAATTTTACTAAAAATAATTTTAGTCATGTAACTAATCTTAGTAACAATTAAAGACTTGTTAACCTGTGTCTTCGTGTCTAATTTCGTATACGAATATTGCATAGAGTGCCATTCCATGCTGGTGGTGACCTTTTGAACTAATTTTTTTTTTTGGTGGGTATGAACTTACAATGCCCTCTTGTATAATATTACCACGTATTATAGCTTTTGGTCCAATAGTTTTTTTTTTATGGCCATGTCAAAATGTAACTTTAATTATAAAGACCCTGTATATGTGGAATTGATATACATCGACGTGCTAAATCCAAATATGTAATCAGAATTTATCTAGTACGTCTAGTTTTGATGCTATAAACAATTTTTGTTTTCATTACAATTGTTTACATTTCGATACTGACAGCGGTATTTGTTCAAATCTAAGTTGGTCAATAAAGAAAAAAGAGCATGGGTAGCTTTTGAAAACATATGCCACAATTTTCTTGGAAATATAAGGGCTGCAAATTACAAAGAACTGGTACAAGAACTTCTTTCTTCATATCAAGAACTCGGATGCAACATGTCATTAAAAATACACTTCTTGCATTCGCATTTAGATTTTTTCCCAGAAAATCTTGGTGCTGTGCCTGATGAGCATGGTGAGAGGTTTCACCAAGATATTGCGCACATGGAAAAAAGATATAACGGCAAGTGGTCCCCAGCAATGTTAGCTGATTTCTGCTGGGAAATCAATCGTGAAACAACAGATAAAACTTATAAAAGAAAGCGCTCTACCAAATAGTTATTTTTTATACTATATTAGTATTTTAATTTATTTAAGATTTTAATTTATATCATAGAAGTCATGTCATGCGTAAGAGTTTTGTACTTTTTTCATATTTAATATGTCAGTATTATATTTAAATAAGAATTTCTCGAAAACTAGACGTGATAGAATCAATCTGTAAACAGCTTTGGATTCAGCACACTAAAGTCAATTAAATCACATGACAAATTTCTTGCTCCCGACTTTTTTTCTTTTTTGCCGACCAGTATTATTGATTACCTTTTCTACTAATATTAATGCTAAATGTGTTATCATAAAAATTACTTTTTTTTTGTTATTATTTTATGTTTTAGATTTCATATTCTTTTCCATGCTTCTCATGAATAGGCATTCGAAAAGTTCGACAAGAGTAAATGCAAATGTAGAGGGGACGTTCAAGAAATACGTCACGCTCTTGGGGGGGGGGCCTCTCATCGGTATGAAAAGTGACACAGCGTGATATGGAGGTAGGGGGGACTTTACTTAAGTGTGACGTCACAATACACATCTTCAAAAACTCCATTTCCTTCATAATTAAATTACTTTTTTTATTATTTCACGTTATTTTATTTTATTATTTTCCTTTCAAATAGAAAATGAGATATCTTTCTGACCCTATTGTGAATCTATTGTTAGAAAGCTAATTGTTGTTCTCCACAACAGAAGTTTGTTTCTTCAAGAAAGCTCCCTAAGATTTTTAATGTTCCAGGGAATGGAACAACTAAAAAGGCCGAAAACCTTTAATCCACAAAGAGAACTGAAATACAAACTGAGTTGACTTTTGTCTCTCATCGCTGAAGATGGCTATTTAGTAGCCGAAATATGTATCCGGTATTTCAATTCTCTCTATGAATTAGAGGTTCGCCCCTGTTCGGCCAGCCTAAGGCGTGGATTCCACATGCGTAAAAAGAACGGTAGAAACCACAAGGCAGAAAATGTTCTGACATCACTTCCTGCACTCTTCTTTCTGCCAACACCTCCTAGAAAGAAAGCCAAACAACTGAATCGTCATTCATTGTTACATCATCATATTTCGACCATTGTTAATCATAAAAAAATAAGCTCTAAATTTGGTCGACTTATGATGATGTAACAATGTATGGCGTTTCAGTTGTTTGGCTTTCTTTTTAGGAGGTGTTGTTTCTGCCCGACAGAAAATTCTCTTATCTTTACAGGCTATGACTCAATCCAACTCGTATAAAAAAAAATCGCTTCACACAGGAGCAGTATGCAGAAATTATCAATAAAGATAAAATTGACCAAATATCCGGAGATCTGTGGCACAATCCTGCACAATAAAGCCATGTTTTGCCCATTATCATTGTACAGAGCACATTATCTCACAAAAATTCACTTCTGATAGAAACTGATTAATTGAATAACCAAATTCAGGATTTTTTTGCCGAATTTGACTAATTGTGTAGGATGTAATTATTGAATATGCAAAATGTAAATATATGAAAACATGCTACCATGAAATCAATGTATGGTCCTCTACTTGATTTGCAATGAAATCCATTGCAAACTAGTTAAAAATCTTTCCCGAACTTGTTAAAGCATCATGCAAAGGTTGACGCTCATCGGTTCGTGGTTTTAGAGATTATCGAAATATACACACATTGGCTTTTATTCATATACAGGGTGTCTCAGAATTCATGGTACAAACTTCTAGGGGTGATAGGTAGTGCTAACAGGAACAATGTTTTCCGATGTATGAAAACTTATGGGACCCCTGTAGATTAAGTATCTATTCCATCTGATTAATTATACAATGGTGATAAAATTTGTATGATTTTACGTTCCATTACATGGCTTCAAATGTCAAAACAATGTTATCAATGAAGAGACGCTACATATTTAAAAAAAAAAAAAAAAAAAATGCCTTTGCTATCTATGGCTTATTATATCAATAAAAAATTCTGACCATCCTGAGTTTCACAATAATGTTTATTTTAATTATTATACGTAACAATCAAAACAATGACTGTTTTCAAATTGTTTGCAACCGCCAATCCTAACAATGACAGTATAATAATGCTTTCTTATTAGGGGTTTTAGCTAAAATCTACTTAAGCTTATAAGAACTCACGTTTGGGCTGTAAACCCGTCCACCGTTGCATGATTAACTTAAAAACGGTTAACCTTTTCAAATTATATTTTCGACAATATCATCATCAAGGCCTTATTTCGGCTATATCTTTTCAGGCTTTTTCGTGGACCCCTTCAAGTCGATTGCATGTGCTCTAAGAGAGACCTTAAAGAATACCAAGATAATGGCATGTCATGTAACAATCGATTCATAGTGAGGAGTCAACAATGAATAAATTGTTAACATGAGCACGTGCATGTGATGATCGCGTTGTCGAGGCTCAATTTCTCATAATCCAACTATAAATAAAGGAGAACATGTGAGTTCGTCACGGAAACAGCTTTGCATTGTTGTTGCACGTTTAAGCATTGTTAGCGCTCACTTAAAGCACACGCCGGAACTGAAAAGCCTCCTGACCATTGTTGTCTGAGCAACAATTTTTATCATCAATCAATCACAAAATTGTAAATAAAGGAGAAAATGTGTGTTCATCAAACGAAACAACTTGAATGAAGTGAATTTGATAAAACTAATTACCGCACAAACTGCGCGTGGGCCCCCGTTCATACATTAATAATTGTACTTCTACGTCATTAAAACTGCTTCTTAGAAAGTTTGCAATATTTTTTGGATAGTTATTTCAAATTTCAAAAATCGTAATTGTTAACACCTAAGCAAAAACTTGAAATTTCATTATACAGGGTGAATACAAAAGTCTGAACCCCCTTTTATTTCTTGAACCGAAGCAGATATGTCAATTTTGATGAATCCAATGAATAGGAAGTTGTGGGTGGCCTATCCCATGGTGCACTTTTCATCATCTCAAATATGCAAATTAGGACACATTCAAAATTTATCTCAAAAACCGTAAGAGATAGAGAAAAAACCCAATTGCAAACTTGTTCAGCAAACAAAACAAAAAAAATCATCCAAATCGGACCAACCAATCACCCACAATCACGTGGTGAACTGTTTGTAGCTTCAAACAGTCACACTGCACAAACAAGTTACTTTAAAGAGTTTAAAAAAAAAATTTAATCAACAAAATGCTCGATGTGACGACCGTGGGCACCATAATACAATTGGGCACGGAACCTAACTGACGCCAAAACATCGGCAAGCATGGCTGGTGTCACTCCTCGGCACGCTTCCTGGATTCGTTGAACCAGATCCTCCAGTGAGGCGGGCTGCGTAGCATAAACCTTGTCCTTCAGGGGAGCGGGGTGGCCAACGAACTGGTCCTCCTCGGCCAATCCATTGTTGTCCAAACATCTCCCGTAATGCAAACGACGGCGAAGTGGCAAGCGAACGACCAACCCGTAATGTGGAGGAGCTCCATCATTGCTGAAACCACGTGCGCTGATACGAGGCCGATGGCAAATTGTCAATGAAGTCTGTGACTACTACGTTGAGAATTTCAGCCCGGTAGCGTTCTGCAGTCAGTGTTCCATCGTAAAAATACGGTCCAGCCACAGTGTCATTGTACAATCCACACCACACATTGATTCTCCAGTTCACTTGATGAGTTGCTTCTCGCAGACATCGTGGGTTTTCGTCTGCCCAATGATGATGGTTGTGCCTGTTGATAACTCCATCCCTGGTGAACTGGGCTTCATCTGTCCACAACACCTCATGAATGAAGTTTGGATTGTCATCCAGGCAGGTAAGTAACCAGTTGCACAAGGCGGCCCTAGCAACATAATCCAATTGCAGTAACTCCTGGTGACAATGAATATGGTATGGGTGAAAATGATATGCGTGTAGAATGTTGAGAACAGTTCTCTGATGGCACCCAACATCTGCAGCAATTACTCTGCTGCTTGTGTGGGGATTTGCAGCAACTGCAGCCAGAACTAGTATTGTTGTATCCTCGTCGCCTTGTGCCCTTGGTCGTCCTCGTTCTGCATTAACATTCCCTGTAGCCTCGAATCTTTGAATAATGTGACGAGATGGATGGCGTTCGTTAGGATATCTGTCTCGATACAAGCTAACTGCAGCATGTAGGTTTCTCCTTGCCTCTCCAAAGCAAAAGATCATGTTGACCATTTCCGGTACAGTGTAGCTTGCCATCCTGGAATTGTTCTGTCTTCTGTGTGCTGAAACATGCCTTTTATTTGCTTTTCCGCATGAAAGTGAATGTGAGTATGGTAATTTATGTTAATTTTTTGATTTTGCATGCTTTACATGGTGGAAATATCAACATTCAGTTTTCCTTGTGCAGTGTGACTGTTTGTAAGCTACAAACAGTTCACCACGTGATTGTGTGTGATTGGTTGGTCCGATTTGGATGATTTTTTTTGTTTGTTTTTTTATGCTGAACAAGTTTGCAATTGGGTTTTTTCTCTATCTCTTACGGTTTTTGAGATAAATTTTGAATGTGTCCTAATTTGCATATTTGGGATGATGAAAAGTGCACCATGGGATAGGCCACCCACAACTTCCTATTCATTGGGTTCATCAAAATTGACATATCTGCTTCGGTTCAAAAAATAAAAGGGGAATTCAGACTTTTGTATTCACCCTGTAGAAGTCCATGAGACTTTACAAATTTTAGTTGATTTACACATAAACAAGAATAAATCTTACTTCAAACAGGTTTATTGTGTTTGGAATTAACCAAAGATTAT
>JAHWFO010013723.1:113604-123981 GCA_023313115.1 Rhysida immarginata
TGTGACGTCTTAAAAGGGGGAGGGGGTATGGAAAATGTGACACAGTGTGACATGGGGGAACGGGGGGAGGGTTGGAAAATGCCAAAAACAACGTGACGTATTTCTTGAACGATCCCAGATAGAATCTGACATTGGCAAAACTGTAGGCGCATTTCTCTCATTAGTTGTATTTAATACAATGGGTTTTAAATAGCTAATATTTAATATTAGCGTCTTCGAATATAATACCAATGAATATACTGTATCTACACATTTTTTTTTTTACACAGGTAATCGGAAAGTTTCAAAAGAATTCGAAAGCTAACGTTTCGTTCTGACAAAGGAGCTGATCCATACTCAAAGAAAAGTCAAGAAACTGAAGAAAATTCTTCAAATATTTCATAATTACAATGTTAAAAAGGGGAGGGAAAATTCAGTAACCCTACTAAAAGAAGGGGATTATAATGAACTGTATAATTATCCTCCAAAATTAGTGGGGTTAATCCTCGGCTTTAAACATCTTGAACATAACTTTTTTTAAAATTTGAAATATTATTCATCCGTGCATACAAATTTTCTCAAAAATTATTATATCAGTATTAGCTAAAGGTAAGCATTTTAAATAGCAATTTATGTGTAAAATTGAAAATACAATCAGATATGAAACAGCAGATTTAATAAAAAAAAATTTAAAGTTGATCTTAAATCTTATTTTAAATGTCCTGTCGCTCGAACAATCCTAGATAGTGTTGACTCGTGGACATTTACAATCAGGACATTCGGCTGGTTACTCTAGTGTTGTTTTATTGTTGCTTACTTAACGAATAACAGCTGTGTTTCTTTTAATATTTACCATTCTTAGAAGCTGCAATTTGGGATGATTTAGCAAAGTCGTTTGAATTATTTGCACTGCGTATACATTTAAAAATTTAAGCAAAAGATATTAAAATGCCTGTTAAAATTTTCATTGTTAGTTTTCAATATATTTTTTTCCAACAACTATTAAATAATTCAAAATAACTCACATTATAAATGAACTTTTCTTTTATACATTATTTTTCCACATCAAGTTTTACGGCCTTCGTAAGCGCGAAACGTGTCGTGTCTACTTTTACCCGTTTCTCCACTTCGCTAGGATTTAGCAATTTCTTTCTTCGCAACAAATAATTCAATTATAGTTATACTCTGTTCAACGAAAGAAAAACTGGGCGTATCTAATTAAATTTCCGATTTCAATTGTTAGACATTGTTGCTAAGTAAAATTAACAATGTCTAACAATTGAAATTGGAAATTTAACTGGACACGCCCAGTTTTTATTTCATTGGACAGAGAAATAACAGATGCAGCAAGAGCACGATGGGGATAGTTGTTTGCAACGCGAGTCGTTAACAGATACCATTTAACGAATTATTACAATCGCTATATTTATTCGGAAATGAATATAATTTTCATAACTCACTGTTAATTACGAGCTATTCTTCTTTTAATATTTACCATTGTTAGAAACTGCAATTTGGGTTGGCTTAACGATGGATTATTTTCTCGCTTAATTCATATTATATAAAAATTAATTATCTAGAGGAATCTGGATACCGAATTTCACGCCTTTACGTACCTAAATAGCACCAGTATGAATGTCATTTTTAAATGTTCAGTTCCCTAGCACTGATATTAGGAATCCTCATCAGTTTGAAAGGACGATCTTATAATGAAATTATTTCATGGAGAATAGGATCAAGATTTCGCATGTATGAAGGAAGTATATTAACATTTCTTTTTAAGGAGGAAGATTATTTCTAATAAAGCACCAACGAAAATTGATACTTATTCTTAAAAAAGCATGTATTATGTACAATTATTATCTCAAAATTAGTTTACACCTTTTATATGTTGTACCATAAATATTTATTATTTAGCAAAACTTATTAGTGAAATACATTATATCATTTTCATAATTATTGAATTAAATTATGGTTTTGATTAAAATTACTTTCCTTCTCCTAATGAAAGAATAAACATTATTTAATTTTTTTTATTAATTTTTATGAATAAAATTTCGAAGACTTCGACGAGAGAGAGGGCACAGATGCCGAGATAAAATCCTATGCTGCTAACTATATCGCTCAAAAGATTGGCAAGGCTATAAGCGTATTTTTCTCTCACCACCTCGTAAATATTCATCGGATACTGAATGTCTAATCTAGTGAAATTAGTTGCGTATTGAAACATGACATTAGTATCGAGCGAATAAATCGTATCGATACACTTTCTTTTACACTGGCAATCGGAAAGTTTCAAACGACGATAAAATTCGAGCGCCTTATTAAAAGCATTTACTGCTGACGTTTCATTCTGACAAAGAGGCGTGTCCAGGCTATCCATATAGGGCAATCTAAAATTATAATAAGGCATAAAGTTAAATTTTAGTCTGTTATTGAATATCGAAAAATTAATGAATGCGCTTTTTAGAAATATTTTTAAAATTAATACTATTAAGTAAATACTTTAACATGATATCAATTTAGAGTTTACAAATCTAAAATTTATAAAAGAAATGTCAATAATGAGATCATTTATCAATTCAAAGTGTTAAAATTCTCTCAAATAAATAATTTGGATAACTGACACAGCCATTAAATTCCGAGAAAGGAAATATTATAAGCTTACAAAGTCATTAACTGGGTAGGTGATTTAAACAACAAGCGAACTTAAAATTAAATCGAACAAAGGACGATACGGATGATAAAATCCGTCTAGCACAACTTGCAGATCAAGGGGAGATATTGCTGCAGATATTCTTTAACATTCAGGATAGCATTCAAATATTCCACCACAGGCCGTCACTATTAGACACAATTGTGGAGGCAGGCAATCGGAATTTTTCCACAAGCCTACACGAAAGTCTCAAGATATGAATATCTGTCTGTCAAAAAAAAAGAAATGGTATATTTAACAACATCTGGAGTGTTGTAGGATTGAACCCGTACGCACTTTTACCTGTCCCTGTAAGGATAAAACAACTTGTGCTTCAAATAGATGCTATGTGGATCTTCGCCGGAGATGGCTAAACGACAATTAGCAAGCAGAAAAGTCATTTCATAAGTCTTCATCAATATAGTAATTATTATACATTTCTTGAAAATTAATATCTGTATCTCATACACAACAAACTCAAAACAAAAAATCTGACCTGCATGGTAAAATTTGCTTCAGTTGACTTTCATTACATTGATCACGACATTCAGTGTAAGTCCTGGAATCCGTACAAGGATTTTCTTTTGTATTTAAGTATCTAAACTGAATTTTAAATAAACGAAAGCATAAATATGGTGGATGTTGCAACGTTTGCCGAAAACAATCTCTGGAGAGTTTAATATAATTCGGCTATTATAATTAAGTTTTGAATATTTTTAAATGCCCATCTCCATAATTTTTTTCTAGTTTTTGTTAAGGATAATAGAAGTTTTTAAGTATTTTATTAACTTTTAGCGAGAGAAATGCAATGTCTGCGATATGAATATTTACATAACGGTCTACGTCTAAACGGTTGGGATATAATAATGATAGAAATACAGGGTGATTACAAAAGAACTGCACACTTTTAAAAATTTATTACATCAAAGCTATTCAGAAAACTATTCACCATATACGGATTCTTAAAGAAAAGCTCTTGAAGTTTATTGTGACACAGTTAAAGATGTTCAATATGCCCCCCTGTAGTCGAATTCGTCCCAAACCCGCATTAACATGTCTCCATCAATCCCACGCATCGCTATCGTAATGCGTTCTTTCAGCTCGTCTAGGTCACGGGGAAGGAGTAGGGTGAAGACCTTGTCCTTTACACACCCCCTTAAAAAGAAATCACAAGGTCTGAGGTCGGGGCTCCGCGGTGGCCACTTTGCAAGTTCCAGGCTATTATTTGCTCGGCCAATCCACCGCTGTGATTTCTTTTTATGGGGGTGTGTAAAGGACAAGGTCTTCATCCTACTCCTTCCCAGTGACCTAGACGAGCTGAAAGAACGCATTACGGTAGCGATACGTGGGATTGATGGAGACATGTTAATGCGGGTTTGGGACGAATTCGACTACCGCATTGATGTATACCGTGTCACGACAGGGGGACATATTGAACATCTTTAACTGTGTCACAATAAACTTCAAGAGTATTTCTTTAAGAATCCGTATGTGGTGTGTCTATATTCTGAATAGCTTTGAAGTAATAAATTTTTAAAAGTGTGAAGTTCTTTTGTAATCACCCTGTATGTTAAGTTAAGGGATGGTAAAAACTCTTCGCAATCATTTTTCAAAAATTAATTTACAGAGATAATTTCGAAATTTCAAACAAGGTTAAGTTTATATTCAAGCGAGTTACTGTTTTACCCAGTAAAAGTTTTCATAATGGAATCATTCTTACCTCTCTTGTTGTCAAGCGAAAAACTGTATAGAGGTTACTGAAAATTGATAGTGATTGATAAGGCACATCATGTTTTGATAAAAATCCAGGATTATGAAGGAGAATCTACGAAAAATATATTAAATCTCGTTTATAAATTCTAAGTGGGCAAGAAAAATATTTAAAAACATGGACTAAAATTCTTTATTTATTTCTCTTTATGAAATCCTTTAATTTTAAATTGCATATGACTACTCTTCGCAATGAATATGATAACTTGAAATGCAGATGGTAACGTCTTTTAAAACAATATAAAAGATTCTTTTTTAATTTTAAAATTGCGTTTAATTAGAATACATGTAATATTAATAAGTGGAAAATGGTCTTAGGAGAATTTTTTCACGCCATTACCTTCGATATTGATGAATAAATAGAGAAAAATAGTAAAGAAAATTCAACGGCCTAGATTCGAACCAGGGACCTTCGGGTTACCGTCTCGATGCTCTAATCACTAAGCCACCGTGGACATGGAAGCTGTCGCTACCAAACGAGGCCGTGGAATTTCTTTACTATTTTTCTTTATTTATACATGTAATGTTATTATTTTTTATTTGCTAACGGTATTTTCAGAATAGCCATAGGTAGTCTATTGTGCTCATGCTACGGAAATTATGTAATATCACGCTTTGCAGATCAATGTATTTTAAATAAAAATTGAACCACTAATTTGTAGCTAATAAATGAGATTTATTATTAAATTTTAATAGCACGTCACTCACCAAAAAAGATACGTTTTTCAATAATGTAGGCTCCACAGAAGTAGGAGCAAGCCTCAATTTTGAAAAGTACATTGCGCTACCTTTTCTCCGAAGTTGATTTTTAGTTTGTATACCAAAATAAGTTTTGATTCCTCGAAATTGCATTGGGGTGCCTTTATGGAAAATAAAATATTTATCATAAATAATACTTTTATTGATAAACAACTTACAAAAATGCATTTCTTTAAAATTATTCATACAGGCTTCCATCTGTTGACGACTATTCACTGTAATTTAATGTTATTTCTGATCTAATATGTAATCTAAATTAATATTCAAAATGACGCGTTAGCACTAAAAAAATATCTTGTGTTAAATAAAAATACGATTTTATAATACGATTTGTAATACATGAAGATCTTGGAATGAGAATTTCAATTAAAATTCTCTAATTATAAATAAAGCTATAAAGTCAAAATATCCATTTTTTTCTGAAATTTATAAAATGATATATTGAAATGAAATAAAAGCAATGAATAAAATTAACATATTTCATCAAATATATAAAAATATACGAGAAAAGTTCTTTGTAACTCACTTTGTTGCAATGATAAACATTTACCAAAGAGAGTTCTGCTGTATTTGAAATCCATCATCAGATTTATGCGTCCTTCAGCAAAAGCCTACATTTAATAAAATTTATACACGTTTGATTTTCTTCACACAACAAATAATATTGCGACACTTTCAAATTGAGCTACTGGAAAAGAAAAACTTGTTTTACTTACTTTGGAAGTTAAGCTATACTTTCCATCATAGGAAATATTCTCATAGTCCCATAAAGCTTCTAGAAAACTTTTATTCTTCACGGGATGTATGAACCTAATTTTTCTTATTTTCTTGCTAAAATTATTCATGAATGCAACTGAGCACAATGTAATTCCAGGAAACGAAATGCTGTCGTTGCGCAAGATTACTATGTCCACGACAATAGGGCTTGCTAAGTAGTATCTGATCAACATAACTAGCTGATAGCAACATATGACGAAACACAGTAATATCATGGTAAACCAGAAAGCTTTTCTTTTAAAAGTGTAAGAAGAACTGAATAACATTCTTAGTCCTGGCATATTCACCTTAACCTGTGCTTCATCATTTTTACTTTCATGAACTTCAGAAATCATCACTACTGAACTTCTTCACATTTATTTCATCTATGAAACATTACACCTTTAAGATAACCCAGAACTGTTTTAATTATAACCATTCTCCTTTTCAGTTATTTCTTTCTTTATTTCTAGAATGAATAAAAACACTTTTTTGTATGCTATTACCAACTGATATAACCGATTATTAATTCATGTTATCAAGCCAATTTCCGCTGTCGAGAATACTAAATTACCTGGCATAATTATCTTGCACTATCAAAGTTTCTACAATGTTTATATTAGGAGGACTTTATGAGTTGTTGGTTACAAGTAATTACACAGTAGCTAATAAAGGACATTGTCAACCGTATTTTAATTGGCTTTGTATTAGTCAGCCTTAGATAAATGATCGTTTCCATATTTAAGCATCAAATTTTTGCCTTCATGATAAATTATCGATTGAGTCAAGTGTTAAGTCACGTCAACAAACATATTTACTCTAGACAAACTTTGTTTGCGTTTGTTATTTCTAACAAGAAATTAAGCCTCCCGAGGAAGGTATAGGAGAGTAGCGGAAGCCCTGAGTTCATCTGCACTTTTTAACCCCCCATTTTTTTTTAATCAAAATTGATTTTCTCGAACCTTGTATTTAGAAAATATAAAAGAACCCTATCTTCTTTCCTTTCTCATCATTTTCGATCGAATGATACATCACACCTATTTGTTGCCATAAATTTCTTAAGACCAAATGATTGCCACCCCCACAACTCCGACCCTATTGGGACAATTTTGCCCAAACTTTACAGTAATGTTGATCTTGCTTAGAGGAATCCGAATATACGAATATACGAATATGCATACCGAATTTCACTCCTTTATATGCATAAATACGCGTAGACCTTTTGGTCCCCTCTAATTTCCGCCCCCGAAACTCCGACCCCAGTAAGCCAATGAAAACCAAATTAAATAGTGAAGGTGCACATACACATAGTAAGCTACATTCTGAATTTCAACCTTCTACCTTAAAAAATTCGGAAATTATGAAGGGGACGGACGGACATTGTGAAAACAATAAGTAGCTCCATTCTTCCGCTACTTAATAATTATTGATTATGTAAGAGTCTCTTTTTCACTGTCACTTGCGCGCATTCCCTGTCTCACATAGGACAAAACAATGGAAACACCTGAAATTAGGATTTTTTTTTTTAATTTGGTGTAAAACCACTGTTTGTACACAAAACAGTACAATTGGCTGGGGAATGGAAGCGTACAATTCCTGGAAAGTAGTTAATGAATTTCTTATCATTCGCCATGCAGAAGCTGTGGTTACGAATATGTAGACCGGAGATTTCCTATTCCTAACTCTGTTTTCCAAAGCAGGCGAAGTTCAGAAAAATAAGCTTGATGATGCTGAGATCTAATGACTATTCCAGCCAGAAAAGATGATCTAACCTTTAATTCAAGCTCCTCAGACAAAGACTAGAAAGAATGCAAGTTGTATAGGTGAGAACGTTGTCATCTGGAAAAACCACCTTCTGAGTGTGAGACGATATCTGTGTCATCGAGTGGATACTGTTACTCAAACTTTTTATAGTCACTGCCAGTCGCTCTGCCTTCCTTATTTGGGCTACATCACATTAATATGACTCCAAAATTCCGTTGACTTTGTGGATAGCCTTCAATTGATTATAAAAGAGAAATCTTGTCCACAGCAATTTTTATTTATTGTATGTACATTTGGCTGCCAAAGCATGACGGAATATGCATCAAGCTTTACTTTTATAATTTAGAAACTCCAAAGTTTCTCTATATTATCAACCCTTTGGGAATATTGTAAAGGACGATACCATTAGCTTATACCATTTTCTATTCATCAACAGCCCAGGATTTGTATAATGAGCACGATAGTTTTCCGTGTTTTATCCATTAGCTTATCTACCGCTTGGCGATTGTAGCTGCAATGGGTTACCAAAATGCAAATTAAAATTTGCCGCTATCTTTAGCAATTGCATTAGATATCACAATCTTCTTTATGTCCGCCTATCTCTGTTATTCAGCTTACACTTCATCTACTACTGTATTTAGCAGAAGCTGGTTTACTGTTAACATTGTATACTGTCATAATTTTCGGTACCGTAACTTTCGTTACACGTATAAACTAGGAGTTTGTTTAGATAGACGGGCATCAACAATTTCTTTTTTTTAAAGTCGAATATAATACACAATCTCCCAATAGCATGACATCCACAATTGTGCTTGACGCTTGCTAACAGGAGAACATAACACAGTATTCATATTCCAAACCGAAAACAAAGCAGTTAATAACGTGTGCTGTTTTGAGGAAGGGGGGGACAATGTCATTAACATAAGACATAGTTATGCATAAGTATTTTTCGTGTTTTATGCTTTATAATATTGTAAATTCTTTAAATAAGTAATTATTTGAGTACTGTCACGTGTAATTAACCTGGGTATGGTTAAGTTGCAGAATTGCGCAGTGGAATATAAAGAATTACGTGAAAGCGGGCGGATAAATGAAAATATAAATTTTAATGAACAAAAGATAAAACTTAGGATAAATGAAAAGCAGATAATAAATTATTACAAAAATACACTGGGCTTGGCTAATAATTAGACTTCTTAACTTAAAAGCAACCCACGTGTAAAAATCAATCACCTAATTTACTATATGCTAATTATCATACAAAACATGAATGAGTGACGTATACTTTACAATTTTTAAACCTTTTTTTTTTAAAAAGGACAATTGGCTAAATTTAAGCGAATAAATCTTCAATTTCAACAAATGCTTAACTAAAACTTATAGAAAAACATGGCATACTTAAGAATAAAAAGAACCAAAGAAACATCTTAATGCCATTGCATAATTAGGGTTCATAAAGTAAAGATAGACATTTTCGTAAAGCAGTTATAATAATTCACTCTGGACGAAAAACAAGTAACAAACAATTCTTAGATTTAGGCCGAGAGCATACTTAAAGGACAACTCTACGGTCACATACAACTTTACTTAAATCGAAAGACTGACCTATTAATAACATCATAGCATATCTAATTTTTTAAAATTCGAATTCTAAATGTGTGAAAAACGAAAATTCCGAGCGCGATTTGAAATCGGGGGCATCCATCTTGGGTGGAGGCGTGACGTAGTGCGAGGATTGCTCTCATCAAGCTTTGCAGTGAAGCTTTAACATTCACTATAGATCTACATTCAGTCAGTACTGCGTTCACTACAATTTTCACAATGTTTGGACATGAAAGCAGCGATTCAGATATTAGTTTTAAGACTTACGAAGATATGGAGGCTTATTTTAACAACTATCTATATAATGAATTGGACAACTATCTATATCAGTGATTTGGTTAGGCGTGAAACCATATAGTTTAGAACCGCGATCACCCGTCATTAGACGAGGAATACAGTGCCGCTGAATCGACGGAAAATGGATCACGCGCAACAAATTGTCAAGTATAATTAATACGTATGTTATTTAAATGTGAACAATTTCATTATATTAATTTTTAAATTAGGTGTCAGTGCACAATATGTGAAGATATGCCGACAACACAAGTGCGAACGTATGCTGTCGTGATTAAGCCGAGATCGATCAGCATATGCCCAGTGGTTCGGAGTGCATCACCGAAATTTCCAAAAAATCTACGTGGATTACGATATACCAACAAACTAATTTGTCCATTAGATTTGGGTGCACCTGGGAAGAAATAAAAGAAAAGCTCTTCCCCGTTGCGTTGTGACAGCCATTCGAAAAATCTTTCCTTCACAAGAACATTGTGGTTTCAAATACTGTAAAATTTTATTAAAACTAATTAAAATTCTCTCAAGCAATTTTCTTTGTTTATTTGATTCATAACTAAAATTTATGGAAAATCGAACTAAATTTCAGGTTATCAAATGTATTTTGTTACAATGATATATTTTATTTTACGATCATCACTAAATATAAACTAGCCAGTTTAAATGACAAATGTATTAGCTTCTAACATTAAACAAAAATTTGCTGCTGTTAGCACCATTTACTTATTTAACTAGATTACCTAATATAATTTTAATGGGGT
>JAHWFO010013723.1:146507-315856 GCA_023313115.1 Rhysida immarginata
TATAACAACGAATGACGTTTCAGTTGTTTGGCTTTCTTTCTAGGGGTGCGTTCATTTATTCGTTCGGAGTCATGCTCCGAGTCAATGTGATCACGTGATCAGAGTACTAGCGTCATGGCTCAGAGTCAACATAAAGACGTAACAATCGAAGACTTTGATCGTTAAAATCATTTGTGTGCATTATTGCCAATTTATCCTTTTTTTTCATGCGCTTGTCTTTTGTTGGACATTTTTTAATAAAAATTAAACAATGCACAGCAACCATCTACCATTCATTTACAAGTCTTCAATTCTCTTCAAAACTCTCATCATTATTCATTGGTGATCTTGTTATTATTTATTCTTATTATTTGTTATTTTATCTTCTCCATTTATAAATGAGAAATCATTCATTAAAAAATAAACATATTATACTACTTCGTAAATTAATGTATAATGCACAAAATAATGAGAATGAGCTTTTAAATTGGACATATCCCTGCTAAATTGGCAACACTGCTTGTGAACGATTCAAGATACTTTTTCCCCTCTTCGCAACCTCCGGAGGCATCAGAAAAACGTGAGCAGTTCCCACGGCACTTTTGGTTATGGGTAACCTTTAACATTAACTTATTTTTTTAACAGGAATAAACAATAACATTTTTTTACTTTTTATTATTTTTACAAAAACAAAGTTCTGGTCATAATTGTAATTTTAATTTATTATCACAGAGGCTAGGGCGGCCTCATGCGTAAAGATGGAACTGACATTGAGCATATAAAAAAAATAATTATGCTGAAGAAATTAAATTGGTCTTGAATCAAATTTTCGATCAATTTAAGCTAAATTTTCGTTTGTATCGTGCCAAGCCTACAACAATATAAGGCTAACCAATTATGGTAAGCTATGATCGTGCACTTTCGAAAGATAGAGGCGGCCATGTTGATAGTTAAACAACGTATGCGCCAGCTTGAAGAAATAAAGTCTTCTCTTGTTTGCGTGGTTGCCAGGGCTCCGGACAAGCGCGCTCGCAAACGATATCTAATTGTAGCATAGTTAGTCATCGTTGAAGTCGCAACTTTGTTGGCACTCTTCATTGTTGCGTCGTTTTTCTCATTAAATTTTTTGACTCCGATGACTACAGCTTGAAAGCAGGAGTTAAGGGAATTAACCCGAGTCGCACTCCAAGCGAATAAAGAAACAAACTCCGAAAGACTTCAAGCGTACCCTGATGTTGGAGGTCAAGGGAGTTAATTCGGAGCGAATAAAGAAACGGAGACCAAATGACTCGGAGCAAATAAAGAAACGGAATCCGAATGACTCAGAGTCACGGGAGTCACTCGGAGTGACTCCAAGTGAATAAGTGAACGCACCCCAGGAGGTGTTGACTGAGCGCGAAAATGTCAGACATTGTTACATCATCATCCGAAGATACGTTTAATCGCATTTCAGGTCTTATTATTGGCAGAAATACGATTAAACGTATCTTCGGATGATGATGTAACAATGTATGACGTTTTCGCCTCAGGCCTTATCTTTAGGAGGCGTTACCCTGGCGCGGAAAAGTCACCTGATCATCTTAGTCCGAGTAACAATGTAACCTTCATTGTTCCCATCTTGGATTTCAATAATCAACAATTTTTCGTTTGTTGGAAACAATGAAGTTTACATTGTTACTCGGAATAAGATGGTCAGATGACTTTTCCGCGCCAAGGGGTGTCTTTCACGTGGGCTACGGACGGGCTGATTGTTCACAATTGCAAGTAAAGAAACATAAAACAACACCGACCAAGAAACTTCCCAATTGGCCTGTTCCCTTACCTGCAACTTTCATACCAGAATTCCAGCGGAGTCAATGGGAGCAACCCTTCACCGTCCTCGAACTAAAAACAGCCTTAAGAAGCAAATCCAACGCCCCAGGTCCTGACAAATTCTGGATGGTAAACTGAAGTGGAAACAGCATATATCTCGTATGAAAGAGCAGTTAAGGAAAAACCTGGCCAGAATAAAGCGCATTACTAGAGTAAACTGGGGCCCCCCCATGGTCAGAAATGTCTCCTTATATCCCTAATACAAACATCTGACCAATCCAACTTTTTTCCTCCTGCTGGCCCCTAAAACATGCAGTGAACAACTAGCTAGGCTGGAGAGGAAAATCATAAGAACTTGTTTGCATGCTACGCAATCCTCCCCCGATCAATTAATATACGCTGATTCTGACCTAACTCCCACTCCTTTGAGATGGGAGGCTAAGGTAATCTCAACAGCTTACTCTTACCTACAAGCGTCTGAGTCCTTCAGCGAAGATCTCTCCTTCGCGGAAAATAGTTGTATGCATTTCAGATCAAGTAGAATCAAATGCCTCCTTCTAGATATTCTCAATAAATTCGAATATGCGGACTCCCTTCTGGCTGACATGGGTATCACTGTCTCTCCACGTAACCCAGGCATTAGCCCGGAAATTGTTATGCTCCCGCCGGAACTCAGTGCAAGGCCACCAGAATTTGCTAGGCCCATTTTTATCGGAAATCCTGTATAATCATTTTCACGACCACAGGAAGATATTCACGGACGCTTCTCTAGCCCCAGGAAATAATTGTGGAGGAATAGGCATCTATGAGAATAATAGATGCATTATCTCAAGTAAAATCACACCTGCAACCACTGCAACTATGCTAGAACTAGCCGCCATTCACAAAGCCATAACACAAACAGCCCTGCAACCACTTACTGAATACCTAATCATTTCAGATTCCAAAAGCGCAATCACGGCAATTAGAAAATCCATGGACTCGGGCAGATGGTTTCACCGTGATGTGTTGGGACGTACAGTACCCCTTATTGAATCACTTTCTTCAGCTAATTATTCCATCAACCTCTTATGGATCCCGAGCCACAAAGGTATAAAGGGCAATGAAGTAACAGACCACCTTGCCAATTGGGCTAGAACTTCCAAAAGAACCGCCAGGAAATCTAATCTTGACCCCCAAAGCTTGAAAGCTTACATCAACAACAAACTCATGCTGCTCTGGAACGCTGACTAGTGCGCCGATCCCAGAGGCGGGCACTACAAGAACCTTAGACCTACGCTCTTGGCAAATAAAAAAAAGTCACTCCGAAATGGCTTACCTTCGATCAAAGATCTTTACTTTTTAGACTAAGAAGCGGCCATGCACCAATTAAAAGTTTCTTACATAAGATAAAAATCTCTCCATCGGCATATGCGTGGTGCCGGAAACTGCCGGAAACTGCCGGCAACATCCTGCTTGAGTGCCCCAATTACATCCAACAGAGGGAGCACATGTCCCAGCAAATTACTAACCCCTTTACCGTCGCCAACATCCTCTTAATAACTCGGGGAGGAAAGCGCATAAAGCGGGGAAATATATTTTCCCTCGTCCAATTTCTTCAAGATACGAACCTCCTCGATAGAATCCTCGGCCCCCTCAAGATCACGGATCTCGCCAGTGACTCGAACTGATATATCACTTCTGTAATTGAACTCTACTAAGAAATCAGCTAGTCCCCTCATTGGAGGGAGATGGAGGCTGCACTGAACTGAACTGAACTGAAACATAAAACAAATCTATTTCATATATATAGATATAAAGATTATTAATTTCTATGTTTTTGAGAGACTTGTCTCCAGTTTTAGATTTTTTCCATCATTGTGGTAGTATTATACAGCTGTATGTTAAATTTCAACTTTATAGCTTACTTACAAGTTGCATTTTAAAACCAGACAAACATATAAACATTATGCTTTATATAGGGTGACCCAAACTTATCCAGCGTAATTATTTAGAAACATTGTATGGTTCAAATGAAACAAAAATGTCCTATAAACATTACATCTAGTTTCGATCGTGTGTGAGATATCAACTTTTGTCTATTTTCTTGTAGATTTGTTAAAGCAAATAAATAAAACACTTGAGAGTGGAGATCACTTTTATTCTGCATACTGACAGAACATCACAATGAACTACGAAACAAAACTAAAATGACAAAGAATAAGAATAAGAAGAAAGTAACAAATCAATGTCGAGGAAGCCCCTCAAAATGGTTAACCCCAGCTCCAATACACTGGTTATATCTTCGGACAATTGAGCTGGTAGCTGCCACAATCTGGTCGTGTGTAAATGCTCGATTACAAGCGTGAATGGATGCAATGAGCTCATCTCTGGTGATGTGCGGATTGCTGTAGACCTCCTCCTTCAGTGTTTCCCACAGAAAAGACTCTAAATAAATGAAAATAGACAAACGTCGATATCTCACACACGATTGAAACTAGATGGTAATGTTTATAGAACATTTTTTTATTCCATTTGAACCATACAATGTTTCTAAACAATTATGCTGGATAAGTTTGGGTCACCCTGTATGTATAGATAAAACTAAAATATTATTTGGTGGTTCTGCACATGGAAATAATCTCGTTGGGCCAATGAAAATTAACCCTATTGATAAAGGAACACAATCAATATCCAAGCAGAAGTATAAAAAAAAAGTATCATTTTGATTCGCACAGTTGCTTCTAAGAGAGGGAATTATAAGCAAGCACATAAGGAAAGTGAGCCAATAGTATTATTTTTTTTTACTATTCTTGTTAACAGTTCCCTAAAAGTATGATAAATTATTAAAGTTTGCTGCCAATAATCTGCACATAATTACATTATATGCTTAACATTAATAAAAATTTTTATAATATTCCCATAAAAAAATGATATTACATATTTCTTACTTCTATGCAATCCCTGTTTAGCCATTTTTACACAAACTACACGGAGGGAGAGAGAGAGTAAACCCTTTCCACGCAACTGCCAATGCTCACACAGACTTATAATTGCTGTTAACTGGGCGTTGCTCAAACCGCATTTGTTATGATTATGCTAACATTGTCTCATAATTGGTTTTTATGAGCCGAATTGAGCAATGTTTATTCAAGAAGATATAATGAATCGACGAAAACAAAAAGTACACATATAAGAAAATCATGCTTTTATCTTCATATAAGAAAATCAGCAATGCCTTTTAAAGAATTTTAAATAGTTTAATAAATTTAATAATTTTTAATAAATAAGTATTTCGTGGCTGTTCTAAATAATAGTTTATACATTAGAAAATTTAAATATTCTCTATTTTATCATTTATTATAGATTTGTAACTAGTCTCATGAAATTGCTTCATTACAAGTATTGGAAGCAATTACGGACTCCATAGGAGGAAGTGAATAGACAAGGGTAATAAATTTTACTTAGTAAAGGACATTAAGCTTAATGGGTTTATTTTTATTAGAAAACCTATATCTCAGTTATTTCAGCTGAAATTGATAAATTAAATTGCTGTTCAAACCTACACAGAAATGTACTATATTAAAAAACTATACTTAAAAGATAATAGAATTATCAAAGTTAAAGGCAATTGATATAAAACCAAAAAAAAAAACTAACTTCTTACAATGACTTAACGGCGCATTACCTAGCATGTAAAATGTCTATTTATCTTAGGTATATTTATTATTATTATTATTATTATTATTATTATTATTATTATTAGCGTATTCTCCCAATTTAGAAGACGTCAAGCAAACAAAATCAATCAAGTTTTCTTCGTGTTCTTCTTGTTCTTCCAATAGGCTTTCATTCTTTCCGAGAAGGCTTGTCTACGCTCTCCCGACCACTTCGGTCTGTACTGTTTTTGCTTTGGTTGCTCTGATGTAACTTTCCAATTGTTTGTTTTATGTCTGAAGATGTCTCTTTCTAAAATGCCTGCTGCACTTATGTTCGCATTTTTTAGGTCTTTTCTAAGTTCTTCTAGCCAAGGTGTTGAATTCTTAAGTGAGGACACATAGTCTAGAATCCTCTTTGTCAGTCTATTTTCTGGTAGTCTAGTGAGATGGCCAAAGAACTTCATTCGTCTTTTCTTAATGTCAATTTCAATGTTTGAAAACTTCTATGTTGTTTCGATTGATTGTAGCCTGTAACCGTCTTGCGTATATCTAGCCCCTAGGATTTTTCTGATGATCTTCCTCTCTTCTTTTTTGATATCTTCAAGTTCTTGTTTTCTGTTAAGTGTCAGTGTTTCGCTTGCGTAAAGGACTGTTGGTTTTATAACTGTGTTGTAATGCCGAAGTTTTGTCTGTCTTGACATGGATTTTTTGTTATAGATGTTTTGAACTAACCCCAATGCTTTCTTGACTTTCTGGAGACGGTTTTTCTGTGAGATCTTCTCCAGGCCTGTCGGTTCGATGAATTCTCCGAGGTACTTAAAGTACGGGACCCTGTCGATTTTACCGTATTTTGTTCTCAAGCTCGTGATATCTGTCTTTGAACAGAAGAATTTAGTTTTCTCGTATGAGATCTGTAGCCCCACTTTTTCTGCACATTCCTTAAGTTTCTCAAGTTGTTTGATGGCAGTTTCCTCATCTTCTATCAGTATCGCCAGATCATCTGCAAATGCGAGGTATGGTATGTAAAGATTGTTTTTGGGAAATCCCAGTCGGATCGGCTTCCAAAACTCACTTTTCTTGAGTTCCTTCTCCCACTCTTCCATAATCTTGTCTAGGACGACGTTAAACAGAATAGGAGAGAGCCCATCACCCTGCCTCACTCCTGTTTGAATGTCGAAGGGTTCTGAAATCTCTCCCATAAATTTAACTTTAGATTTCGTGCCAGTTAGTGTTTGTTTTATGAGTTCTCGGGTTTTGGGATCTAGTCCCCTCTCTTCAAGAATCTGGAACAGTGAGGGTCTGTCTATTTTTTGTTATTATTATTATTATTATTATTATTATTACCTTCACATTATAGATCATAATCGCTGATATCATACTAAAAATAATCCTCTTTCGCAAGTAGATAGTGCTCTCGCAATCCAGCCATTTTTGGAACGCTTCCTGGAATATCTTCTATGAGTGCCCAGTACCGCCTGCGATTCTACCTGGATCTTTTCCATTAAGTGTCACTCGTTCAGCTTAGATCGTCATTTCCAGGAATAGAAAGAAATCGCACGGGATCAGGTCATGGGAATAAGGTGATAGGGATACAAGAGGGTTTCTGTTTCTAGCAGAAACTGCTGGGAGGAGTTAACAAGCTGGTATGGAGTGCTGTTTCTGGTATGGGGTGCTGTCGTGACGCGACAGCTAATTCTTGTCAGATTTTTATGTATGCTCTAATCACCGCCAAATAGAACAGAAGAACGCGGAATTGGCTGTTTGGTCTGCCGGGCAAATTCTTTATAAAGAATCAGCAAAAAATTATGAGCATGCCCTTGACATTACTCTTCAATTGCTTAAATTTTTAGGTTTGGCTTTCCTCGAACAATTGTTGAATCATTATCAGGGTTACTGTTGCAGTTATTGTCCAGATGGCAGCACAAGCCCAGAAAAATGTGGATATCATCTCGTATTTATTCATAAAGTTTAACTCGTTTCAGCCCTTTTCGTCATGAACAGGAAAATACTCCTATTATTTAAAATGGTTAACATATGGAAATGTGTAAACAGGTTCCGCGCTTTGAAATATGGTACAATCAGGCCACTATCGCAATCTTACAGAAAGATACACTCTAACACTTCCCCACCCAGATGCACATTCCCCAGCCTCTTAAGACTTATTCAATCACAATTAAAAAGTGTTTATTAAAACTTTTATTTATTCTGATCTTTTAGCGCTGATGATTCACAAAGTCAATTTAACAAGCATGAATTGATAAAAAATAAAATAAAAAAATGAATTATCTCGAATGAAAATATGAAATAAACAAAAATACATACATTATTTGTGAACTGTATTTATTGGCTAAAAGGAAAATTATGCATTTATATATTAAATAGGTTTTTATTCTTTTTTAGTAGCTTTAAACAATAAAGATTCAAAAATTTCAATGACAGAAAGAACGCATAGGCCAAGATAAAATCCAATGTTGCTCGCAATTTCACTCATCAAATTGGCGAAATTGTAGGTGTACTTCTCCGTCACAACTTCGTATATATTTGTCGGATACTTAAGATCTATTGCAGTATGACCATTTCTTTGTTTGAACATTACATCTGAGAAAGTTGAATATATTGCATCGACGCATTTCCGTTTACATGGACAATCAGAATAATTCAAGCGGCGATAAAATTCGAGTGCCTCGAAAAACGCTTCTTCAGCTGATGTTATATTCTGGCAAAACGGGAGATTCAGTTCATTGGTGAATGGTAATCTGTCGTATAAAAATTTAAATACCAAAGGAAGTTATTTTCATCAAACTACTGTTATATTAAAATTATTTTATTAAATTTTAAAGAAGAAATCATTTTAATACAATCAATAGATGCACACTATTTAAAATAAGTAACATTTTACATCGTAAAATTTACAACCTGCATGGTAAAATACTCTGTAGTTTTAGGTCATGACATTTGGCACGACATTCCATATAAGTTCTTTCATCAGTGCAAGGATTTTCATTTGTATTTAAATATCTAAACTATATAGAAAAATAATGATTTAAATATTGTTTATCCTAAAATGAAAACCTTAATGAATTAATACTATGTGAAATTTAATTTTAAAAAATACAGATTATGATTTAATTTTTTTGATATATAAAACGAAAGAAGACTATGGCGTTATAGATCTGTCGTGTTTATATATATATAGATGTGGCGCCAAGTGTTGATATTAATACTTGAAAACCATTGTCCCATTTCGAGGGAAAGTAAGGAGCTTTAGCAGTGAACCAGAAATACATTTATAGATTTATTAACAAGAAATTACTCCCCCCGAGTAGGGTAAGGCAAGTAGCAGATTCTGCGGTCATCTATTTTTACTCCCCCCAAATTTTGTAATCAAAAAATTGATTTTCTCGAACACAGTGTGTAGAAAATGTAAAAAAAGCTCGTATCTTATCCTTTCTCATCATTTCCGATGAAATGATATATCACATGCCGTATGTTGCCATAGTTCTGACTACCAAGCGACTGCCACCTCGCAATTCCGAACTCACTGGAACAATTGGGCCTAAACTTCATAGTCTAGATCTTGCCTAGACGAATTTGTATACTGAATTTCACTCCTTTACGCATCTAAATAGTATATAGATCTTTGGTCCTCTCTGAATCCCACCCCCGTAACGAACACAGTGCACCAATCAAAACCAAACTAAATAGTGACGGTGGACATGCCCATAGTAAGCTACAGTCCGAATTTCAATCTTGTACCTCAAAAAATGTATAAATTATGAAGGGGACGGACGGACAAAATAAAACCAATAAAATCTTGTGAACATTCCAAGGAGGAGTTTTAGCAGTGAAGGAGAAATACATTTATACATATATTAAAAAAAATTAATCTCCCATCCTCCTCCCCCCGAGTAGGGTAAGGCAAGTAGCAGATCCTGAAGTCATCTATTTTTACCCCTTTATCTACACTTTTTACCTCTCCCCGAGTATTTTAATCAAAAATTAATTTTCTCGAACGTAATATGTAGAAAATGTAAAAAAGCTCGTATTTCCTTTCTCATCATTTCCGAACGTATGATATATCTCAAGCCATATGTTGGCATAGTTCTAAAGACCACGTGACTACTACCCCCAGCAAATCCGACCCCAATGGAACACCTAGGCCTAAACTTTATAGTAATGTAGATCTTGCTTAGAGGAATCTGGATACTGAATTTCACTCCTTTACGTACCTAAATAGCACATAGATATGTTGTCCTCTCTGAATCCCATCCCCGTAATTCCGACCCCAGTGTACCAATCAAAACCAAACTAACTAGTGCAGATGGACATGCTACATTCCGAATTTCAACCTTCTACCTCAAAAAATGTAGAAATTATGAAGGGGTACACAGTTAATATATTATAAAACCAATAAGTAGCTCCATTCTTTCGCTACTTAATACTATAGATTATGAGCACTTGAGCAATCGTGCATCGACAAAGCGATTTCACGTGCGCGTGCAGATGACAATAATGCCTAACAGCTGAATAGAAAGTAACAATATATTTCTTCTTGACAAATCGATTGTTATATGACATGCCTTTATCTTTGTATTCTTTACACTCACTGTTTAAGCATGTGAATTCGACTTGAAGGGGACCACGAAAAATTCTGAAAAGTTAATATGGCCGAGCTAAGACTTTGATAGTCATATTTCTGAAAACATAATTTGAAAAAGTTAATCAGTTTTCAGTTATCGTGCAAACGGCGGCCGGATAAACGTACAGAACAAGGGCGTATTTCTATAAGTAGCTTTTATGCTAAAGCTCCTAATAAATAGAGAATAGTTGAAAAATTTCATCGGCTACCACAAGATGGCACCATGGGCATTAACAACAACACACCTAGATATCAAAGAGCACACGATGCTTGCAGTAGTGTATTGCTTGATGAACATGTTGTTTTCCCAAGAGGAAAGATGCTTCATTTTTATTTATTAGGAGCTTTAGCAAAAAGCTACTTACAAGAATGCGCTCTTGGTCTGTACGTTTATCCGTCCGCCGTTTGCACGATAACTTTTAAGAGGATTAACTTTTTCAAATTCTGTTTTCAGAAATATTACCATCAAAGTCGTTAAGCTCGGCCGTATCAACTTTTCAGAATTTTTCGTGGACCCCTTCAAGTCGAAGTCACGTGCTAAAACAGTGACTATAAAGAATACCAAGATAATGGCATGTCATATAACAATCGATTTGTCGAAAAAGAATATATTGTTACTTTCTGTTCATCTTTTAGTCTTATTGACATTGGCAAGCGCACGGGAAATCGCTTTGTCGACGCACAAGTGCTCAAATGCTCATAATCTATTTTATTAAATAGCGGAAGAACCCACCGAGGGCATGGATGTTTGTGTTTGTCTATTTTCGCCATCATCCTTTCATCCCAAACAGCTAGTCTCCTGGATAAAGGGGAGATGCAGGCTGAAAATGCATCCATGGTGCACTAGGATCGGAATTACGAGGTGGGATTCAGAGAGGACAAAAGATCTATATGATATTTTGGTCCGTAAAGGAATGAAAATCAGTATATAGATTCCTGTAGGCAAGATCTACATTACTATGAAGTTTAGATCGAATTGTTCCAATGTGGCCGGAATTAAGGGGGTAGCAGACACTTGGTCGTTAGAACTACGGCAACATATGGCATGCGATATGGCATTCCATCGGAAACGATGAAAAAGGAAAGAAGGTACTAGCTTTTTTTACATTTTCTACATATTACGTTCAAGAAAATCAAGTTTTTCTACTTGGGGGAGGTAAAAAGTGCAGATAAGAGTTAAAAACAGATGACTGCAGGGTCTGCTACTTGCCTTATTCTACTCACGGGGAGGGGAGTTATTTCCTGTTATTTCTGCTTTACAAGATTTAATTTTATTTTATCTACTTTGCTATTGCAATTTATTTTTGATTCTTTACATTTCTCATTGGAAATTTACCGTCACCCACAAATGAAAAAATAATACGCTTCATTTCCAAGCATGATGACAGTGACGACTTCTACGTATGTAGTATATGGACTTGCCAGAACACAGAAAGCTTCCAGTGTCTTATTTTAAGAAAGCTATGCCAGAGTACTTATACCAATTGCGATTTGAACAAACGGTCTTTCTTGTGAAAATCTCTCATTTGCAGATGAACACAAATGAGAAATAGACTTAAAGCCACTTAAAAATGCTATATCAAGAAGCCCTCTCACCTCTCGTATTACGAAACGAATAACAGTGTAATAACTCTCAAAGACTGTTTGGGATAAATAAGCCACATCGTGAATCGGAAAATATCCAGGTGTATGGAAAAGAACCTGTATGAATATAAATATGAAAAAAGCTTTCTATCATAAATTCAGTATAAACTAATAAGTATTTCAAGATAAGATCCTTATAATTATCAAAATAAATCGTTTCATAGTTATTACATTTTGTCGTACATTGTGGTTAATACTGTACCATCTGTGTTAAAAATAATAATACTACACAATAGCATTTCCGAGAGGGTCAACGACATCCTCGCATCATCATGACTCAAAATCACTGGGGTTTTTTTCTTAGCCAGGATCGTCTTTTGTCATGCTTCCAAAATGAGACGTCCTCAATTGACCAATATCAAGGGTACGCTCAATTGACGGGGCTAAACCTGACTTTCATGTCGATGTGAGAAGTTTTCTCGATCACACATTCAATCACAGATGGATAGGACGAAGAGGAAGTACTACGGAGTTCCCGCCTCGATTTCCCATTTAACCCCTCTCGACTTCTACCTTTGGGGAACTTTAAAGAACACGGTGTATGCCACAAACCCACAAACACTGATGGAATTAAGAGATCAGATTGAACATTCCATCAATGATATTCCATTAGCTACAATTCTGTCCGTATGTCGCTCTGTTCGACGTCGGTGTGGGGAGTTAACATTTTTAACCCTGCACCGGGGGGGGGGGGTCCAATGGCTGGACTCCTACCAGTGATTTCTATCTTTGTATCTTCCGTGCTTCTGAGGGCGCGTAAAACCATCGGTACTGGCTGCTACTTCATCTCGTATCAGTCGTTATTTATCACTGGGATCGCGCAAAATTCTCTCATAGGAATGGCGCCAAGATCATCACTCAAGCGATGATCTACCCTCTGTACCTAAAGAAGAAGAACTGTCCAGATATTAGTTTTTCTGATCATTGGATATGTTAGAAGTACTCAATGATCAGAAATTAAATAATCTACCTAAACTGGGATTTATAAGAATTTATAAATATTTCCCTAATGACAATGCATTCACATTCAAGGCATTTGATAGAGCTATTAAGCATACTGATACAGGAGATGTGCACGATTACAAATTTTTCAAGATGTGAAAATCAGTTTTTTGTTTTATATTAAGTAGATTAATACACAGTAATTAATAATACATAAGAATATTTTATACCATTATTATTTTTTTTACCAACAAATAAAAAAAAAACTGTTTTCTGCTCTAGCAGCTGCATTTCGCCATTTTGTGTAGCTTTTTTTAATTTTCTTGCCCTCCGGAAGTTCTATTGCGCATGGGCGCATCTCATTATCGCGTTAACGTGAAATCATCTATTGTTTCGTGTGACGAACTCACATATTCTCTTTTTTTATGTTTGATTATGAGCAATTGTGGGTCGATAAAGCAATCGTCGCGTGGGCGTGCTCACGTCCACAATGCTTAAAAGATAATGAGAAAGCAACATTGTATTCATTCTTGATGGAATCGATTATTATATGCCATGCCATTATCTTGGTATTTTTTACGGTGACTGTTTTAACAATGTGAATTCGACTTGAAAGGGTCCACGAAAAATCCTGAAAAGTTAATACAGCCGAGCTAGACCTTGATGGTCATATTTCTGAAAACAGAATTTGAAAAAAGTTAATTCTTTTTCAAGTTATCGTGCAAACGGCGAACGACCGGATAAGCGTACAGGCCAAGCGTGCATTCTTATAAGTAGCTTTTTGCTAAAGATCCTAATGAAAGAAGGATCTTAATTTTTTTTGTTTTTTTTCCCGTTACGAAATTGGAATTGCTTGGGCTCTTTTACACGTGTGTCTGTTTACATTTTAGTAAATCTTTTGAAGACTATTATTTTTGTAATTATAAATACGAGAGCAGCGTCTAATTTGTTTGGAGGAATCTGAGTATTGAATATCAAGATTTATCCAAGTGATGTTTATCAAATATTAATATCCAACTTTTGCTGATTTTAAAAGACGTTTACAACAGTCGAATTTATTTATCAGAACCTTACGCTAAAAGCAGACGATCTCAATAATGTTTCATCCAGAACAATAGGAGGCATGAATCCGGGCATCATATTATAAGAGGTAACATTTGGTAAATACTTTTGATTGAACATATTCTCTTCGAATTTCCCAGAAAACTGTTTGGATTTTAAGCTTATAAAAGTATGCAGTCCTTTAAACTGCATAGGAGTCTCTGTAATGAAAAGGGTTACATTAAAAGCGTAAAACAAAAAAGCTTTCAAAAAGTACACTACAGTTTTTTAATCTCAAAATTTCTTAGGCATTTCTTTAGAAAAGTTGCATAAATATCCAAAAATATTTCAGAAAAAAAATTAAAAAAGGCATTTTAAATTTTCTTACTGGTATTCTAAATAAAAAGATCAAATTCTTCTGACTCACTTTGTTGTAATGACAGACATGTACCAAAGAGTGTTTTGCTATATTCGAAATCCATATCCAATTTAATTCGGCCATTGACACATTTTGTTGCGTTGGATGAATTAAACGGAATTTCACACTTAAATGGATTTAAGAATTTCAAAATTAAAAAATGCATGCATTTACTAAAGGATGTCCCACTCGCTCTCGGCTCCTGATTTTCGCTTATAAGAATCAAGCTAAAGGTCTGCGAGGTCGTTTATAAGAATTGAATAAAACTTGAGCGAGTCTGCCATTTAATTCTGATCATATGGACGCTTGCTTAAGACAACATTCGGCTGAAAAATGAAGCCGCTACTCCCGATACGCTGGCGACTACCTTCTGTAACATGTAAAGGCGTGTGCAGGTAAGTCTTCATGCTAATGACGACCATTTTCAACATTCATTGTGAGTCACTAACGCTTCTCAAACACTAAAGCATTAAAGCTATTAATACTAAAGTTATTAAATTTTCATTATTAATTTGATTTTTATAAGCGAAAATCAGGGACCGAGAGCGAATTAATATTTAAGACATTAAAAATGCGAAACCTTTACCATTGAAGTAATGTCGAAATCTCGTTCGTAAGAAATAATGTTTTCTCCCCAAAATGCTTCAATGTTTTCTGAATCAATTAACTTGGTCTTTTTGGACTTTTGAGCGAAGTTTTTAAATAAAGCCAGTGGGCATAAGGTAATACCGGGAAATATAATGCTATCATTACGAAAAACTTGAATGTCAACGACGATTGGGTAGGATAAGTAATATCTGATTAAGGTAGTTATTTGAAATACACATAATGATAAACAAAGCAAAACCATAAGAGACCAGAAAAGTTTTTTTGGAGTAGTGACAGAATCATGAAATATTTTTCTCAGTCCTGGTATTTTCAAATCTCTTCGTGATCTCTTTTTTTCACTTTCATCAAGTATAACAGAAATTTGTTGTTTATTACCAGTGTCTTCTGCTTCTTGATCAACTATAAAAAAGGGTAATTACATAAAACAAATGCATATGGCATTTACAAACGAATCCCCATGGAATAAGAAAAAAATATAAAATTACTTTTACATAAAATTAAAATAATTTGCAATTACACGATTAGCTAAAAAGCATTGTCAATGTGAGTGTTTTTATAAAATTTGCTCAGCTGTTGATTTTAAAATGGATGCACGGTTTTGAATATTTATTTCAATCATAGATAAATTCAAGCGGGCGGATCTCAAAAGGTAATTATAACTTCACTTTTGCTCCATAGTTTCAATAATTAATACAGATGTACGAAAAATATCTTATTATGAAATTTGAAATCCGGCGAAGAATATCAATTAGAAAATATGGGAAATTTTACATTATTTACTTGTATTTGCCACTATTGATTAATCTTAATCAGGACAATTAAGAAAATTTCTTTTTGTAAGAATTAAGATATTCGAAATTGCGAGACCATACATACTTTTCTTCGTCTCTTGTCTGCTCATTTTGACTGGTTTTCACGCAATAAGCAGCACTTATCATAAAATTCTAATTGCTGATTATGGGTGGAGTTTGTTGTATTTATCCACGCCCTAACTCAGAGGTTTAGCATAATGTTTTATGTGCCAGAATTTTGCGCAATATATAAATTTACGTTATATTGTAATTTAACGGAAGTAGAAGCAAAGAAGGACGAGACACAAGAACCCTGGAATAAAAAATAAAAATTGAATGCAGGATGGTAAGACCCTGAAAAACAAGCTGATGCTTCGGATAGAGCCTATCCTTTGTCAAAGCAAAGAGGATAATGAATTCATATTACAAATAATGTGATTATACGTATGTTGAATTACGGAGTCCTTTAAATTGCTGTCATATCATATTTCCTCGTTCAAAGGCTTAATTATCAACGATCTTGCTTCTTTCGATCGATAAAGCCATCTGTCCTCTCTCTCTTCGTGTCGTCCATAAATTACGTAATGGGATTTCTAACTGTAAAATGGGTAACTTTGGGACACTTTTTCAAGTTTTTGTCTCCTATTAATACTTTCATCCGTTTTCGCTGAGACTCCGGTTTTATATGAAATTTTATATTTTTTTTTCTTAATTTATTTAATGAAATCCAATACGTCCATACGACGAGTTGGTCCCTGGATGAACCTGGATTGACGACTGTTGTATGATGGTCGCAGCAGCCGGAGGGTGGGGGTGAAGATCATGTGTAAATGATGGTCGCCCTTCCAATGACTAGCCGTGCCTGAAGTTGCTTAACTTCACAGAAATTGTGTGTCCAGTGAAAGCCCACCAGGCCACGGCCTCCATGCTACGACCTTCATGTTTTCAAATATGGGCGTGATTTTACTCTCCAAGCAGCGACTTTCTTAAAAACACCGTCTATAGTTGTCCCAATCTACCCCATCATGTGGGGATACTTTGGTATAGTACCATTTTTAACTTTAAAAGATTAGGGAAAATTGATCTTTCCTTATTTTAAACATAAATTATTTATTTATGAAACATCTGATACTGTAATAACCGTTATAAAAACATTTGGTACTCTAAAAATTATTATAAAAATGGCGCTCTAAAAAATCTTTATTAACATCCACCTTCTTCACCCTGTTAATGCCCCCACGGCCACGTGCTTCGAGTGGGTTGACAGCTGCACTATTTCTTCTTTGAGTAGTAAATTCGTTGCGGTTCGCTGGCCATTTCCAGACTGTGATATATTTCGTCATTGTTTTTCATCTCGGTGATCTTTCCATCCCAGATTGAGTTCTCCTTCGTAATTTACCAGAATTTACTGTGCCCACAGTGAGATTCTGGAAGTACTTTCAAGTTGTGGGCATGACGTTGAGTGAGTGGGTCCATCGTCCATATCGCCGAGTTTCATTTGTAAGGTCATGCTGTTGTAACGACACACAATGCTCCTGTCACTGTTGTTGCTCTCTCTTCTTTGTCTCTCCTATCGTGCTTCTCGATGTTGCGCTCAAGCACCTTTCGACGTCGATGGTCGATATCGAACAACATAAAATCACTGAAATCACCCTTGGAGCGACTTTTTGACTGTCCCAAAGTTACCCCGCTCAGAGCTAACTTTTTACAATCTTGAGATTATAATGTAATATACATGGATCAAAAAGCCATTACAAAAAAAAACTGATATCAATATTTTAAGTATTAAAATATGCACACTTTTTCTCCTGGAGTATGAAAGTTTCCGAAGCAATGAAGAAACTTTAAAATGTGCGTGTAGAAACAGGATGACCTCAGACAGCTTACAGTAAAGCTGAACCTTCTAAATGGTGCTGCAAGATTGCTGTACAGGTCGGTGGTTAAAGTGGTGGTGATCGCGCTGCAAATTCAAACAGGAAGTTTGTTATGGAAATTCAAAAGCGAAAAATGAATCATTGTCTCAAAGTTGCCCCCCCCCCCCCCGTCCAAAGTTACTCCGTTTTACGATAATAAAAGAAAAAATTTCTTTCTTTTTAGCTTCTGAAAGTAAATCATAAGAAATTTGCTTCATTAAAAGTTTTAACGAACTATTCAAAATTATGTAAAAATTTTAAAGCATTTTAAAAATTAATATGTTCCGCTCTCAGTTGGCAATTTTAAAATGATGTTGTATTTTCGACAGTGACTACTTAAATAAACTCTATTAAGCTTAAGAAAACTCGTATGTTTTATAGCGAGTCTCAAATTCAGAGGCATTCATATCACTATTATACTGAAAATTTTCCTAGGGGATGGAAAGTTTAATTGATATAATCTAATAGCTTTCCGATGCGCTACGCAATTTCATAAATTTTCATAAAAACGGCATTATTTTGTAAACTTTCTCTTTTAATTTATAATGGGAATATGACATAAGACTATTTTGAATTGTTTATCGTTTTTATTGAAGACCAGAAAAAGTCTTCGTAAACCTTTCCCTATCAACATGAATTGCGCACTTCAATCTTCTTTCGTACCATTAGTACTTTGACTTAGGTCTGGTTAATGATTGGTTGGCTGGATCAGTTCCTTTAATTATGACTGAATAAAAAAACTTCATACGCTCTTTAAAAATTACTTTTCTATAATTGTCATTTATTTTGTAAAAATAATTTAAATAAACTTTTTTTTTTTTTTAAATACTACTGCATACCGTTCACTACCTGTAAATGACGAAAATAAGAAAGTAATAAAGTAAACCCAATCAATGTGGATTTGATCTATAGATTAGACTTATTTTTTATTTTTTTACAAATATTATTCATCATGTTCATAAGAAAACAATACAGCAGTATTTTTTAATCAAGTAAGCAATTACGAACATATTATTAAAAATGGAACACTGGATTTTAATAGAAGATTGCCAGAAACTGGGATTACTATATGACGAAATTGTGATTTTATATCTGTTGTCGTTGTAATTTAATGAAGAGATAGATAAATAATTTATAAACCAATTGCATTAAGTAAATAAACACAAACTCCTCTCTAGTTAAATCCCTAAAAGCAAATAAATAAAAAGTAAATAAAAAGTGAAGCTGTGTTATCTTTATTTCGTTATGACAGTATCATCTTTAGTTTCTTTTATTTTAATAATTGGGCTTTACTATATAAAGTATCGAACTGAATATGTAATTCATAAATTCTAGCCATCTATTCAGTTTTCGTAATTAGAAAGAAATTTGCAATGTAAATCCTGTATCTTGTAACGCATTTCTCGATATCAAAATTAAGAATACTTTAAAAATGTAATTAATTAAAAAAAATAAAATTGTTTTTTGCTATTTAGCAGAATAAATTCTTATAAATCAATTTTGAATTTTTTGTGACATTGAGTTTCGTTTTTCGACATTCGTTTAGAAAATTGTGCTGCTAAATTTTAAATGTCAACAGACACTTATGTCACCTTGATACGTAATTACCTAAAACGTAATGTAAAGGAAATAACCTAAGAAAATTATTTTTACCAGAAATCGAAGGAAATTTTTATCTCTGACCTAATGATTATTACATTTAATGTAGCTGCTCCATATTCTGAATTTTCTCATTTTAAACATTTTGGAGATGAAACTGTTGAAAATTTTTTCAATGCATTTAGAATTAAAGAAAGACCGTTTGCTTACCTCACGGAAGTTAAAAGTCCATTTCCATTAAATCCTGAGGATTGTATTTTGTTATAGTCTATTTATCCAAGTTTACACGCATTCCCTTTTCAAACATGACAGCATAATAAAAAAAAATCTGTAAATTTCTCTTCTCTTTTCTTCATATCCTTTCTTCCTTTTTTACGCAAATATCAAGAATCGGATAAAAATTTAAATATATATTGAAAAGAATTCATATATATAGGAAAGAGCATTCTCTGTCGCTTTTTGGTACTTTATGAGTGGAAGGGTATTCTTTCTGGAATTGTGTAAATTCAAAATTAAGCCTCAGTATGAAACAATTTTGGAAACTAGCATCGTTTACAACTTTCACAAATAAATTCGTTAATATAAAACTCATCAGATTGGTTTCGTTTCCATCTATGGAATGATTGTGTTTTTGCGCCTAGTTACCTTGAAACTTTTTTTGTGGACAACGAAATGGAATCTAAAGTTTCTTGAGTAGATATGAGAAATATAGGATTATTTTATTTTTATTAGAACTGAAGATGATTATGGAGAAACGTTACGACAGGAATTAATATTCTCTGATATCATCAGCGTTGTTGATAAAATTAAAGGCACAAAAGCTATAAAAAAGGCCTAAAATAACGCCTAGAATTCAACTTAATTGATTCGAAATGTCATGTGCGTGCCAATTATAATATTTTAATAGCGGATGTGAGTAAATTATTGCAATCAAGGTAAAGTTGATTTTTTTGAAGTCTGGTCGATAAGATTTACTCATTTGTGAAAAGGGTGAAATTCATTCATAATTTTTGGCCTCTAACTAGTAATTTCTGATTGGTGAATTAATTTGTGATATACGTAAGTCCATTAGAAATTTTTCTTTCAGCTTCTATTGTGAATAACGGTAAGAAAGAAATTCTTATTACTTAAAAGTAGATTATTTAGTTTCATTTTGGACTTTGAAATCTATTAAAATAAAATACAAGTAAATCAAGTCACATAATTGATATCTTAGTAATTTAGAGTTAAAATGAGAAATCATGATGCTTGTTATTGTGTCTCGAAAATATAACTTTTCTTGCACTACAATTTTGCATTAGCTCACAATTGGTGTTAAACCACAATTTCTTGAAAGCGAACTTGGTCTACTTGTATTTCAAGCATTCATATGAACTAATATGTTTATTTATTATTATTAATAATTTTTGAAAAATGAAAAGACAGTGGGGAGGGGGGGGGGGATAAAACGCTAAGTTACCCGTTTCTACTTTGTGTGAAAGAAACAGAAAACGATAATAATAGCAAACAAGGAAAAACTAAGGCAACTAGAAATACACGTAAAGGAAAGATTTAAATAAATGTAGTTGTTACGGATAAAAAGCGACAAATGGACAGCAGAGAAGTAAAATTTGTAGCAAAGGGTGGGACAATGCAATATTCCTATCCACCCATCCATTCCCCCCGCCCAAAGAAAAAAAAACCGAAAAAGGAAGGATTAAGTAAATGGGATTACTTTGCTAGGTAAAAAACTTGATAAAATTTATTATATTAATCTAAGTGATTGAATACGCAGATATTACATGTTTTTAATATCTTTTGTAATGGAAAGATAGTCTAAGAAACCGTTTTTTAAGAATTATATTTTGTAATTCGTTGTATCATACCATAACATTGCGCAACAATACATATAGATCTGATTCGAAATAAATCCAAGATTACTTAAGTTTTGTTAACGAGAAAGAAATTGTACTTTGATTATGGAAAGATAATAAATATGTTTAGTTCATGTAAGTTCGTTATTCTAAAAGCAGATTTAAAAGGGTCGGTAGAAAACGTGGGGTAACTGGACTAACAAGTGTTAAACAAGAAGAAATGAATTTCTTCGTACTTCATTTTCTTTATTATACTTCTTTTCTTACTGATTCTTTTAATTGTATTTTAGCGCTTCTAATAGAAGTCTCTTAAGCATCTGGAATTCATTTATAAGTGTTCCAACATTTAATTTTCCGTATTTTTTGGGGGTAGCCCATGGGTAGGGTACCCCGTGTTTTTTACCGACGCGATTTAAAATCTTTTACCAAGGAAACAATGAAAAAGTCTATCGAAACTTGATCGGAAACTAGATTAATAGATCTGTTACGTTTATAAAAAAGCATAAACACATTCAAAGTAAGAAAATTAGTTCGAAATCAGGAATTTATATTAGGAAGGATATATAGTTGATTAAAAAAGATAAATTTGAGAAATTTTCATGAGAAAGTAATAATGCTTTTCAAAACTGGCATACAAAGCTAGTTTTGAAATAGGGAAAGGATAAATAATATCATTAATAAAAAATTATGTAAAAAAAGGAAAAAGACAGAGTCTTGAGGAACGCCTTAGTGTCTTATTAACGATTTTGACTTTGTTTAACTCTTTCTTAAAACTTAGGATCAAAAGGGGTGGAAAATAAATTATCGTATAACTGTGCTTATTACTTACAGTGTACATTGTGGGAAGTGGTTTTTTCTCATCATCTTCTCTACTTTAAGATCAAAATTGAACATTCTAAAATTTTAACGTAACCCTACATACATAAAATTCTATTATAAATTCCACTGCCAAAATAATGATTATAACCAATATTTCATTCCATGTGACTATGATCATAACTTGATAACGAATAATTATTTTTACATTAACAGAAATTTACAATTAAAGTCTAATTAGATGTAACTGGAAGACTAACTATCTTTGTAAAAGTAGACGTGGACGGTCATCAAATAATCATTAACCTCTTCACGTTGGAATTTTATAAAATTTAAACCATCTCTTCAGGTGATGGGAGCACGTGACCAAAATTAATCAAATGAGAACGTGAGTGTTTCATTTTTTCCTTTATAAGGAATTCTTTTCACCAAAGAGATCAATTGGATTCTGGTGGTCAGTTCCCAATGATCACAAGACCGATCTTCCCGAGGATGGCGAGGACCATGGCCCTCACCATTTCGCCCTTCATCGTAGCGCTAATGTTGATCCATAATACGGTAAGAACATTTCTAGTTTTTTATGGTTTTTAATATCATTTTCTACCTATGCTGATATTGAGCAAAAATGCGTTAACCCAAAATGTAAAGAATAGCATAAGTTACTAACAGATACTGAATAAATTGCTTGAATATAACATCATATGATTTAGAGTTAAAAATATGAAATTTGTAATTTTTATAATTATGATATTAATGCTTATGAAGTATCGTTCGACTAACGAAAACAGCTTTAAGACAATACCTGCAGCAATGTCTTCTTTCTGAAGAACTTGTAGCTAGTTGGCCGAGAGGGCTAGGGCGTAGGCTTTCTAGTTCTCGAGTCCGCCTGGTCGTGGGTTCGAATCCCGCCGTGGGCATGGATGTTTGTGTTTGTCCCGGGCTGCGTAAAGATATAACTTGTGTAAAATGCTCAAAATGACCTTAGTAGTCAACGCCAAAATTCTAATAAACCAACCAACCTGAAGAACTTGCACCCAAGTAAAATTTGCTCCCCTGATAGAACCTTAAAGCAATGAACAAAATGAAGCAACGAACTTTTGATATTTTGTTCATTGTTATTATTGAATCATCATAACAGAATTTATGCTAATTTTTTTATTTGAATTAACAAAGACGGTGGCTTTTTAAATTTAAGCTATCGGTTAGACAAATGAAATTTCGTTGTCTAATACTTAGATACTGTGTTTAAAATTTTATGAACCAAAAAATAAATATCTTCCAAAATGTTTATAGAACGTTGCAAATAATAATTCCATTACTAATGATTTCGGTGTGATACTTCGTTATGCTCCAAACCAAAGATCTCAAAAAGAGAAGTGAATTCATCAAGTGAAAATTAACTTTTTGGTGTTTTTCAAGGCAAAAGTTACTCTAGAATCCGGTTTTCCTCGATTGTTCAAAGAAATAAACAAATACTTTAAACAAAATTTGCTCAGATTGCAAATGCCTTTATAAAAATTGTATGCAATATGAAAGGCAAAAAAATCTCATATGATAAAGGAGGCGCAGCACATAGATATTCAGTTGTAATATATGTAAAAAAAAAAAAAAAATGAAAAATAACAGTGCATGGTTTATAATATGAATTCCGAAAAATTCTGATGAAATATTCTAGTATCACTTTTTGGAGTTGTGTTAGGATAAGTTATATTTCACTAATTGTATTTGTAATCATTTTGTGACAAAAATTTAAGTTTCATATTCAAGATAATCAATACCAATTCTTAACACTAATGGGAAATTTTTAGTGGGGACCTTATATTTTAATTTTCAAAATGGAAAATAGATACTGGTCAAATTTGCTGAGGATATGCTGAAATATTAGGAAGAATAATGCGAACGTTGCTTTGGTCGCTTCGAACGAAATTTTTCATTTCTTTAAAAGTCAGAAAATTTAAGGAGTAAGATTTAGGGCGATCAGCCTACATCAGGGTTTACCATTCCGAGAGTCAAAGGCCCGAAGACGATAATATGTGCTCTCACAGACGGCGGTCGGGGTCGCCTGATACGGTTATGCCGGACGACTTTGGCCCGAGCTCTGCGGTACTCTCGAAGGAAATTTTTATGTTTTTTTCAAAGTGGGAAGAATAAGTGGGAGGCTCGGCGCGATAGAATTTTGATGCATATGATTTATTATTTATTTCTATATACTTGTTTTGTGAAAACGGAGAGGGGGGGGGGATAATTTGTGCAGTACCATTGGTTTATTACACTCACATGCTAAAAGTCATGGGATAGCACCTAATAACGTGTGGGAGGACCTCCTCTAAGCCGGCGAAGTGCCACACGGCGACATGGCATTGATTCCACAAGTCGGTGGAACATTTCTGAAGACATTGCCAACCATTCCGACTGGAGAGCTTCCCACAATTGCCCATTATGGAACACCACCGGCTTGCACAGTGCATGCTTGACAACTTGGGTCTGTAGCCTTCATGGGGTCGGCGTCACACACGAACCTTACCATCAGCTCGTATCAGCTGGACTCATCAGACCAGGTCATACGTTTCCTGTTGTCTAGTGTCCATGGGCTCAGGAGAGACGTTGCTGACGATGTCTTGTTGTTAGCAAGGGTACCCTCGTGGGTCTTCTGCTTCCATATCCCATGGATGCCAAATTTCGTTGCATAGTTCGCATCAATACATCTCTAGTATCACCCTGTTGAAATCTGATGTCATCTGGCGCAGTGTCAGTTGCCTGTTAGTGGTGACCATCCTACTCAGACGCCGTTGATCTCGTTCATTGAGAAGGTGTGGTCGACCACTGCGTTGTCAATGATGGGAGGTAATACCGTCAAGTTGATACAGACTTCAGAAACGTTTACAAATATATGTATAAAATTAAAAAAAATTATTTCATGTATTTCTAAAGCTAGTTTTAGTAACGAGACTTATATATAGTGGTTTTCAATTTCTTTATTCTCGTTTTCTAATTAAGAATTCGAAAAATTCTTCAATAATATAAATATTAGTAGAGGAAAGTGACCAAAAGCGGGACCCATTTTGTTGACATGAATACGCCAAACTACGAAGTAAAAAACATTGAAAAATGTGGAACACATACATAGTTAAGTTACTTTATAGGCCGCATTATTAAAAACACCATAAAATAAGCCATTATTCAAAAATTTCCAAAACATTACTCTTTTACCATTTCAAAAAAAAGTGCTTCAAAACCAGGCCCCCTAATCCAGGCCCTTTCATTTCATTAAATTAGATATTGAAAGAAGAAAATAAATATTGAATGAAAGAGAACCATTTATTTCATATAAAAATAATCATAAAGAGCAAATTCATATTTTTTAAATGAAATATCAGGTGTTCAATTAATTCAAAGGCATCTTAGATTAAAACAATAAAGGGTTATATTTTTTCCTTAGGAACTTTTTATAACGTAAACCTTTGACCCTATAACAGAATTCTAAGAAATTGAGAATAAGTAATCGTACAAATATGGGGGCTCGCTTTAGGAACAGCGTGGAGGCCCGGGTTAGGATCACCTTATGTATTTTTTAATAAATATTTTTCGATAAGACTATGCATGTTAACTACTTCAAATTTACACCAATATATAGCATTATAATAATGAATAAAAAGGTACAACAAAAAACAATGTGCCGCCATTGAAAAGGAACAGATCGAGTAAACAGCCTGGTCGCTGATCCTCCATTAAGCTTTTGTATAAACTACTAACTCCGCCTTTCACTGCTGTGCTGCAGCATCGAACAAAGCAGAAATTAAGGGGACCCACTTTTGGTCACTTTCCTCTATTTATATTGAAACTATTTTCCTTTCTTAATATTGATGAACATCATTTTTAAAATTTGCATGTTTATATACCACTACATATATTTCATTATTTTCCTATTACAACATTTTATTTTCTTTATTGTAAATTATTGTTCTTCGCGAGAATCCATATAAAGCATAATACAAACTTATATATTTTAAAATAATCTTACTATGTTAAATCTTTAAGACGTCAGTATGAATTTCCTTATAATAAACATTATTTTCAGATTGCTTATCCACAACGTACATCAGATGGACTCCAAAACTCAAGAGAATTTCAAACCACTAAATTACTACCCGGAAACGCTTACATTCAAGGAAACACTATAGTGTTATTACCAGGAGGTGCGATCGGTGGTTGGACTCATTCTTCTGATGAAATTTCCTGGGAAGTTTATATAACTGAACCAGAACTTATAGAAGTGGCTTTGGGGTTGTCTAATACAGAACATACCTCCGGAGCAATCATAGAAATCACTATAGGAGAAACGACAATTATAGGTACTACCGTTTGCAGCGGAGGGTTAAATAAAATAAAAGAAATGTATATTGGAGTTGGTAAGGTGGAAACAACAGGCCCTTCTAAAGTTACAATCCGAGCTAAACGAATTAATGGTGGAGAAGTGGGTCAATTGTACTATGTTCTTCTTTCTGGATATATACACCCAATCCCTAGCCGTCATGCTGTACGAGATGTCATTTTGCACGTTAACCAAGCACGTTTATCAAAATCTTGCGCAAAATTAAGAAATGGTAGACTCGAGAGTTGGACAGACTCTGCCCTTCGACTCATTTGGGAAATAATGATTACCAGTCCAGGTGAAGTTCAAGTCTTCCTAGGCTTAGCGAACACATTAGAGCAAACAGGAACCACCATACATTTTCATATTGACAATGAAGAATTAACAAGTCCAACCAAATATAGCGGCGGTTTAAATATGTTAAAAGAGATGGAAATAGGTTCGCTTTCAGTGCATAAAACAGGCAGAGCTATTGTTGAATTAACTGCAGAAGATATCCCTACCGCTGGAGTAGGCCACTTTTATTATGTAAGACTGCATGGTGTTTCGGCAACTGTACTACCTAATTCTGAAAGAACTCAGTTACCTGAGAATCTTCCTGGAGAATATATTACGAAACCTTATCCTGAAGAACATTATCCCGAACCTTATCCTGAAGAACATTATCCCAAACCTTATCCTGAAGAACATTATCCCAAACCTAATCCTGAAGAACACTTTCCTGAATATCAACCCGAAGAATACATTCCTGAACCCCATCCTGATGAGTATCTTCCCAAACCTTATCCTGCGGAACACTTCCCAGAACCTCCTCCTGAAGAATACTTACCTGAACCTTCTGAAGAATATTTACCTCAATCTCCTTCTGAAGAACATCTTACAGAACATTACCCTGAAGAATACTTACACGAAGAAAACTTAGATGAACTTGATTCTGAAGAATATATTCACGAACCTTCTCCTGATGAACACTATCCTGGTTCCATTGAAGAAGAACATAGTCCTTTACCATTCCCCGAAGAAATTGTTCCAGAACAACCATCTCCCGTTCAACCATATTCCCCGACTGAAATTAAAGGAATAAAAGGGTATTTAACCCAAGCAGATGTGAACAGCGAGGAATTTTTCCTTTTTTCAGAAGAGAAAGATTATGGAATATGGACATCGCCATCCGAGAAAATTTCGTGGGAAGTAAATATTGCTAATCCAGGGGAATTGGAAGTATTTATTTATCTATCAAATGAAGAACCAGAAGCTGGCGCAGAGATAATAGCCGAAATTGGTGAAAACAAAATTCATGGAATAACCCAATCAAGTGGAGGCTTAGATACACCCTCAATAATGTATTTAGGGAAAGCTCATATCCCAACACCAGGAACAACAGTCATAACTTTATATGCAAACAAAATTGTTGGTGATGCCGTTGGAAAATTATATTACATAATGTTATCTGGAGCTGCTGCTGAAGGCGCCTCATTTGTAACCATGCTACCAGAGATGCAACTACCCTCGAGCGAAAGTGTGATCAATGGTCATGGTGCTATCCATGTCGGCAATGAAAAAATTGGTGACTGGAGGGATACCAATGCTCAATTTATTTGGGAAGTCTCATTTACCAGAACTGGAGAACTGTACATTTCTTTAGTCTTAGCAAATACGCCAAGCCAAGAAGGTGCAAGGATAATCATAGACGTAGATGGACAAAGAATTATAGGGACAACAAGAACAAGCGGCGGATTAAATCAAACAGCAATTATGCCAATGGGAAGTGTAAACATCAGCAGAACTGGAAAACTCAGAATAATTGTCCAAGCCGAAGCAATAAATGATAAATCTGTAGGCGAATTGTATTACTTGATGCTGAAAGGATTACCCACTAAAGGAGCCCAATTATCAACGGGTTCTCCACAACTGCAATTAGATGCTGCAGAAGCAATTATTTCAGGACCTGGAGCAAATCATGTTGATAACCTTATTAAGGACTGGAGCGATACAGATGTGAAAATTATGTGGGATGTTAATTTTGAAAATACCGGAGAATTAATTGTTTATTTGGGCTTGGCAAATACGGTCGAAGAAGCTGGAGCTGAAATAGACTTGCAAGTGGGTGAACAGCACATTAATGGGATCACAGCAACCAGTGGAGGTCTTGATAGAATTCAGTTAATGCCCATTGGATCTTTGAATATCACTTCTCCTGGTCCCTACAGAATAATCATGAAAGCAAACAGTTTAGAGGGAGATTCTGTAGGAATTCTGTATTATCTTATGATGAAAGGAGACGCTGCAGAAGGTGCTACATCTGCACAGCCAATAACAGGAATTGATTTGAAGGCAAGAGATGCAAAAATAACTGGACCTGGCGCAATTCATAAAGGAGAATTAATAAGCGAATGGAGTGAACCTACAGTAGATATTGTTTGGGAAGTAAACATTGCAAATACTGGATTGCTCGATGTATCTCTAGCACTTGGAAATAAACCAGAGGAAGCTGGTGCTACGATAGAAATTCAAGTTGGTGACGAGAAAATTATTGGTCAAACAGGCTCAACTGGAGGCACTGATCATGTGCAGGTAATGCATATGGGAAGCGTTCACATATCAACACCAGGAACAATTTACATTACCTTAAGAGCACTTAATGTAAGTCATTTATTCGTTGGCGATCTTCATTTCCTTAGGCTTAGTGGCCCTGCTTCTGTAGGCGCCTTCATACCTACTGCGCCTGCCATTGTTCGTTTGCCAGCAGCTACTGCCATTATAACTGGCCCAGGAGCTTCTCACTTTGGGGATGAAAAGATATCTTTCTGGGACAGTTCTTCAGTTCATATTATGTGGCAAGTAAACTTTACTGAACCCGGAAAATTATCCGTCTTTTTGGGATTAGCGAACACCCCAGAAGATTCGCATGCAAGAATTGAAGTTATAATCGGACCTTACAGATTTGTAGGAACAACGCTTACCAACAGCGATCCTAACAACGTTAAAGAAATGCTCATGGGTATTATTAACATATGGACTCCAGGTACTTACAAGGTTATTCTCAGAGCTGAAAACATTCCAAAACAATATGTAGGAGATTTATATTATCTACTTTTAAGTGGACCCGCAGCTCAAGGTGCTGCCGAAATTAATGCCTCCCCGAAAGTGCAACTGTTTGCTTCCGATGCAATGATAGATGGACCAGGTGCTTCGTATCTGGGAAACAAAGAAATCGGTGCTTGGGATTCAACTTCTGTAAAAGTTAAATGGGAATTAAACATTGATTCCACAGGAGATCTATATGTATCCTTAGGTTTATCAGATATTATTGATTCTGCTGGTTCAGAAGTTGAAGTTTCTCTCAATAACCAAAGCCATACCATCTTAACAAAATCAACCGGTCATCCAGAAGAAATACAAGAAATATCAGTAGGAGAATATTCTATTACTAATCCCGGAAAGTACAATCTCGCTGTTCAAGCCAACAAAATTGTTGGTCCATCCTTTGGTAATCTACATTATGTAACTCTGAAAGGCCCAGCAACAAAATCTATGAAACTGTCTGAAGAGTCCTCTGGTTTACAGCTTGATGCATCTGATGCTCTTATATTAGGAGAAGGTGCCACTTTAAACAGTGACCATATTTCTTGGAAAGATTCAACAGCAGAAATTATTTGGGAGGTTAATTTCAATTCTGTAGGCGATTTGTTTATTTCCTTTGCAATGGCCAATAATCCAGAAGATGCTGGCGCTATAATTCAAGTATCTTTAAATGACACTGTTCTTGAAACAGTTACGCCTTCCACCAACGGATTAGAAAATGTTTATGTCGTTTCCGTAGGCACTAATGAAATAACAACCCCTGGGCCTGTAAAAATAACTTTCCGGGCCAATACAACAGATAATCAGAAAATTGGAGATTTGTACTATCTTCAACTAAAAGGCACACCTGTTAAAGATGCTGCTCTTCAAGAATATCCTGGAGTTAAACTCTTGGCAGGTGATGCTAAAATCAGTGGAACAACAACTAAGCTTGAAGATGACAGAATTGTTAACTGGATAAAAACATCAACACAGATAATGTGGGAAATTTCGCTTGCAAATCCGGGCTTACTTAGCGTGGCAGTTGGACTCTCTAATACGAAAGAAAATTCAGGTTCAGAGATTGAACTTCAAATTGGAGACTCTCATTTATATGGTACCACTGCATTCAGCGATGGAGAATCTAAACTAGAAGAGATGAATATGGGTACTGTAAATATCCCCGCTCCAGGAACTGTAATGATTTTACTTCGTGCAAACAAAATTATGGGATCATCTGTTGGAGATCTTTACTATATACTATTGAAGGGATCTGCTTCTCTTGAAGCTTCGAAAATAGACATGGCTACTGGCTTACAACTTCAAGCTAACGATGCACTTATAAGCGGGCATGGTGCTGCTCATGTTGGAGAAGAAATGATTTCATTCTGGAGTAACACTGACGCTACAATCAGCTGGGATGTTAATTTTGTTCAAACTGGACAATTACATTTATCAATTGGTATTGGAAATACACAAGAAGAAGCTAACGCCCAAATTGAAGTAAAAGTTGGAGATGACACCATTAAGGGAACAACTATCTACAGCGGAGGATTAACCAATCCTGAAGCAATGCATATGGGACACGTAATTATAGACTCGGTTGGCATTAAAAGAATTACATTGAAAGCAGATTCTATACCTAATGGTGAAGTCGGGAACCTATATTATATTGTTTGCGAAGGTCCGGCAGTTAGAGGTGCCACACTTGTAGACAGGATGCACAAGTTACAACTGAACACAATGGATGCAATTATAGATGGAAACGGAGCAAGTTTTCTTGAAAATAAATACATTGGCATTTGGAAAGATACGACAGCTAAAATAATTTGGCCTGTAAAATTTAATACAGCAGGAGAACTCTATGCGTCTGTTGGATTAGCAAACACAAACGAAGAAGTTGGGTCCACAATAAGCGTACAAATTGGAAAAGAGAAAACAGAAGCCCCAACAATCATGAGTGGTGGGTTAGATAGAATTCAGCTCATGCCAGTCGGTAAATTAGTGATTGCTAAGCCTGGGGTATACGATATTACAGTCCAAACTACAAAGATCAATGGTGATTCAGTTGGAAATTTTTATTATTTACTTTTGAAAGGCCCTGCAACACAAGATGCTGAACTACAAAACGCATATAGAGGAGTTGATTTACAAGTTGCTGATGCCCTTGTCTTCGGCGATGGAATTAAACGCATTGATAGTAGCACAATTGGAAATTGGACTGGAACTTCATCATTTATAAGATGGGATGTTAGTTTTCCATCACCTGGATCAGTATATGTTTACATGCATTTAGATAACGCCCAATCGCAAGCTGGATCCCGCATTAAAACAGAAATTGGAAACCAATCTACTACAGGCATAACTGTTTATCCCAAAACCCCTCTCTCTACTTTAATGAATATTGGCAAACTTATTCTACCTACAGGAGGGGATAAGGCAATAACATTACGAGGAGACCAAATCAAAGATGCTGGAGTAGGAACTATGGATAGAATCCAGCTAAGAGGTTCAGCAATTACTTCCGATCTTAAAGTTCAGCAGTATCCAGTGTTTCGTTTGAATGTTAGTGATGCATTAATCTCAGGTTCCGGAATACATTATGATTCAGACGCTAATAAGATTGATACCTGGGGTGATACGAAATCAACTATTACATGGAAAGTAAATATTCCTGAAGCCGACTGGTACGAAATATGGCTAGCATTAGCAAATACTGAAGATCAAGCCAAAGCAACTTTAGAGATTAAAATTGGTGAAAATGTTACTCAAGGAAAAACGATATTCAGTGGAGGATTGGATAAAGTAAACGAAATGTATATTGGCTCAATACTCCTTGTCCCTGCAACAAATGCTGAAATAAGTCTTAGAGCAATTAACATGCCTTCTACGAATATCGGAGAACTTCATTACCTTCAATTAAGAGGTTTGAAAGCTAATGAAGTTTCCTTATCTACAGGAGAAACACCAGAAATGGAACTGCTTCCTAACAACTGTAAGATCAGTGGTCCAGGAGCAAGAATCGAAGACAATACAATCACTGAATGGACCAGCACTGATGTAGAATTACAGTGGGATTTAGATTTCAGCAGTACAGGACAATTCGATGTAGTCGTTGTCATGGATTCCTTTTCTCCAGATTCTGAACTAGAAGCAACGATTGGTGATAAGAAAATCACAGCCACTCTAAAAGACAAAGAATTACACATGGGCTCTTTAGAAATCAAATCTCCTGGAAAACAAGTGTTTACTCTCAGAGCTTCAAAAGTAAATGGAGATTCTGTAGGCGTCCTGCGCTCAGTACTTTTGAGAGGAATGGTAGTTATGACAACAACTGTTACAGTACTTAAATCACGAGATGCGGGTATGCTGTGGTTGTACTTTGAACCCGACGTTGAAGCCAGCATGTCTTATAATGAAATAAAGATCATCGAAACCTACCCAATGACATTCTACGCAGTACTAGAAGGACCCGAAGTATATATAGGCATGCGAGAGGAATTCAACGGGATTAAAACGATTGTTGTGAATATTGGAAGTCAGCATGAAAATACACCTAACGAAGATGCAATAACGGTTCTCAGAAATGCTTTAGGAGGCGAAGGTCAGATATTCAGTGGACATGGTATGTCTACATACACTTACGTTTACGAATATAACTGGAAAGTTGGAGACAATTATAAATTTATTTTAACTCAACATCAAAACGCTCCTGATTTCGTAACAACGTCTGCTTTCTTTTATCACCCAGAAGAAAGTTCTTGGATATTATTAGCTTCAGCCAAGCGAAAGTCTTCTGATAATTACATGAGAGGATTACACTCATACGTTCGTGATGACTCTTTCCAATATGGACACAAAGCTCGAGTTACCGAGTTTTCTCCTTGGCTTTTCACTAAAGATGGAGAATGGATAGAAGTCGCATCAGCAGCAGTTATTTGCCCAGTAGAGAAAGGCAATGGTGCTGGATATGTTAAAAATGGCGAATTTGTATTACAGTCTGGCGATGGCACAACTCCATGCACAGAGCAACGAGAAATTTACGAGAGAAAAACCCAACCTCTTCCAGATGAGCTCCAAAATATCATTAATAAACTTAAAATAGCTACTATGAATTCCCGCCAGGTAGCTGAAGTGAAAACTAATGAATGGACCTTTACAGAAGATAACCAAATTCAACAACAACAGCAGCAGCAACAGCAGCAGATGGGACGACAGATACAGTTAGAAGTAACAGAATCGCGAATGGGTTCTCAAACATTTAAGCAATATTGGCTAATAGATGAAAATGGAGAGCGAAGACAAATAACCGAAGAAGAATACGAACGATGGAAATCAGGTTCTCAAATGCAGCAATCTGCAACAACACAGCACCAGTTTGAGTTTCAGTATCAGTCGACACCAGGAGAGCGTATTGAAATGACTCAAGAGACCAGGGGAGGTAAAAGCGTTCAGTCTTATTGGTTAATCTCAGCTGATGGTCAACGAAGACAAATTTCCGGAGAACAAGCACAACTGTGGATGCAGCAACATGCGATCACAGCGCAAAGCCAGTTTAATCAACAAGTTGCAGGTGAACAACTTGAAGTATCACAAGAGAATAGAAATGGCGTGATTACCAAATATTACTGGTTGGTTTCAGCCAATGGACAACGAAGACAGATCTCAGAGGAAGAAGCTACTATATGGACGCAGCGACATTCAGTGACAGGACAATATCAACAAGTGGCAAGCGAGCAACTTGAAATATCACAAGAGAATAGAAATGGCGTCATTACCAAATATTATTGGCTGGTGTCAGCTGATGGACAACGAAGACGGATCTCAGAGGAAGAAGCGAATATATGGATGCAACAACATTCGACCACGATACAATCCCAAACCCATCAACAATATCACTCGACGCCAGGAGAGCGTATTGAAATGTCAGAAGAGACCAGAGGGGGCGTAACTACACGACTTTATTGGTTGGTTTCATCCGATGGACAGCGAAGACAGATCTCAGAAGTACAAGCTAACGAATGGATGCAACGAAATGGTCTCGCGAATGCCCAATATGGAAAAACTACGCCAGCATGGGAGATGGTGCAAATGAACGGCCATGAACGGGTGCCTCGAAATCAAGTTCAAACGGGCCATTCCTCAAGGTCATCAGGCGGTTATCGGATGAGAAGACAGGGTAGATTTCATAGACAAACATCACAAGAAGACTACCAATTAATGCGCCAAAAGAGGGTGTAACATTTGACGAAATTGTGTTCTTTGAATACAGTGATATTAAGTAAAACGAACATATTAGTAAAATTAAGAAATATAAAAATTAATTTAATGCAAATAATTTAATTAACTGAGAAAAATTTTAATGTTTGCATAAATATAATTTAAATTAAGATTTAAAGAAATTTATTTTTGTAAAAAAAAAAAATGAATAAAATTAGATATTTTTGCATTACTTTTATCTTGTATGCGTTTTATTCACGCTATCTCAGTTTAATGTATATCTCTTATTTTATATTGCATGAATATTAGAAAATAATCTACAAAGCATCAAAATACAGTGTCCACAAAAAATGTACCTGTTTTAATTCGCTATATTTCTAAGTTAGTTGAGCGTAGAGTGCCATTATTCCTAAATTCATGAAGGGTTCTATAGTTCAAATCGACGGTCATATTGAAAGGGGCGTAACTGAATTTTATTGATTTTGAGATATTGATAAAATAAGATATTTTGCGGTGTAAATGATAAGTAATTCACCCATACTATAATTCTCTAATATAATATGTCTATGTTAATAATTCTCAATTTAATGGATCAATATCTTATTTCATCAATATCACAAATTCAATAAAATTCAGTTAGACTCCTTTCGTAATACGACCATGGAAATGAATGCCAAGAGATTTCTGAGATTCATCCACTTGAGAATGAAACTTACCCACAAAGCTGTAGGAAGAAAGATTGGCTCTCCATCACTAACCCCACCCCTCTGATCTCCTGGCATAATGCCATGGGACTTTTTCACATGGAAATATGCGGGAAAGACCTAGTTTAATCTACTTGGACGAGTTAAAAACGAATCATTGCAGCAATGAGAAACTGCAACGACTAACAAACTAGATAAGGTGTAGTAGGAGCCTGAACGTCATATGAATGTATATTTATGTTTAAAAAATGTTTACTTCTTTCATTATTTCTTATAAACTTTCGAACTAAAGTAGAGCATTATTTTGTGGAACTTGTGCTTTCTCACTGTATTTTGAAAGCTTTCTAAAATTTACACAGTATTCTCAAAATTAATTAAGAAAACTATTGGATTATTTTTTTCTTAAGTGAAAAATAAAAAATTTAAAACTTTGCTTTAAAAATTCCAGACAATTTAAAACTGTAAATAAACAAATGGATAAACATTTTAAAAATAAATTTAATAAATTTCTAATAAAAAGGTATCAAATATCCTCTTTAAAAATTCTTGGGAACTCGGAATAGCCTATTTATTCTGAAATTTCTGTTCTTAACCACATCTTATCCTGATCTCAATAGTGAGTTTCAGTGTACCGGGTGAATAAAAGTCCCGGAACGCTCTAATATCTTGAAAAATAGATCTCTTGTCAAAAAAAAAGAAAAAATACGTGTCAAACTTTTTTGAAAGCTAATTAATGGTGCAAAAACTAGTCCCCTGCACCCCTCGTAAGGGGTAGGGTAGGAGACAACTTTATAATTTCAAATGGGAACCCCCTATTTTCAATGATATTTTCAGATTGTACACAACATTTGAGAAATATTTTATTCTTGGTGTTTTTTACAATTGATCCAATCGTTTAGGAGATAGCAGCACTGATAGAACTTTTAAAATTATGAACCAATTTTTTCGTGAAGGCAAAGAGATAGAGGGTAGGTCTTCGAAACATTCCTATTCTACTTTTTGATGGTCTTTAAGAATCCGAAGTCAGAATTTCAAAAATCCAAAATTTTGTGAAACCACGCACAGACTCTGCCTCAGAACTTGTTTGTGTGCTAAAAAATTTTGGATTTTTGAAATTCTGACTTCGGATTCTTAAAGGCCATCAAAAAGCAGAATAGGAATGTCTCTAAGAACTACCTCTATCTCTTTGTCTTCATCGATAAAATTGGGTTCAATATTTCAGTGCCTCTATCTTCTAAACGACTGGATCAATTGGAAAAACACACCAAAAATATAACATTTCTCAAGTGCTGTGTGCAATCTGAAAATAAGGGATTCCCATTTGAAATATCAAAGTTGTCCCTTACCCTACCCCATACGAAGGATACAGGGATCTAATTTCTTGCACCATTAAATAGCTTTTACAGATATTTGACACGTATTTTTTCTTTTTTTTTTGACAAGATATGTACTTTTCGAGATATTAGACCGTTCCGGGACTTTTTATTCAGCCGGTATGTAATAATGTGGATGATAGGGTAGATGGCTGTTCAAGAAAAATGAGATTAAACCTATAGAATTAAATATTTTGCAAATATACAGGATGTCCAGAAAGTCCGATCTCATAAGGAATACTTAAATGTTGAAGAATGAGAATACACACAGACGAATAAGTATAATACAGCATGTATCTAAACCCTTGTCACAAACTTGTGGTGGTGATTCCCCATAGCGAGATGAAAACAAATGTCAAAGTTTCAGCAGCGAGGTGGTGATTCCCCCTGATTAGTTAGATATACCTGAAGTTATTAGCAGGCGCACTTGTTAATAACCAATAAATGGGGCGTTATTTCAAGAATTTGTTGTAGCTTCTTTGCATACACCTGCCATCCACAGAATAGCAAAGCCAGCTGCTGGGACTTCACTTTTAACTGCTGAAATCTTATAAACGGTTCGTTATCCGAATCATGTTTATATGAACTATTGTTCATCTAGCTGTGGGGAATCACCTCGAAAAGTTTGTGACAGAGGTTTAGATACATACACCCTGTAGTATAATGGTTTCTGTTTTTGTGGATGACCACGGCGAAATTCTTCACATGTTTCCCGTTCAGATCGATCTGAGGAATGCAGCATCACATTTCGGTTTTTTCTTGTATTGTGTATTTTCCACACGTGCATTCCATTTCATCTGCATTCGTTTAGCTGTTCAACGCATAATTAATTCACGTGTTCAATTATTCCAACGTTGCTACCTGAAACAAAGGCATTTAATTACACCTCAGCATTACACTGGCGGATAAAAAATCCCAACACCAAGAAGGACTTGTGTTAGATGAATGAAATTTGGACAGTATATTCAGCTATGGTATTTATTCAATTGATTCAAGTTTCAAGGTTACAACTTATAGGGGGCGTCACCGGCGCCACCCTGTACATGCAAAGGAGACATTCCAATGACAGATATAAAGGAGATCAGACGCGCGTCTGTGTCACTTCAGACACTTGTGGATGTGTGTGACAGAGTACGTAAAACATGCCTCGAAGGCGACTGCGACGTGAATATGGGCAATTACCAATTCGAACGAGGACGTGTAGTGGGCCTTCGAGAGGATGGACTTTCGTTCCGTGCTATTGTAGAACGCATGGGTCGAGACGTTGCCACTGTGTACAACTGCTGGCAGCAATGGTCCAGGGAAGGCAGGATTAACAGGAGACCAGGATCTGGACGACCCCCGGCCACTGGAGACAGGGTTGACCAGCGCATCTGTAGGATGGCTGTGTGAAATCGGACAGCATCTGCAGCGGACATTCGGGCTGCTGTGGCACCCAACGTCACTACACGCGCAATTCGGAACCGTCTCCTGGCTAGGAACCACCAGTCCAGGCGCCCTGTGGCATGTTTGCCTCTTACCCCTCAACACCGTGCGGCATGTCTTCAGTGGTGTCAAGCCAAAGCGACTTGGAGGGCAGAATGGAGGTCTGTGGTGTTCACGGATGAAAGTTGTTTCTGTCTGGGTCAGAGTGATGGTCGCATAAGGGTCAGGAGGAGGAGTGGGGAAGCCCTGTCACCGAGCTGTATCCGTCGTCGGCATACTGGCCTCACCCCTGGCGTTACGGTATGGGGAGGAATGTCCTACGACAGCAGGACCCCTGGTGGTTATCCCAGTCACATGAAGGCAAATGTTTACATTCGGATGGTTGTTGAACCCATTATGCTGCCATTCATGGCTTGTATGCCAGGGAGGCTGTTCCAACAGGATAACGCTCGACCCCACACTGCCGCTGCAACCCAACGTGCGCTTCAGGGTGTCTACATCCTACTATGGCCAGCACGATCACCAGATCTGTCGCCCATCGAAACAGGCACAGTGTCAGGGCTCTTCCACAACTAGCAACAACTGTCGCAGATCTGACCATCCAGGTACAACAGGCATGGAATGCCATACCATAAAATGACATTCGGCATCTCTACGACCGTATGCAAGCACGTGTGCAGACCTGCATAGACCAGCGCGGCGACTACAGCGGGTACTAAAGTCCGTGCTTTTCACCATGTACAGGGTGGCGCCCCCTATAAGTTATAACCTTGAAACTTGAATCAATTGAAGAAATATCATAGCTGAATATACTGTCCAAATTTCATTCATCTAGCACAAGTCCTTCGTGGTGTTGGGATTTTTTTTTTCTGCCAGTGTATGTATATTCTAAATCTGCAACATTTTAATATTCCCTATGAAACCGGACACCCTGTATAATGAAATCATTAGGCGCAAAAGCTGGTTCCTTAAAAATCTAAATACAAAACCGGCTGTTTCAAATGAAACTGAGAAATACACAGTAGTCAATAGATTTAAAATGCATAGCTAGCATGAATCACGTTCCCGGTAAAAAAAGCATATAATCCACATTAATGAAATTCAGATTCGTATCAAAGGATGAGAAACTCAAAAAGTACATTGCAGCTAATAATACTGATGCATAAAAACATTGTTCACAATCACTTCTTCGCTAGTTTCCACTTTCTCCAGCCCTGAGGCCCTGTGATATTTTTGCCCTGTGAGTTTTTTGTGACTTTATTTTAATTGTCATAGATAGAATCTACTCGCTGTCTAAGCTTGATCTGCGAGCGCGTATCGCATCAATCGATAATCATATGCTCAAACGTGGCTGGCTTCAGGAGGCTCGCACTGATTGCCTAGGGTATCGGAAGAAAAGTTTTTTTATGTATGTTGCTTGTGATAACTATTTTACAAATTTATGTATCTAAATTTCATTAAACGTGAGTTATAAGCGTTTCAAATTATGAACATAATTTATGCTAGCGCTGTCTAATGGGATCATAAACAACAAATATCATTTAGAACTACAATTCTTTTTATAAAACAATGTAATTTCATTGATTTTACTTATTACGATCTATATATTTCCTAAAGAAATGAACTTTATATGTAAATTTTATATTATTATAAAATTCTATACTGCTGCGCCTTAGTTTTTACGCTCCGAACTAACTCATCCCTCACCGAGGCCTCATTATAATTCAATTTGCTAACCACTCCTACCCGAATTTCAATGACTCCCATATGAAAATGCTGAAATTTCAGAACGGAGCCCAAAGAAAAAAAATTAGCACATTGGTTTTAGAAAATTATTTTAATATCGAGAAATTATTATTGTTTTCATTTTTTTTTTTTTTTTGAAGCAATGACGTATACTCTTAAACGGCTGCAAAGGCGTATACTCTTAAAAAAAGGCGTATACAAAAAATCCTCTTAAAACGCTGCTTTTATTTTCTTCCATGAAACATTTCCATTCTATTGTATTTAAATTAATATTCATTAAACTAGAAACATGATATTCAGTGGCAGTGAATGGATAAAACTTCATTTTTCGCACAGGGAATTATCGACTTTGTGTTCTTACAAGTTTTGTTTGCGTTACCAGGGAAATGTTTTAAAGCTTTGTCGGACATGCGTGCAAGAACAACCTATGACACTACACCTTACAAAAAGAATTAAACTTGAAATGTAATTAGCGTTAAATGGATGGAAATTATTGTGTTATTTTAATGCTTTGTTATCGTGGTATAAAGCACAAAACCAAGTGGGAATATTTTCGTCCGTATTCCCAATAAAATGGGAACCATTCGTTGGGTACACAAACGGCGACGGAGAATTCCACATGTGTAAGAAGATCGATGGGATCCGGTGGTGAGCAAAACGTCCCTAATCTCAGCTCTATTACTAATGAAAAACTGGAAGATGACAGCTGTCATAAGCTATTATTCCATCTTCATTTCTCTATGAAATGTTTCGGTGGAATTCTCGAAGTTTCGACTTTCGGTTTTACTTTGAATAATGACGAAAGACAATGAGCTTTAATCCATATCTTTTCCTTTGCATCGTTCTAAAGCTCATCGTGCTAAATGACAGGTAAGTCTATCAGATAACATTTAAGATGATAATTTATTGAGTAGTGACTCCAGAAAAACATAAAATACAAGTACCATTAAAATTTCTCTAGTCTTGTGCTTTAAATAAACTTAAAGGCAAACTAACTTCAGCAATAATGTTATGCAAATTGTCACTTTCAGTCATTGAAAATAGATTATTGCAAGTTATTTTAAAGATTATGTATTTTAAATCTTTTCCTTACAATAGATATAGCGTAACATCCGAGGCTCTGATTACCGAAATTTGATCATTTACCTCCAGACGACTGCTAACATTTTAAAATTATTTTATTAACTTTATCATCTACTTAAGTTTGAGCGAACATTCAACAACTTACGTTATTTAATACAGTAAAACAGTTATAATCTGACCTTTATAAGTTTTTAAATTTTAAGAATTCATATTCATTCTAAAAATATGATTTACAATCAATTTTAAAAGTTGGACTGGAAATTGTATAATAACAAAAAATTTCTTCAATAGACCAAACATAAATTTTTTTAATTTTAATATTTGGAAAACCCAACATCAAAAATAAACAAAAATTTATAATTTACAAATAAAATTAAATACTAAAATTTAAAAGAACATTCTCCCCTCCCTAAACACAAAATTTTATTGTTTCCAAATTCTAAATTATTGAACTCAAAATTAATTTCATTAGGATGCTTTCATCACTAAATGTTATATAAAATTCATTAGGATTTCTTCATTTCTATTATCTACAAGGAGTGTTTTTTAATAGCAATGAGACCTTCAACGAAATGTTTTCTACGAGCTTTAGAATTACTTTATATGGACTTGAATTTTTAAGGATTGTTTTATCACTGTAGTAATATTTCCAATTTATTTTTTTAGAATTTTTAAGCCTTATGTCATTTTTATGTCCTTTTTGGTAGATCATATTTTTATTCATGCTGGCTGAATTGCATTCCTTGTGTTTATGGGAGGATGTTCTTTTAAATTTTAATATTTAATTTTATTTGTATATTATGATTTTTTAATGTTTATTTTTGATGTTGGGTTTTCCAAATGCGAGGGGCGATTGATAAATAAGGTCTCCATGTCTGTAACTTTTTTATTTGTTAACCGATTTTCAAAATTCTTTTTGTATCTTATACTCACATTTGTCCTCTATATAATGCACTATTCACTTTTCGACATAGTCCCCATCCCTTTCCACGCATTGCGCCAACGCGTGACTATTTGGGTGAACCCGTCGGAGAGGAATTCCGGAGTTTTTGTCGACACCAGGATTGAATGGCAGCTTTGGACCTTCTTCTGGAGTACGATAACGTCCGCCCGCACACGAGTCATCACACACCAGAGGAGTTACAGCGCCTACAGTTCAAAGATGAAAAATTGCAGTTCAAAAATGAAAGACTTTGCACATTGCGACTTTCACCACTTCCCAAAGAAGAAAGAGCCCCTTAAGGGACATGAGTTGGTTCTGACGGCGAGGTAAACGCTGCCATTCAATCCTGGTGTCGACAACAACTCCGGAATTCCTCTCCGACGGGTTCACCCAACTAGTCACGCGTTGGCGCAATACTTGGAAAGGAATGGGGACTATGTCAAAAAGTGAATAGTGCATTACATAGAGGACAAATGTGAGTATAAGATACAAAAAGAATTTTGAAAATCGGTTAATAAATAAAAAAGTTACAGCCATGGAGACCTTATTTATCAATCGCCCCTCGTATTAAAATTTAAAATTTTATATTTGATTTATTGGAGAAAGTTTTTGTTATTATCTAAAAGTATGAATTAACAATTTTCTTATGACAATAATTCACTTTTGAATTCAAATCCTTATCCTTACGTTTTTCTCTCTTACATTAAGTTTTTTTAATTTTAAATTTAATAAAAAAAGGAAAAAACTATTTAACCAAATTTTTAACTTTGTTGTAACATTCACAATTATAAAAAAAAAAAAACAAAAAAAAAAACTAGTTGACATCCCCGGCGTTTCTCGGGCTCTTTTTTGATGAAATTTTGCAATATCTGAATATGAATATAAGGTAAAAATTAACACATGAAAAAGCATAGAATGAATACAGTAAAAATTCATACCGAAAAACCGAAAAGAATCCTTTCAAAATACTCCCAGTGGATGGCCTTCTAAAACTATGGCACAGCTAGCCTAAATAACTTCTTGGCCACGTTTTCTTACTTTAGATATATACTCGCCCTGATGTGATGAATTTCGACGATACAACGGATATCTATATTCACTCGTTATAGTTTGCTCTACCAGGGTTCTAGGATATCTTATAGAGCAGTGGCCGACTGAGAACTTCGATGAGTTCTGAGTCACTCACCGAAGGAACTGCTTCCTCTGCCGCCTTTCCACTCTTTCTCAATAGTCTGCCAACTCTAATTGTCTCTGGTTACTGCTCATTTTTAAAGATTTCAAGAAAATTTGTCATAAAATGTTAAAATTCAAAGAACTATCAACGCTAAGAAAAGCCCAAAGACAAGAATTCTATTTATATTTACAAATTCCGACGGCTTCTCTTAGAAAGGAAAGCCCTTCCAGCAGTATGCTCACGAACATTACGCAAAAGTTGAAGTTATGATCAGGAAATTATAAAGCTCGAAGAACATTACATTTCATAGGAGGATAGTCATCGATATGATACAACAGTTTGTAAATACGGATATACTTACAAGGGAATTCCACATAGCCTTTTTTTTGCGCGCAAGCACACCGTGGAAGCGATAACGTTGCGCGGCAGTGAAGCGCTCCGGAAGTGCGCAGAGTTCAACAAACATGGGGAAAGAGGGGAAGCAAACTTGTTAGCGGCGATCGTCAAAGAATTGCAGTTTAGAGCACTGTCATTAAGCATAAAACCTTAATTTTGCTGTACAATTATTCGTCTCGAAATAATTTATAAGATGAGGTAGGCATCCATGAATACTATTTTTATTTAAAACTATAAAGCACCGCGATACATACACCCTCACCAACGCAACGTTTTACTCGACGTTGCACATGAAGCCAGCCCCGAATTACTTAATAAAATGAAATAATAAATTAAGGAAATGGTTATTAATTACTATAGACGTTTTTTACTGGAAGGCAATTAGCTAATTGTAATAATCTATTTTTAAAAACTAAGTTTGTTTAGAAACTTGAGAAGCCATTCACTTGCCATCTGCTGCTGTCTGAAGTGGATTCGTGCTTATTGCTGTGAATAGTGGAAGAAAGAAGTTTCTTTAAGCGCATTAATACACCGCTTCAACAATGGAGTCCTTGTATAACTATATGTGCTCAAATTTTTTCGTTTTCGTGGTTTATTTTGAAAGAAACAAAATTTCGCACTCTCTTATTTTGCAAGCATCTATTGTAGCTTCAATTGAGTAAAATATTTCAATTTGGTGGAAATCTGTGACATACATGTTCGAGGGATTCCCTTGTTAGTAATAAACAGAGGGGTCCAAAAAATATTCTACGCTTCAGCACGAAATATTTTTGCATGAAAATTGAATTACTATATTTATGACTACCTTAAAAGAATGTTCCTAATAATTAATATATAAATTCTGATGACCACGTGATCGCTATCCCCATAACTCCTACCCCACAGGGACAATTTGGGATAATCTAGATGTAGCCTAGAGCAATCTGCATACCGAATTTCTTATCATATTGGCCTGTTGAGTAGAGTATAAAATGTTATTCAGACTGCATGGAAAATTAGGAGATTTTGGAGATCAAAAGACCTAAGTTGTCTTTAAAAAAAATCCAAAAAAACAAACACAGAGAATCTTAAAAAAATTCATAAAAGCACCAAAAAAATCACTCTTTCAATCAATTTTCAAGACTTTTTGGGCTAATTTCAAACCCTTTCAATTTTACCTAAAATTTTTTGACCACCTCAGTTTATGGGATGCATTTTCATTCAATAAAAACAATAAAATCCTTAAAATTCCATAATAGTATCAAAAAAATCAGTTTTTACTCAATTTTCAAGACTTTTTTTTGAGAGAATTTCAAATCTTCCACTTTTACTCCAAAATTTCGAGCGCATCCAACATTGGGAGATCAAAAATTCTTAAAAAAAAACTTGTAAAAAACTCCAAATCACACCCAATAACGAGAAATGCAGAATTTTTGAATTTTCTAATTTAACACTGCTAATTGAGAAGTCGAAAAATCCTTTAATAAAACTTATAAAAACTACAGCAAACCACGTCAAAAAAAACAATGAAAAAAATCTGAATTTTTAAATCTCCCATTTTACCCCGAAATTTTCGATCCCAAAATTATGTTTGGAAGATTTTTATTAATAAAATATTCCATAAAATTACCAAAAGAAATTTAAAGGCTTTTTAAGTAAATTTTAAAGGCTTTTTTTTGAGTGAATTTTTAAATCTCCAACGACACCCGAAAATTTCCAAGCTTACCCAAAATACGGCTTTAAAAATTGATAAAATCATCTAAAATAAAGCTTAAAAACACATTTTTTAAAATAATTTTATAACTTTTTTTAAAATGGGTATTTCTGGTTGAATTTAGACGAGATTGAGTAAAATGAAATTTTCAGATGATTTTATGGAGTTTAAATGAGTTTTTTCACCTTTCAAAAACAGGTGCGTTGGGAAATTTTGCTAAAAAGATTTAAAAATTCAGTAAAATTTCAGCTTTTTTGAGGTTATTTGGTGTGATTTTTATTTTTTTATGAGATTTTAATAATTTTTAAGTTTTTTTTATCCCTCAATTTTGGGGGTACAATTGAGAAATTTAAATATTCTGCATTTTTCGTTGTTTTTTGAGATTGTTGGATGTGATTTTATTTTTTTACGATTTTTTTTTTTAAGGATTTTTGATCTCCCAATTCAAGTTGCGCTCAGGGTGATCAAAAATCCTTGGTGCTATTTTAGTTTTTATTTTTTCAAAGCTGATAAAAAAAAACCTCTAAGGGTGATTTTTTTTTTTTTTTTAAGAGTCATTTTACGGATTTTTGATCTCCCAATTTGGGTGGGCTCGAATTTTGGAGTAAACTTGAGAGATTTGAAATTCGCTCAAAAAGTCTTGAAAATTGAGTAAAATCTGTTTTTTTTTCTATCTTTTAGGGTTCTTATGCCCTTTTTTTGAAAACTTCCCAAATTTTGTAGATGTTGATCTTCTAAATCTTTCAACTTTAGGTACGCTCATGTTAACTTTTTATATTCTACTCAGTTGGAGCCCTCTAATTACCCACCCAGTAGGCCAATCAAAATCAACTAAACAGAGAGGTTGAACATGCCCAGAGTAAGCCAATATCCGAAATCTACCTTACGTCAAAAACTGTAGAAAATATGAAGGGACTTCAAAAATTTGAGTAGTTTGTTTCTTTTGGCTTTTCACTGCTCCATCTGCAAGCAAGCTTTTAATATAATTCAGCGTACTTCTTGTGATAATAGAACTAAGTTTAATCTAGAGTGGGAGAGCTGTAAGGTTTAAGTAAGAAATGCAGCATATCCTAGAACTTGATTGTCACTGTTTTTATATATGTTTATAGATAGACATTTATTAGATAGTGTTATTGCAACATATACGAAAAAGGTTGTCATGTATGAATTTTGCCATTTCTACTTGTATTTTAGTTCTATGAAGTCACACACACGCACATAGAGAGAGAGAGAGAGAGAGAGAGACTTATTAATATCTTTATATATAAATTATTTTTTAGTGAAGATGAAGTGACAACTGAGAGTACCACTCCAACAAATATGCAATGGATGCACCATTTATTGCCTCATGATTACACTCCGAATCTTCCACCGTCGTATGCGATGAATGTCCATGGAGGAGGCAGTAAGTTCGCTTTTAAGAGCCATACCAATGATTTTCAAACGAGTTTCATTTAGCAAGAATCAATTGGCTAACTAAACAAATCTCTCCGAATGACATTAATCTATTATTGCTAAGTGAAGACTCAAATAATTCTTGAAATGGCTATAGTTATTCAGAGAAACATGTCCATTTACATCATTTTTATTATCAGAATTTTTATTTTTCTTAAAAGCGATTACATTTATCTTAAAATTTAACATTTGTAGATGCAACTGAAATTAAGTGCTCTATTCTTCCTAAGTCCATCACAGGAATCTCAATAAAAACAATGGTATGAACATATACAAGGACTGGATAAAATAACAGAAAAAACCCGCATTAATCACTTTGTTCCGATGAACACTTTGCTGTTGTAGTGTTTGCGCATTACGTCCAATCTAAGACTTCCAAAGAGGGTGAATTGTTGATGCTCTCTAGGCAGCTTTTAGTCTCATTTGTAACAAAACCGTGCTGAGGGAGTTTCATAAGCATGGGCGAACTGTAATCACTAATAAAACAGGTGAATAAACAACAAATTATCATAAATCTGAACTGTTGAGGAGTGGAAAATAACATGCAATCCGGCGAGTCGTTCATCACGCTGTTAACAGTCATTAAATTTGGTTGTGTGTGAAAAACGCCAAAAAATAGCTTACGATTAGAGGGGGAAGGGGGGTCTAGGAATCTTAGGCGTCGACTACTAAGGTCATTTGCCGCCTTTTATACAAGTTACGAGACAAACACAAACATCCACGCCCACGGCGGGATTCGAACCCACGGCCAGGCGGACTCGAGAACTAGAAAACCTACGCCCTAGCCCTCTCGGCCAACTGGCCGGCCTTACGATTAGAACTTTTAAGGTTAAGCATAGTGCAGGTTTCGTCACGATTTGGGCAGACACACCATTGTTTTATGCAAGCTCAATTATCTCCTAGAAAGGTTAAATTATGGCAAAGATGATGAAAAATTTGAGCAATCAGATTTTACCAATGCGCAGCATTGGTTTCCGCAGAAGATGGCATTATCCCTGGTTGTAATATCCAGTCTTGATTTAAGAAGCATGTAGACAAGGTTAAATATGTGGACTGAGCATCTTTGAAGGCCAGCGCAGTCATCAGATTTCAACATCATCATGAATATCAGAATCGTTCTGGTCAGTTTTGGTAAACTAAAGTTAGGAGGCAGTATCTCTCGCCTCTATTTTCTCAACGAACTCGAACAGATTTTAACTGATATAAAATTCCAATAAACGATTTTCAAAGTTTTCAATGTTTGCATTCGCAGACGTATTCAGCTTTATCGTATATTAACGGTGACTTACATATATTAGCAAATGTTTTCCATACTATACGAGATGTCGTTTGTCGGCTGCACGTTGAAGAACCCTTGCGAGGCAAAATTTGCGGCCCGTATAACGCCGTCCTGAAATGACCATGGCAGTTGAAAAGGACGTTAATACCAAACAAACCAACCAACTATTCGAGATCTATCCGTTATTTTGTCCAATTTTTGTAAAAAATGTTTGATCGAAATAATTCTTAAAAAATTTTCTTCCCAATTTAAAAAAGGAAATCCGAAATATTTCCCTTCCCGTCTTTATTTTTAGGATTTTGATGTCGACTTGGATATTGAAATTCGATGGATTGATCCTCGGATTACAATTCCTCCAGATGTTTCCGATAATTCGACGACGACGGTACTGAAAAGTGTTGCAGCACAAATGTGGATTCCAAGAATTTCATTCCGAAATTGCAAATTATGCGACGAATTCCTCTTCACTCGTCAAAACACTTTATCTATTTCGCCTGTTACAAAAGAATTATCTGTAGGATTTAGGTAACTGCTTTGAACAAATTACCACATTCTTTAAATACAGAACACAATAGTATTTTTTCAACTCTACATTACTCTAAGAGCATTTTTTTAAATTCTTAATTGTCAAATATATTTTTCGATTAAGGATGTTGAAAGATTTTTTAAGTATTCAAATGCGTGGAATAAACTTTTCAATAGTTCAATCTAAACTCTTTCTCACTCCAACATTGCTTGTGCTACGCGCAAACGAGTCTGAGTGGGCCGCATGAATTCCTGAAATGTATTCATGCTGCAGTAGCTGTCCCTAAAATTCTGCTTGCAGGATGACAGAAAAATAGTAAACAAATGACACTAGCAGTTATCTCCTCTTACTGCGCAAGAGAGAATGAAAACAATACGATGCGCAAATCGGAAATGTCACTGTCAAATTAGGTGGGTTGGTTTATTAGAATTTTTGGCGTCGACTACTAAGGTCATTTTGCGCCTTTTTACACAAGTTATATAAGTACACAGCCCGGGACAAACACGAACATCCATATCCATGCGGTATTCGAACCCACGACCAGGTAGACTCGAGAACTAGAAAGCCTACGCCCTAGCCCTCTCAGCCATCTGGGCGGCGAGTGTCAAGTTAGACTGAGAAAGACTACGTTTTATTTTATTCATATTTTTAACTAAGGTTTTATCTCTTTAATTTTCAGAAAAGTTTACAAATTTGTCTGCTCTTTCGACCTGTCTTATTATCCATTCGATTACCAAATATGCTTCATTAAGATTGACGCTCGTAAGTATGGAATATTTTTTTATAAAATTCTAAGATGTTAAAATACATTTTCTAGCTAAGAAGCTTTACTGTTGTTTGCGAAAAAGGCAATAACATGAAAGAAGAGGAAATTCAAAGCAGCTATGATTAGAATTGTCAAGTTCTTGGGCTCCTAGAACTATCATGTTAGACATATTCTAGGTGGCTATTGAGAAACACCCAGCGAATTGTACACATATCCCCAGCAGTTATTATACTTCATCGACGTCGAAAGGCTCAATACAAACAAACGATAAAGTTCGAAGACGAATGATCAGCCTATATGAATGTGAAACGTAAGCTTATCGGGATATTGCTGCTCGTACGGGACAGCGATATGAGTGGAAGTAATACAGGGTGCAATACACGGAATGTGAAGCAGACAGTGACAGATCGTTTAACTTCATCATAAATAGCGGATCACTGTTATAAGTGTGTCAGCTTCCACAATTCGACGGCGTCAGTTCCACAGAAGACTGGATGCACGCATTCCTTTGTGTTTACAATGGTTTTGTGAATGCAAACATGGATGTGCGGATTGGCAACATTTCGTGTTTTCGGACGAGTCTCGCATCAATGTGGAATACATTATCCATTAAGGATGTTATTACTGTTACCGGTTATCTAATAAAATATTTATTTCGTTAATACCGGTAATCAGCATCAGTAATACCGGTAATCAGCATCAGTAATACCGGTAATAAAATTTCATTAAAATGCACTTATACTCTATTCGAAACCACATTTAGTGGTCAAAAATGAAATTGCCATCTACTGTATCTGTTAGTTGTTACGGTTCTCACTAAATCTACCGAACTGAACGGTTTCAATCTGCAGTATTAGTCCTTTCAGAATCGCATGAGCGTTTGATTTAGGTGTGCCGTTTGATCTAGGTTTTTCTTTAAATAGCATATTCTGGCGGTTACTCGGAAGGATAGGCTCATCTAGGTGGTCTTTATCGCATACTCGTCATCTTGTTAACAGAAATATTTTCAAAGCTGTATGATGTAGTTCTCCTCCCTATCCCGAGTTATGTTTCAGCGATTTGGAACAATTGTGCGCCGACTCATTTACAAACTCTTTTACGTGTTCGTAAGGCCTTTATACGATATTTTAAAACTGATTCGAAAGAACTTTACTCTTTTTCTGAAATGTCAGAAAGAGCTATACCTGCTGAATTCGACATATAAAATCAAGATATTTTATTTGTTTTTAAACTTGTAAGAAATTTTACCATTCTATATTTTGATCTTATATTAATTTTAAGATGCTTTCTTTTCGTCTTCGACATGACCATTTTTCATTAATGTGTGGATTTTGTTATCATTCTTCGTTTCTACGTTTGATTCGATTTTTCAATATTTTTCTTAAGTTAAATGATTATTTTGATGTTTTTCATTCTTCTTAAAATAATTGTAAATGCCTTGTAAAAAATGTGATTGGCAATGTTTTTAAGATTATGTTTTGAAGTAGCTGTGCTCATATTGATCTGGCATCTATGCTGTAATATGGCAGATAAAAATTAAATAAATAATAAATGAGAATCTTCTACGCTTTTTATGTAATTTTTTCATAATAGAATGCTTCCTGAACTTTTTTCTTTTTTTTTCCCCTACTTAGTTTTTCCCCATTATTAAAAGCTTTTGTTTCTAAGAGTTTATTTTAGTGTTCAAAAGTTGCAATACAAATTAATTATAAATTGCAACGAATTTATGTAATAAAAATGAAATACTATATTAAAAACTAAGGAAAATATTTTATTTGATTAAAAGTAATTTCATGTATGCTATTTCTTGGAATTTTTAATACAGTAATATCGGTATTACCGGTAATACGAAATCCGGTAATATTGACAACCTTAATAGCCAAATATGACTTAGATGATGCGGAACCATTCGCTTTCTCGGCTGTTACGAATCCGGGTACTCTCAATAGAGACTGCTATATCCGAGTTGTCTGTTTAGGCAAAAATCAAGCCCTTTCTTTAGCAAGACAACGTTTAAGTCTTTTTTTGCAGCCTAGTGGATACGTCTTCCACGGCTTGCATGTTTGAGATAAGATCATTCAGCAATTAACCCGCCAAATTCTTCCAACAGCCAATCCTAAAGTACTGTGGACTCGCATACAATTAACTTAGCAGGGACACGTCCAAAACCCTTTGATTCGAAGCTACGAGGTATTGTAGCTTTTATTTGCAGCCCCTGGAGATTCCACAAAATACTAATTTTTTCGTGAAATTTTGGTGTGTCTTTATATGTGGTATAAATTTCATTCTATTGATATAGAAAAATAGTAAAGAAAATTTCACGGCCTGGACTCGAAATTCTACTGTTTTCTATATTTAATTATCAACATCCGGAGGTATGGCGTGAGTAAACTCCTCCTTGCACCATTTTCAAATTTTTATTCTATCGGCATGATTCTTTAATGGCGTTACAATTTTCACAAACAGTAGTCTATTTAAAAATAATATCATTATTTTATTAAATGGACTTTAAAAAAAGAATCTTTATGTAGGTTACCAAGGAATGATATCGGTGTATGTCTGCGCATATAGCACACTCTCAGCCAGAGAAATAAGCTTATCTAATCCAATATCTGTATATTCTTTCTGTAAAATTTATATTGCAGTCTGGCCCAATGTCTCTGCAATGAACTTTCTAAAAAAAAAAAAAAAAAAAAAAAAAGTTCTTCCAAGAAGGCTAATGTAGGTTTGTCACGCTGCCAGCACTCTTTAAAAAAATTATTTATTCCCTCTGCATAAATCGTATTGAAAAGGTCGTCTTATTTCTGAATGATGTAACTATATTTCATTTTAATTTGCATTTGACATAATATTAAAAACAAAGTCTTCATAGAGATTACAACAACAAACAATAAGGTGAAAAAATATTTAAAAAATATTTATTTAAGGAAATGTGTTAATCTTGTTGAGTGTAAGTTTCAATATTTTCTTCTCTTGCCGAAATTTATATACGCAGGAAATATTTTTCAATTGAATTTTGAGAAGAGTTTATATGCTTGTTCTTTTTATTAAATTTTTACGTTCTGTTGATATGTCGCATCATATAATACGCACTGACATAAAACTTGCAGCTTAGTAACTGCTTTAATTGCATATATAAACATGCGTTTTTAGAAAAAAACTAACCTAGGAACTGTCATCTTCAAAGAAATAAACAAATAAAATATATAATTAAGTGAAGAGTTTAATAAGTAATAAAGAGATGTAAGTCGAAGAAAATTCGTAACTCTTGGATGTTTATTAAACTGAAATTTAATGAACAGTAATAAAACGTTTGAAATATATTATTAATATATGGAAAAGTTTATTTGAATTTTTTTATAAATTTTAAATATTCATATTTCGCTTAGTTACTAAAGGAATCGATATCAGTAAAGAAATAACCATTGATATTGATATTTTAGAGACAAATCTTCTTAAGCATATATTTTTCAATTTGCTTTTTATCCAATAACAATAAAGTGCGCCATTTGCTTGATACATGACAACATGAAAACGATGATAATAAAACAGCATATACGATTAACAAAATATCCAATTAATTTGGGTTAATATAATTAGGTAATAAATAAATAATATAAATGTAAAACTATATCTGCTTTTTAAAGAAAAATATTGCTGAATTTTTTTTCTTTAGACAATTATTTTAAAACTTTGTAAAAGCAATATTTTTTTAACCATAATTATCCACTTCCGCAATAATCGATTATTTAATTAGTAAAGAGAACTTGTAGGAAAAGCAACCTTTATATTTTTGCTTAGTAAATATTTTCTAGGAAATTAATGTTTATAAAAAATCTACCTTATATTTAATAGCAGTTCGATTTTATTAGCAGGAAAATAATCAATAAAGAATCATTAAGTTATTTATAGAAAGGAAACTAAGAAATCACCAAAACAACAATAGAACACAGGTTCCTAATCAGTTCGTCACATTTTATTCAAACATATAACTCTCGACTGCGGAAAGAGTAGGAAGAGGATATTTTGAACACCTTTTGTGAACTCATCGATTGAGTATAAGACAGAGAATATTACACAAATGTTTCATTAAACCTGTAAATACACATTCTGACTTACTTAAAATCTCTCGGAAAAAAGGGAGTTTATAATAACCCTATATAAACCATCGCTTTTTATCATACCGATTACCATTTTTTTTCAATTCAACAATGCTATTTGGTACATTACAGCTAGCTTCTTCCATATATAATTTAGATTTCTAGGATTTTGTAAAAGCAGTCAGAGGTATACCATAAAACACGGAGATAATAAACAGCACAAGAAAATGATAATATCATCGGATTGCTCACTTTCTGTGGCAGACACACGCACTCTCTGTCAACTGCAGCTCATCCAAAATGACAAACACGAACGAACAATTTTCTTTCATGCACGGATTGCGTTCGAAATTATTTTTCGACAAGTGTTTTTTTATTTTTTATTTAGTGTTCGTTTGTTCTTGTTTATTCGCTTGTTCATCTAGTGTAGATCAGTCTTTACATACAGAAGAATTGAAAATAAAAACAATGGGCTATTTAAAGTAAATATTTTAAAGAGCAGGTCAATTAATACGAGGGGAATACATGAATGTTAAACTATCATGAAACAAATTCGAGATAAACTAATACTGATACGCATTAAGCAAGTCATTAAACGGAAAACATTAAATGCTGAAATTTATCTGAACCCTATATCAAATGATATTATTTAGGAAAAAAAATACCCTTAACGACCATAATGTTTACAGCTTGCAATGATTTCATACAATTATTACAAAAATGCAGAAGCGAACTGAATTACGCAACTGCGTTTCATAATATTCACGAGTTTGCTGTTTGCATTTGAATAAATATTCAAATGGTCATTTATCGACTGCACCCGTTTTAATTGAAATGATGTTAATTTATAAACGATGAAACTTAAAATGTTAATTTATAACCAGTGCATTTTATGTTTCATTTTTAATGAATGTTATGTGTTTAATTAATGGTGATAAACGTAAACAATGAGTGAATGATTTTACTCCTTTAACATGCATAATTCAGACCATATTGATCGAATGTCGTCACTTTATTTCACCGTATCTTCAGGCGAAAAAAATGCTCCTAGGAACGTCACGTCAGTATCGATGTAAATTCAACTATATAAAAGAACAAGTTTTGTCTGGAAGATCGATAGGAGAGCATCATTTCCGCTGAATTTTGTTTATTCCATTTATTCAAAAGAACAAAAGTTTCCGTTTTGTTTTTTTTTTATTCCCGTTGTAAAGCGGTTTCTCGGCGTTAAATCACATGGCTAATTTGCATTATATTACATAGGGTGAACATAAAGTGTTTATCTAATAAAGAAAATTAATAAAAAAAACAAAACAAACTTTGGTCTTCATCTCAAAAGTTTTTCTTCATATCGTGTTCTGAGAACATCTAGACGATATTCAATTTCTCGACACGTATTCGTCAGCATCTGTTACTGTCAATATCGCATCCTTTAAAGTGTTCACATCGAGGACCGTATCCTTAACACTTAATGATGGCAGGGCATAACAAGAAATTAAGCCTCCCAAAGAAGGTATAGGAAAGTAACGGAAGCCCTGAGTTCATCTATTTTTACCCTTTCGTCTGCACTTTTTAACCCCCCAATTTTATTTTATTTATCAAAAAATTGATTTTCTCGAACTTCATATAAAATATAAAAAATATTTTCTTCTTTTCTTTCACATCATTTTCTATACACTATATGTTGTCATAGTTCTAAAGACCAAGTGACTGTCAACTCCGACCCCACTGGGAGCATTTGGCCCAAACTTCATAGGAATGTAGATTTGCCTAGAGGAATATGCATATCGAATTTCACTCCTTTACATACCTAAATACCACATATATCACTTGCTCCCCTCTAACTTCCACCCCCGTAATTCCAAACCCAGTGGGCCAATCAAAACCAAACTAAATAGTGAAGGTACTCATGCCCACAGTAAGCTACATTCCGAATTTCAACCTTCTACCTCAGAAATAATGAAGGGACAGACGAACGGACGGACAAACGGATATTGTGAAACCAATAATTTATTTATTTATTTATTCCATTATAGACAGTAAACAAACCGTGCTCCATTCTTCCGCTACTTAATAATAAGAGGTATCTGGGAGGACGTGATCTGGTAGACTTCCACTGAACACATTTCTGGAAGTTAAGCAACATCAGGCACGGCTAGTCACTGGATGGGCGACCATCAGTGACACACGATCTTCATCCCCCCCCCCACCGGCTGCTGCGATCATCAAATAAAAAAAAATAAACTTATGACCAACAATCCAAAGCAACGTTTGTGCAACAATAAGCCCACCGTATTTGTAACAACAATGGTATCAACACGCACGCAATTGATAAAGTAAATTGTTATGCCGGAAGAACGTGGGGGCCATGCTGTACGACCATCCCCACCCCTTCCAAACCATCGGTTTGGTAAACGTTGAATCGAGGAATTCACGAACTGATAATGCCCAATGTAGTGGGGCATCATTCTGTTGATAAATTACTCATGGGTGATACTGAGAATACATTGAGCTTTCTCTTTCATAGCTGCCATTTTCAATATGACTGATGTTATCGCCACCTACATCGCTTTGGCTCCTACCGTACCAGCAGTTTAAAAATTTTTTTGAGATGGAGATCATAATGCAAAAAAAAAACAAAAAAAAAAACGTATATACCTATGTATTCTTATTTTTTTTTAATACAATAAGAATTATCTTTCTTTAATAGATAATAACTTACAAATAGCCTAATAATATTTTTTTTATTTGACAGTATATACTAATAACTTGGTCTTACTAGTCCACTACATATTCGAAGATGAGGGCTTCTCCTACGACGTCAATGTTCCACCTGAATTTATTCTCATATCTTATAATATCACAGATCAGGATTGCAGCATCAGTCGAAACACTTCTCGTAAGTTTTATGTTTCAGTTTCACCTACTTAATCAAAAATGAAAAACATTTTTATTAAAAAGAATAAAGAGATTACCCTCTTGCTATCTTTAAAAAGAAATATGGTGATATATTATAAAAAAATTCCTGTGAGAATTTTTCAATTCCATGATTTCTAGATGAGTTAAAATTAACTGATCAATGCAGCCATACGGGTATCAGTCATTCTGCACGCAACAACAAAAATTGTTTGTTGAGCCAACGATTTATTATAGTATACATAAAATACATTTCCTAACGATTGCGAAATTCAAGCTTGCACGTAGAGAGGATATATAGTTGCGGGGTCATTTCTGGAAGTGCATGTTCTGATGGGGTAAATCTTATAAAATAATAACAAGAAGTTCCGCCAGTGAAAAAAAATTACTAATTAAATTTTTGGAAAAGTTCTCGTAAATCATTTCAAAAACTAATGACGCAGTATTCTTTTCATATGATTTTATGGCCACGTCAAAGAAAAATCATTGTTATGACTACACTGAGTAAATGTATGGATGAAAACAGCTGCATCCAGAGTGAGCATTTGTTTATGTGATAAATCATCTATTCCTGTGAAATTATTGACTGGTTATTAAAGAGGATTGATTGATGAAGGAAAATATTCTCTACGTACTGCTTCAGCGTTTTGGTTTACAAAGGCAAATTTGAAAAACGGAGGTTAAATCCTTGTTGTAACGTGTGATTATATACGTATGTAGGTTGATGATATATTGATCATCAAAGACTAACAAAATCAAGGATTAAAAGCCTGGCTTTCATGACCCGCAGCAACTTGAATTCAATCTTAAGTTTCGTGACCAATCGACGACGGTCAACAGACAGAGTAAACAGTAAACAAAATAAACAGAGTATACAAAACAACGGCAACAATAGCGAGTCAAATTATTATTGGCTTTTTCTACGATTTACTTTAACAAATATAAAGAAATTATATTGATTTATAATTTTTTTTTCCAGATGGTCAAAGGAGTTGTTTGAAGCACACCTTCATATTTAGAAGGATTATAGCCCACTACCTTATGTTGATGTATGGACCGAGCATTCTTATAGTGATTTTATCCTGGGTTTCTTTCTGGTTCGATGTCGAAGCTATTGCTCCGCGTGTTGGATTAGCCTTAACCTCCCTCTTAACTCTTGCAACCCAATTCAGCAATGCTCAGACCAATGTTCCTTTGGTGGCTTCTATAAAAGCCATTGACATTTGGATGTTCGCCTGCATTGTCATGGTTACGGCCTCACTCATCGAATTCTCCTTCGCCCAATATTTTTACAGGCTCAATAAAGCAAATAAAATTAATGTCGACAGTATACCTCACATAGAGGTAAGTTATTTAATGTTATAGTTAAATAAAAATAAAGAATAAAATACATTAATGACATAAAATTAAAAATTAAATTACTATTTTGCAAATCTATCATTTATAGAAAAAAATTCTGCAAGTAGAAGATGAGAAGCCAAAATGTTATTTCAAATTCTCTTTGCGAACGAAAATCGACACGTGTGTTATGGACAATGTGTCGCGGGTCCTTTTTCCTTCAATGTTCATAATCTTTAATATTTTTTATTGGACATATTACCAAAGTAAGTATACAAGAGACTAAACTAACCATTTGTAGCCTTTCTTGTTATGCTTATCGTGTTTTATTTATTTTCAATTCTGAGTGAGGAAATATAGAGGATGTACAAAGAAATATTGCAATTTTAATTTTTATGAAAGAAGAACTACCCAAGTTTAAGCAGCTTACATTACATTTATTCATCATTGTAATATTACTCCTCATATTCCATCGCTATAAGAAATAATAAATTTTCAAACTGTGATGTTGTTTCAGTGCTCCCTATGTTCGAATATACAGGGTCGGGACAAATTATTATGACCACCTGCTAGTATCCGGAATATCCACCTTTGGCGGCAAGCACAGCAGCTAGTCGACGTGGCAGAGAGTCAATAAGTCTTCGGAAGGTGGTTGCAGGTATCTGGGATCATTCGGCGATCAGTGCATCCCGTAATTCCATCACCGTGCTTGGTAGAGGGTCCAGCTTGCGGACATGGCGATCAAGATGGTCTCAGAAATGTTCAATGGGTTGAGGCCCGGGGAGTTTGGTGGCTATGGGAGTAGCTTGAATTCATCCTCATGCTCCTCGAACAAGTCGTGGACAATTTTGGCAGTATGACAGAGAGCATTGTCCTGTTGAAAGGTGCCATCACCCTGAGGAAACATTGTCGAGATGAAGGGGTGTACTTGGTCTGCGACGATCGTCAGGTAATGAACACCATTCAGTGTACCCTCCAGTGGTATCAGTGGACTCAGACCATACCATGAAACATCCCCCAAACAGTCACATCTCCCCCACCAGCCTGTCGTTGCCAACGATGGCGTCGGGATGCCTGTTCTCAGATGCTTCCCGGCGAATTCTCTATCGTCCGTCCATCTGTTCACCAGAAACCGCGACTCGTCAGAGAAAGCAACCCTTTGCCACTCGGCCGAGGTCCAATGGCGATAGTCCATTGCGAATTGGACAAAGAACAACGAAATAAAAAGTGGGGGGAGGGGTGGAAGACCAAAGACCAAAAAACATATAATAATGAACAAATTAAAAACAAAAATAAATGCTACAAAAATACAGCATAAATACAGCGTTTTCGGCGATGCACAGGCGTCAACATGGGTGCTGTTACCATACGCCTGCTTTGTTACTATCTTCGTGCTGACACGCCTAGTGGCCCCACTGTTTATTTGCTGTGTCAGTTGCTCAACAGTGGCACGCCGATTGGTCTTGTCCTGGCATCGTAACCGACGCTCTTCTCTAGGATCGATGGCCCGTGGAGCCCCACACTTACCCCTTCGGTTGCTCGAAACTGTCTGGTTCGTCCAGTCGCGGTACACCTTCACCGGCAGCCCTAGAGCAGTTCACAAAGGTGGCAGTTTCTGAAATGCTGCCCCCCCCCCCCTTGGCCCGATAGCCAATGATCATCCCCTTTTGGAGGTCCGACAGGTCACTTGCTATGTTAACGGACGCTACTACACGTCTGCTGTTGTCAGCTTTTAATGATATGCAATGATTTTTCATCTGCATACCATGGGACGTTCCAACATGTTCGAGGAGAGGTGGTCATATTAATGTGTCCCGACTCTGTATTATTCTTTGTCTAATATTTATAGACTTAAGCGTATTCCTTAAAATAGGCGAGTTAACGTTATTTTCTATTGTAAATCTCTATGTCGCTTTTAATTGTAGATATTTTTTATTTTCTGTAGGTGCGGGGGTAATCACGGGTGAATGATACGAACTACTAGGGAGATCTAATGCTATTTTAAATGCCAATATATTTTTGGACTTCACATGTTTACATGTTAAATAATATATATTTGATCAGTATTAAATACATTGTTGAATCATTACGTATATTTTTGAGGGCACCTTTATCCTTGCCCGTTCTACATTATTTCATTAGAATTCAAAATTTTTCGGCTAATATGATAAATTAATTGCCAGCACTGGACTTCAGTAATGGTTATTTTTAATTCTAATCTCCTACACAGTTTTATTATTGTATGACACAAGAGCTGATACACTTAAATGTCAACATATCCGGCTAAGTCTTCAGATTTTGTAATGAAGTAATACTCTCTTAATTAAAGAAAAATTAAAAGGATCTTCTATGAAAAAAATTTATCTCTAAAAATGAAATATTAAATCAACACCTGATTTAAAGAAACTATTTTACATTTTTTATGAAAAGTACCTGAGTTTTAAAAAAATAAATCATTTAATGATGCTTATTTGAATTACAGTATAATTTAATTATTGTTTAAATTATTGCTAAGTTATATTTAAATGATGATTTTTTAAACATATTTTTGAATTTTCTTAAATTTGATTTGCTTTTGCACTGTTTAAAACTTTGCTGTTCAGTGCTTTTCATAAATAAATAAATAAATAAATAAATAAATATTTATAAATAAGTATTAATTTAATGTTATATTATTTACTTGGAAATAGTTAACCCTTCGTTTAAATTATATTAATAAAAATTTTAATTTATTTCTTCAAGAATATTTGTTAAATTATCAATGTTCTTTTCATGTAAAGTATTGTATGTATGTATTGTTTGTTTGTTTTCTAAATAATAATAATACAGCAAGCCAAAACAGCTCAAGTCATAGCCATGAGAAAATACGTCATGAGATATTACATTGTGTTATTTATGAAAATCATAGATCAATTTAATTTAATGATTTCATTTATTTTGAAAAGAAATAACTGTCTTTCTTTTAATCAAAATTATAATTAATAATGGTGCTTTCTAATAAAAATATATATTTTTGCACTTTTAATCATCCACTTATGGGAGGATTCCATTGAATCGCTAAAATGAATGAAATATATTAATTAATTAAAATAATACAACTTGGTAAAGAATTGCCAGGCATTGTATCTACTAATGAAGGAGTGTGTATTTCTCTCATTATTATTAAACTAAACGTATATATTATTGGTTAATTGAAAATTAAATATCACGTTTACATTAGTAATCGGTATGTGAGGATATTTTTGAAACGTGCTTAAAACACATTTTAAAATAAAATTTTTAAAATATATAAATATAAACCTCACAGCTCTGTAAAAATCAAATAAATAAATAAATCTTACAATACCGTTTTTTAAGAGCATTCAATCATTAAAACTTACTGATCATAAAACAGGCGGACAGTTGTATCTCGACAAGATTTTTAATAGTTATCCTTAGACTCTGGTTAACTTCATCCTCCCCTTCTTGTTGTAATGAAACGTTTCAATTGCTTATATTTTTTAACGTGTTACCTTTTAAAGACAAATGGATTGGTCTCCCAATTTTTTTTTCCAACCTGAGCATTCCATTTTCTTTGTGTTTTATCAAACTGTAAGAAACTCTAATTTTTATATTTAAAAATGAAAATTTTAAAATATTTTAAGTTTGGCTTGTCCTTTGGCAGGCAAAGGAATTGTTAATGTATACCTCTGAACTTAAATTTCTCCAAACACCTCTCAAGTTTGAACAGTTTGAATAATTAACGTTAAAAGTTGGAAATAAGTTAGTAAATTTAATTGGGAAAGTAATTAGCTGACTTCAGTAAGTTTTATTTAATTAATTTATAAAATATTTAAGAAGGAACAGTTTCTTGTATAAATGAAAATTTATGAAATCGATAATATATGCATGAAAAAGAAACTCGTCAAAATATTGATCAAATGCTATTTAGTACTTTCTATTTATTTTCTATGTTTGCTCTTTAAAAAAACAATAAATATAAATGCAACTGATTAGCCGATTTTTTTTTTAATGAACAGCTATGCATTCGTTTTCCATTTAAAAGAAATACATTGATTATAGTTCAGAAAAGAAAACATGTTCAATCCCATCAAAATCTTGGAGAGCAAGCAGTGGGAACTAAGATCTTAATCCTGCCGTTGGGACGTATTTTGAAAGCCATTCTTGAAACAGGATTTTGGGTTTCGTCTTCGGACTCAATGACTTCTTCCATATGATTCACTGTTGCGTCATTACTTTTAAAGCAATAAGCGGCGAATTGACGCTCCTGTGTTGCATCCACTCTGCAATAGAGACGGCATTTTGGATGAGTTTTTACTGAGAAGCACACTTTGCCCGCGATATTATCTTGGTAGAAACCGTTGTAGAAACAGTAGTCGTATCTTGATAAAGGCTGAACTATATATAGAATGAAAAAAAAAAAGTATGTTGCATTTACACAGGATTATTTCTTATTTAAAAGTACAATAATAAATGCAAGAAAACCTTTACCGCTTGTGTCACCTTCAGTGCTACTTTTTCTTGTACGGCATGAGTATTCACTGATCGGTTCTGCAAAACGGCCACGTCCTTGTCTTCCTTTGGTTGCTCCACACAGTCCACAGAGTTTATCATACCAATATTCGGGTGCCTAATTGAATTATTTAATTAATGACCGACCTTTCCAGAATTTTTAGATTATTAAACCTAACTTACTACTTACCTCAATTTTGAAACTATTGCCATCAAATTTAAATCTCATCATCGCATATGGCAGAGTGATAGTATAAATGGGTCTTTCTTTCAAAACAATTGCAATCCATTTCCCAGTGGCAGGATCGATAAAATTTTTACTCCTCCAGTCGGGAAGTGCTATTCGTTGACCGTTGAAAATAATATCACCGTAAGTAAGTTGGGGTTTAATAGTAATGTTTTGCTTCATTGTAATTATGTAAAGTACCTAAAATCAAAAATAGTATAAGAATAAGGTTTATATAAGCCCCTAGATATTTTACAGCTTATATAACAGAATTTTGAAAAACCTTTTCGTTGGGCCTATTTTCGTATTTATTATTCATAAATACTTCGAAGTTTCGTTGTCCTGAGCAGTCTTTGGCAACGAGATAAGGGCAATCTCCAGTTAATTGAATGTCTACAGTGGAATTATCAACACTAGTCACTGAACTGCCAGATGCTAAACAAGCAGCTGAAAGAACAAAGATGCGCTCCAAATCATTTAATACGCACGTTCCAAGAATAAATAAGTCATTAATAATTATAAGTATACTATAAGGAGAAACTTCAATAATCCTATGACTATGATTCGAAATGAAAAATAATTCGATGAAATCACTCAACTTACTCACCTGTGACGCGATTTCTCATTATGTAATCGAGAATTCTTCGAAGGATTGAGTTTCGAGTAGATGGAGGAGATAAAACAGGAAATACTTTGCCGTAACGAACATTTTTGAAAACTGTAGTTTCCCTAGCTGTTTTTACTTTCATATTCACAATAGGCATTGTGTCATTAAAAAGAACATTAATGATCATACTATTAGTAGCAGCTACATTCTTCAGATCTGTATTCATGTGATTGTATAATAAATGCGTTAGAGCCTTTTGAGTTTTGATTGGGACTTGTTCTAGAAGGGATTCCCGTTCCTATAAATAGAGGAATGTGTTTTTTATGAAAGAGAAAGGGCATTTAATGAAAAATAATTTATAATTAAAATAAATAAAATATGTGGGGTTTTTTTTTGTTTCTTTTTTTTTTGAGATCATACCAGCGCCATTTCTAAAGTGATCTGAACATGCCGTAATTCACTCTTGTGGTCCAACACCCTTTGACAAGATTCATGAATAAGAAATCCTTTTCGTCTTTGTTTTTCACAAGTTTCATAAAACCAAGGTTTGCGAGGATCTGTTGAAGGCAGGCGATCGAATAATTTTTGATCTTCACTCTTCTTCTTAATTATCTAAACAAAAAACAAAAACTTTAAGAAAAAATGTAGTTTGTAGATGTTAGAAATTATGTTTCTTTTAAAAGTTACGATAATTACTTTGAAAGAGACAGTGTTCGTTATGTCATTGAGTGAATTGCCCCAAGAAAATTGAATTTGTCCTTTTTTCTCCTTATCAGTTTGATCAGAAAATTTTTCTCCGAAAGAACATGGTCGTTTTGGTCTACTACAAGAACCTTTTATTAATCCCTGGAATAAAGGTTTTTTTTTAGATTATTATTATTGTTATAATTATTATATCCAGATTTTTTATTAACATAATTTACGGTTTATATAGTAAAATAAAGTTTTACCACAAATTCTCCATCACTTCCTAGCCTTATAAATTCAACGTCTATGAAATCAGCAAGCGTGTGCTGTTTTGATAACCAAGACGTGTTGAGATTATAGATGACGTTTTGTCCGCCTTTAACTTCCAGCGTGGTAGAAAATGTTAACTTAGCTTCTGAAAATGAAATAAGTTAATGAGAATATAATTAATTTTGAACTACTTGACATTTATAGGTTTATTTGGACGTTTTATCTTTACCACCTATATATTTCCCTAAAATTCTTCTAATGAAATCGAATTAATCGGAAAAGCTTATTATACAGAAAGTCTTACCTCCTTTTCCAAGAGTTAAATCACTTTGAAAGGGTTTTATTATGTCGCTTTCTTCCGATGACGTAGATTCACCACTTGATGAGTCCAAAGATCTGTCAGAATCTTTTTGTCTTTCTACGAAAGATTCTTCCGAGCTCTCCCCGAAGTATGAAGAATAAGGCGGACGTTTGGTTGATGTTCCGTAGAACCCCAGATGATGTGATTTTTGCATTGCAGTCATTCGTTTAGTGGAGTATTCAAGACTGTCACATTCTTCCGAACTTTCATCCCATCCAGAAATAGCATTCCACATTATCTCGCGTAGCGTTTTCTGGCGTTGTTGAGGGTTTTTATCTGATGACACGTAATTCCAGAACAGCTGAATATTATACTTTAAGTAAAAGCAATAAAATTTTTATTAAGAATATTACTAAGGTTTTATTTCTATAAAAACTAAGATAATTAAATGCATATTACCTCTGATGAATCAACTTTTGGTGACATCTCAATTTTAAATTTACGTATGCGTAGCCTTTGCGTCAGTAAAGGAAAGCTAAGGATGCCTCCTAATTTCCTGTCCTTGAGTGCAGAAATCATACCTGGCTGATCAAGCCATTCGTCTTCATGGTATCCTTTTAAAATCAAATCTGAACTACTCGTAATGCTTAGTTTATGATGAATCTATGAATATAATACAATCATTCTTGATCAATACTTCAACATAAATTTTCAAATGAGCTATTTTATACGAGGCTTGTTCCGAAAATAAGTTTCGTCATTTTTTTCCACACGGAAACTTGGAGGCGTGCCAGAGAGTATTCGAGTCTGCTGCTACTCTTTCTTCAAACAGATTGCACGCTGCGACAAATGTCTCAATGTTGGTGGCGACTATGTCGAAAAATAGTGCAAGGTGTAGAGTTCTTGTTGCCATGCTGTATTTTTTTTGGCAATAAAGTTTCCTTGTGAAAAAAAAATGACGAAGCTTATTTTCGGAACATTAGAATACCTGGTATGGTTTTCCAGTATTTTGTATAGGTTTAGAATATTCAGCAAGACTTCTAAGAGAAGAATGAGGATATATCGTGTTGAACGGTTTGCTTTCATAATACAAGATATCCTGTGATCTTTTATCTCCTTCGGTTCTAGAAACCAAATTAAGTCTAATTTTTTTATTCTGCTGATCTAAACTGCCTTCAATATTTACAGCCATTGCAGGTTTGATGATAATAGTATTTTCAAATCCAATCGCATAGTGGACTCCCCATATTGGACTTTGAGGTACCCGGCTTTTAATTTGTTTACAACTAGAAGATTCCCGACAAGAAATAACAGGTCCAAATTTAACATTCAATTTTCCTGCTAATCTGAAAGAAAGCATTTTTATTAAATTTAATATTTAATAAATATTTAACAAAATAAAAAAATTTTAAATTATTTATTTATTCAAGACTTGTCGTACAGTGGTTTGATTTTCAGTTGACCTGCGATCTTTCCTGTAGAAGTCTTTGATGAATAAAGTCCTTCAAGAGCAACTATCATTGGCAGTTTGATATCTAAGTGCAAGTGATGTCCTGCAGCTGACAGGAATACATGTTTAACATCCAAAGGCATTAAATGTTGCAGAAAGTTAATATTACCACTGCTGTCTAATATCTCTTTGATATTTAGACCTGTAAAGATAAGGGATAATTATAGAGCGAATTTCAGATACTGTGTCTACTGTAAGATTGCAGTAATGAGCAGTTACCTTTTTCCAGTAACTTAGCTATTTCTGAACCTTTCAAATACCCTTGGGTATATTTATAGTGCAGAAGTCGAAGAATCATGAGTATTCTTGGAGATTCAGTTTCTTGGAAACTCAAATCCAACTATCCAAAGAAAACAAATTTGTACAAAATTCCATAGCGAATTTTTGTAAAAATTATATAGAAATTATGAGAACCTTTTCATTGAAGAAATTTTGTCCCTTGTTTGATTCACTGTCGCTTGAATTCGTTAGAATCTCCGTCATACTTTCTTGACCTAATAGCTTATAAAACGCATCTTTCAGACCGACGCCATGTATTCGGAGCTATTAAAAAAATTGTTTCTGTCATCCTATTTTGAAAATTTTAAAACTTTCAAATTCATAGCTGCTTACTTACAGAAAGGATATTACTAATGAATCCTGAAGCGTAACTGTCCAATGTCATTCTCAATTCAGATGGAATAAAAGATCCCGAATCACCAACGAATGAAAAGCTTTCTCTATATCCAGCTTCCAAAGAGGCTATAAATTAATGAGTATTATTTTTATCAATACTATCAATAAATATTTCATACAATTAGTTTAGATCTCAACATACATATTAAATTCTCTATGATCATTTTAGAACCCATTGTAATACTGTCTTCTGCTTCTAAATTCACTAAACTCAAAGAGTATCTAGCAGATTTCGCTCTTTAAACGAAAAAAAATATGAATATTTATTTTTCAACCATTAATGATCATTTATTATATTTTATGAATAAGAAACCTAAGAAATACACTTACAAAGTGGTAAGTGAAGGGACCTTAATTTTAGCAATGGCGCGAAGGCTTGATAATATAAACGCTCCCAGTTGTTGGTCTTTCACTGTCCAGGTGTAGTAAGCCAATTCGTCTAATTTTTGTTTTGATGGAACAGACGAGAGTATAACGGACACTGCAGCAATTCTGGTTTCAGATCTTTCTCGAGGATTGTAGACAATAGAAGACATAATTTCGTTTACCTTGAAAAATATTTTAAAAATAGTTAATAACATCAAAAAGTTTGTTAAAGTCGTTGGCAAGAATCGCCTTCAAATTACATTTACCTGTTCTGAATATATTTTAGCAACAAATTCCATCGCATCAATAGATGCCAATTGTACCAGTTTTGATTCTGTTTCTTTACCAGTTGCACGAGGTTTAAGTACATTGATGCTCTCTTTGACTCCTATCAGACCCAAAGCTGAAGTCATTGCGATTTCCATTTCTTCGTTTTCTTTATCTCTGTAATCATCCATAAGACGCTTCATTTCCTAGAATTATAAAAGAACTTATTAGATATGCGGTTATATGAAATGTAACTTTAACATTGATTTCTATAAACATACCATAACATAGGATTTTAATTTACTCTTGGGACAACGTTCTTCTGATCTGATATTCTGAACGGTTTGACGAGAATGGTATTCAACGCAAGATCTTGATACCAGCGAAGCAAAACTGAAGTAGCAATTTTTTAGTAGCGTTGTTGATTCCTTTATTTTCTTATCTCTAGTGCAGATATTCTAAACAAAAAATAACATCTATCAGACTTATTCTTAAGTATCATATCATTATAACATCTTATGCGTACCTTACCAATATAATATCAGCTATGCTTAAATCAGGAATATGAGCATGTGCAGCGATATTTTGCAGAAGAGATAAAATTCTTTTCTTTTCAGATATTTTATGTTCTTCAATAAATTTTGCAATCAGTTTAATAGAAGCTTTCGTCCCAGTTCTGGCTAACATGTCCAATAAAGCTTTCCTATTGTAAATTAAGAAGAAATGTAAACAAAAAATGTATTCCGTTTTAAGAATGCGTTTCATTTAAAAAAAACAAACTCACTCTTTGATTTTATCATTTTCTGAATCCGACAGAAGATATTCCTCAACTATTGGTTTTAGTTGTTTCAGAGGCAATGAGCTCAGTGCTTTTTGAATGAGAATTTCATTAGATAACATTTTTTTCACTTTCTCCGTGTCTCCTCTATTCATTGTGCTATCTGCTATCTCATTTAAAAGACGACGAAACTGCAAAGTAAAAGGAAATATCGTAATCTCAATTATTAATTGTGAAGTAGCGGGTAAAGCTTTTAATAAAATATCTTCTTTAAAAATGTACCGAAATCGTTAGTTGGTTAAAGTTAGTCATCTTACTTCTGAAGAAATTTGGTTTCCAATTTCCTCATTAAACAGTTCATCATCATTTGGAGAATATGCTTTTTCCATTATTCCCTGCAAGTCACTTATTAGACTTTCCTCCTCAGTTTCTTTTAACATTGGTCCTTGAGAAGCTTGAGAAGACATTTCCCTGATAATAGCTTGTTGACTGTAAATTGTATAATAAAATCTTACTATTTAATTTAGTTATAGTCGATTAGTTGTGATAAATTTAATTTGATGTCTGATTTTGGCCCTTTTACAATATTTAGGAATCATTTAAGTAAAATTCTTAATAGGGAGTGCAAGTGTGACGTCAGTCCTTGGAATTCTTCAGTCACGTGACTCGATTTGGTTCCAAACAAGTCTTCTCGCTTCGGGATTTAACATGGTTCCAACGTAGGGATGGAATAAAATCGTTTTGTATAAGCCCAGTGTTTATAACACATTTAAGATGTGAAATTGTTTAGTTCCTCACTGCTCAAGAAGGAGCCAAAACAGCGATTTAGACATCTATCGTTTTCCCAAAGAAAGAAAGATCCGCGAACGATGGCATTCTTTTGCTAAGTGATTAAAAGTGATTAAAAAGCGTTCTAATATCAATGTATAAATTATATAATGGGATTAAATGTCTTAATAATAGTATCAATTACAAAAATTAACATAATAATTTAAGAGATGTCATTTTTACTGGCCGCCCGTTTCAACGTTACTAGTACGTATATTGCGTGGTTCCAATGTTTGGAACCAGCGATCCCATTTCCTAGGCTCTCGGCCCGTTCATCGCGCAACTGACGTCAGCTGTGACGTAGTCACTTGCACTCCCTATAGGAACTAATGCTTTCTTTTCATGGCAGATGCGCTGGGCGTCCCTTAATTTATTGTAAACGTTTTGGCATGGGAATTTTATTATTTGTTTAGTTTTCGTAATTAGTGTGGTGTGAAGCAACGTTCGTGCCTTACGTCGGCGCTTTATTGGGCGAGCTTCTGACGGCCTCGCCCGCGTGGGAACACTGTTATTTATTTCTTCTCGATGATCGCGACGGAGTTGTTATGATTAGGTTCATTAGGAGCGGTGGCTCGACGCACATGGCATGACATTTTACGATTGGAAGATTTCCTGTTTCCTGTTTCCCAAACTTGTGAATCATCAGAGACCATCAATAAGAGAATCAGTAGTGACAATCGATCTTTGGAATCAGTCGATCCAAGAACAGATGAAGCGGGGGTGGGATCGAACTTATCTTCATCTGTTCTTGGTCGAACGTTTTGCTTGTTCCTACCTCCATGGAACTTCAACTTTAGTGAATCGGACTGAAAATTGAGAGACAGAACTGAGTTCATGTGATGGCAAATTTGTCATGCACATTCCAGTGCAGTGTCAGATGAACAAATTTGATTTTTATTTTAAGTGCGTCGATGCCGTGGCTCTTAGAACTCCTTTTGAGACATACTTACGATTATACGATCACGTTCCGAATTTTTTATTTATTTTGTCGTAGATGTAAGCTTTTTTTGAGTTAAGTTTCCTACATCTAAAAAATTGGGGAGGGGGTTAAAAAGTGAGATAACAGGGTAAAAATAGATGGATCTCATGGCTTTCGTTACTTTCCTATACCTTACTCGGGAGGATTAACTTCTTGTTATTATTAGTTTCTAAGCCCTACTTAGGTTTAGAAATGATAATTTACTTGTTATACTGATTCCAGTTGAATTTTATTCATATGCTTGCTTTCTAAAGTTTTCCCCTTTTTAATCCCTTTTTAGAATCGATGATTCTCTTAATAAACTGTTTTCTTGTTACAAATCAAGAGCGTTCATTTATCCCACCGCCATTCACTCTAGTTTAATCAAAAACCATGTTCTTTGGTTTTTCCTACTCTTTCCTGTATCATACAAGTACTTCATTCAATTTAGAGTTATAAAGAACCAAAGAAAAACATAAAGGAAGGTATTACTTAGACATCTTTTTTTCATTGAATACCACCTCGTCACAATTTTATTAAGTAGGCCTAGTTAAGATTTCAGTTAATTTTCTTACTTGTAAACAGAGATGAGGCTATCTGCATTTGGTCCCATTAGGGAAATCTTAACAGAACCTTCTCTGTAGATCCTTTCAACTATATAGCCTTCATCCCGAACCTCGATTCCTAATTTCGTAACAACGTCATGGGAAATAGGATGCTAAATAAGGAAACAGTTTAAAATGTAAATAGAATTTCTAAATTCATGATGTTTTCATATTTACAAAGAATTCTATTACAACCTGATTAAGGCCCATATTCAAGTTTTGGATTGCTGGCTGGTTACTAAGAGAGAATTCAGGGGTTTCTTCACAATCATCCTTGTTGACACGTCTTGTTATATTCATGATCTTTATCTTGGGCTTATCTGGATAAGGTATGAATTCTTGTACAGTTTGGACTTCACATTTTCCAAGTATTGATATCTGTCAATTAAAATTGGTTAGTGTTTGAGCTTGAGAAGCATTATATAGCTTCTTGATTTGAGTTTATTTTTTTACTTCTTTTGCTCGGAAAGCTTGAGTTCTTTCTTCTTCTTTTGGTTTTTCGTTATATAATTGCGTTTTTGGAATTATGAAAAGGTCAATAATACCCTTCATTAGTTCTTTTGACCATGATTCTTTGTCTTCTTTTTCGAAATAAACTCCGGTCACCTGAGGAATAATTTATGCTTAAAATGATGTTTAATATGAAAAAATATTAAGAGATAAAAAAAAGTAAATACTTATTTACAATGCCGTTTTCGAATTTAGCAGCAAATGGGTTTCTAAATACTTCCTGAAATTCATTGTCTGTTTCAGTGCGCAGTTTTAATTTGGACAAATTTGTTTCTGGTAATTCTTCATTCTTCTCTCCAGTTTTAATGTCTTCCAACTGTAATTAGGAATTAGATTTATAATTGCATATGTGATAAGCTAATAAACAAGAAGCTTTGTCTAGTCTTTTAACATTATACTATATAAGAAATGAGTCTTAAAGAAGAATTTTAATAACATATCAAGATTCCGAAGATTTACTCTGATTCAAGTTTATTTTTTACATAGAAATATCGAAGAAGTCAGATAGGATATCCTGAGAACACGTTATTCTGTACCGATGGCCGACAGAGACGTGACTGCAGGCTCATGAAGCAGTGGACCCATCTTAACTTCTGGGGAAGGGGGCGGGGGGGGGGCACCATTTTCGGAAAAGGCATACTTTTTCATCCTTTTTATTTGTTTCATCCGTAGGAAAGGTTTAGATAAAATATCGCGCCACAACAATGAAAAGGAAAAAACGAATCACACGTCGAAAAAAAAACAAATATCCATCGTCGAATTTTCGACCACTAAGGGATGGGGAGGAGGTGTTTCATCACAAGCATGAGGATAGGAAGGGAAGTGCTCTACAGAGTTCTGATAAATAAAGCTAATACAAAAAGATTTAATTTGTATTATACTGTGCTAAATACTAAAAAATGACTGATTTTTCCGAGGTTAGCCATTCACACTGGTCTAATAGAACTAATTTAAAACATTTACTTATCTGTAAATTTATTAATTAGTGTAAATTAATAGTTCAAGAAGTCTTTTTCCACCTCATATCTCCGAATGTTAATGATTCGAGCCCAGCCGTGGAATTTTTTTTTTACTATTATTCTGTATTTAATCGTAACATAACCTCAACATTAAAATGAATATTAAAAATTATTTTTAATTTAATTTATATTCTATATATTTATTTTTTTATATTATTTTATTCATGTTAATGTCGAGGTCACTTTATAAGTTTATCTCAACTATTAAATCTTAAATTTATTAATGCTTCCTCCTCGGTGCTTAGCATGTATTTCTCAAAAGAGATGTAGGGGATGAGTTTTTCTGTTTTTGTCTACATTAGCTAGCCAAACTTTTCACTTTACCCACTCGATAAAGGGCAGGGGATGAGATTTTTTCACCGGATTTTTTGCTAAACCCACATTTTACATGATGCTCTACAACATTCTAAATAACACATGGGGTCTAACCCCTACCCCTACAAAATTAAAATTTTCAAAATTTACCCCTTCACCCCCAGGGACGCGAAATGTTTTTATTCTGAATTAGGGGACATTAAAACCAAATAATCAATATTCATTTTCCCCCAATCTGTTCCCCCTTGAGTCGTTATTTGGACCTAAAGACGGGACACCAATTATGAAACACTCTGTATATATGTAAATAAAATTATATGAATTTGTATTAAATTCACTTAATTTTATCGAAATTCAACAGCAAAATGTAATTTCTACAGTAGTCGAAATATGAAAAATTCGAATTTTCAATTGCCGGCCAGGAGGCCGAGAGGGCTAGAGCGTAGGCTTTTTAGTTCTCGCGTCCGCCTGGCCGTGGGTTCGAATCCCGCCGTGGGCATGGATGTTTGTGTTTGTCCCGGGCTGCGTACAGATAAAACTTGTGTAAAAGGCGCAAAATGACCTAAGTAGTCGACGCCTAAATTTCTAAACCCCCCCCCCCATTTTCAATTAGAACTGTAAATGCAATAGCGCTACCTATCGGATTTTATTCAAACCATTCTCTAAACACTCCTGGCACTAATAAAAACAAACTGAAATTTTCAGTGAAATCTGTCTAATTTTTTTTTTGTTTTTTTTAGTGTATAGGGCACACACTTACGAACATTGCCTTTTACTTATATAGATATACCTATTTTATTTACTGAATTATTTCATTATTTTAAATGTAACTTTTTACATATTTTTAATGTATTCAAAATTTAAATCGAATTTTTTTTTTATCTTACAAAGATTATAAGAATCATGATTAAATTTCAACAACCGCCATTTTTGATTTTTAAATTAACAAAACACATTCAAACTTGTGGTTGTTGTGTTTTCAAATAACATAAATTTATATTAAATTTTTTTATTTATTTTAGAAATTTATTAATATTAGTCTTCATATTTTTTCTTACCTTGAAATACACATATGGCTTGGAAAGCGTTGTCACTTTCAGCTTGCCTTCCAATGTGAAAACAGCAGACTGAGACGATCCTCGAAGAATATCTGTTGCGATTGTCGTTTTATAATCGTAGGTGATGACTTTTTTCGGTGGAAGAACTAGAAATTAAAGTGTGTTGGTAAGTTAATTTTTTAAAATATTTATTTCTTTACAATAGAGAAATAATGTATAAGCATTTCAAATGTACTCACCGCTTTGAGCGCAACTCCCTGCGGCTGATATTGAAAACGAAAAAATAATACATTATTTAAGTAGAATTAAAACATGAAGAAATTTATATATTCTAAATTTCGTATTTTTCTTTAAACTTACCAAGAAGAAGTAGAAATAGAACATCAAGCATCTTCATCATTTCTTCAATAATTCTGAAGAAATGAATTTTCATTTTGTTTTATGAAAGCTTATCATTTAATATTTTTGGAATATTGATCTTTGGTTATGTAGCAATGTCTTCATCATTCACATTCATCATTGTTTACAGATTTGAGGTTTAAAAAGTTCAAAATTTAAACTGGTCGTTTTGAAAATGAAAGCGCTGAGTTCAGCTGGCTGAACTTGGAACTTTTTACCCCAGTTGATTACGAACAGTACTTTTCCGTTTAATTTATTAGAAACTATTTAAACTCTCAGCATAATTGAAGTTTCATTATTTAATGATTATTTTTGGATGATAAGATTAGGCTAATAATTCTGATTGAGTGTTTATGAATATTTTAAGTTTACCACGAAGTTATTTTTAATGAAGTAGTTTTATATTGAAGGAAAATAGACTTTCGAATAAATAATGATGTTTGTGCCGTATTTTAATGAATATTTATATTATTTAACTGGATAATAAATTAAAAGTTTATTATTGTTTAAAGTAAAGGAGAATCATGATTCATGTCTAATGAAAATGTATTTATTTAGTAAATTTAAACTCCTGGCACTAATTACTCACATTCATAAATGATTTTTATATCATTTTTACTGTCCGCTTATAAATTATAATTAAATATGAAATAGGTTGATGTTTTTTTTTAAAGAAGACTTTAAAACTTCACATGAACAAAATGCACAAAAACTTGAACAAATGCTATTTAATTAGCTAACCCCCTAAAAATCAATAAATATAACAAAGGCTGAACAGGCACATATTTATAAACTGATTACAGAAATATAATAGGTTAATGAAACGTTCTCATTGTTATTTTCATTTCCACCAATATAATGGAACGCAATTCGTTGGAATTGTGATTATAATGTAACGCAGAATGCGTCCTGTAATAGCCGGGATTAGTTCATCATCTATTTCTTCTCCCATAACAAGGGTTGTATTCAACTGCCTCGCTATTGTGCTGTCAGCGTCGAAACATTCGGCTAACACTTCCATCTCCTTGCTCTCGGCTACCAAACATTCGTCGAGACATTTCATTAACTTTGTACGCAGGAAACAGATTTCATTTTCGACTTCACCCACGTAGAAACCCTTGTAGAAACATTCGACAACTGGATAACGAGGCACTGTGTACAGAGAAGAACAGAGCATGTTGCTATCAAATTCATGCTTAATATGTGACTTATAATGACATAATATAATTGAGGATTTTACTATTTGAATCAACTTTAGAATTTCCTAGTAAATTGCAATAACTCGAAATGGGTTTCTTTGGTGCATTGCATGAACTTTCTCTTAAAACATAACGACTGACCAAATCGCTATCTGTCGCATAGGAGCATCGATCAGGACCGATTCTGTCGTATTGCTCACGTCCACGGAATGCTCCACATAATCCACAGAGTTTGTTACTCCATAGGTTGCTTGCCTAATTAACATATCAAGTAATCGTAATTCATTATTAATCTTTCAAAATTATGGAATTCAAATAACTTATTAATCATATTTCTTACCTCAACTTTAACGTTATTGCCATTAAATTTAACTCTGATACCCAAATATGGTAGAATAATTGAATAAATTATCTTCCTTTTCACTAGAATAGCAATCAAGCTATTTCCCTGAGCTGAATCTTTGAAATATTCGATGGACTTGTCAGGAACCGTTATTCGTTCACCATTGACGATAACATCTCTTTCATTCTTGGCTTCACTGGGAATAATAGTTATATTGTGCTTCAATATGCCTAGGATGAGTGTCTAAAAAAAAAAGACATATTTCCATCATTGGTACACCTTTGCAAATATCTGAAAGGTGATATGTATTGATGTGCCAAAAGTCATGAGAGAGTGGTCTAAAAATAGTGATAATTGACCCATGATGTAATGGAAATTTCCAGACCTGTCTCACTTGTGATCTAATATCTCATGAGTATATGTGGATAACGTTAAGCTACTCACAGCAAATCGAATAAAATTATCAGAGTTTGAACGGGGCATGACAGTGCCTGCCCGAGAAAAAACCATTCTTAGGTAATCAGTGACATCAGATAGAATCGTCCAGAACAACAGACAAGCGACACTTGACCAACTCGCATCCATATTTAATATTAGCATGCACCAAATGTATATCACTCAAGACAGTGCAGCATTTATAATATCCATAGGATATCTAATTTAACCTAACAAAATACGGATGCGGAGACTCATTGGAGATCGTCTCTAATGGAACGTGGCATGGTCCAAAAATTCACCGTTCTAGTTTTTTCGAGCTAATGACACTATTCGAGTGTGCCAGAAACACCATGAGGCCGTGGACCGCACCGTGCAAGTTGGCAATGGTTCCATTACTTTATTAGGGTGTGTTTTCTTAGAATGGACTGGGTTTCCTGCTCCGCCTAATCAAGTCATTGACCGGTAACCACTATGTTTCACAGCTTGATGACTATTTGCCATTCTTCATAGGCTTCATGTGCACTCGGGATAATGCGCCATATAATCTGGTCTGAATTGCCCGGAATTGCGTCGAAGATCATTCTGGAGAGTTCCCCCGAAATGAATCCAAAATTCGCACCCACTATCTTACACCTAAATATTATGGATCTGGCAAATTTTAGACGAAATGAGTCAACATCTCCAAAGTTCTTCGAATTTCGAATCTCTACATTTCCCTAGCCAAGGGAAGTCCTACACAATACTAGACCCATCCCCATGACTTTTGACACTTCGATCTAATAATAGCATGAACCACCTTATCACTATCCTTGTTTCTATAATTATTCTTTAACAAAATATGAAAGGTATTGCCAGTAGAACAGTCTTTAGAAATGAGATAAGGGCAACCTCCAGTTCCTTGTATATTCAAAGTGGTATTATCAAATGAAGTCAAATGACTGCCAGATATAACACACGAGGCTGAAAGAGAATTTGTTTTAAATATTCTCTAGAAAATAAAATTACCACTACTCCAAATTTATTCTCTAATTATATATATATATATATATATATATATTTCTCTTACCTGGGAATCGGTTGTTTGTTGCATAATCAACAATTTTTCGAACCATTGATTTTCGACTTGACGGAGGAGACAATAAAGGCAACGCTTTTCCGTAATATACATTTTTGAAGAGAGTGGTTATTCTACGTGTTTTTACTTCTAAGTCCAATGCAGGCATCGTGTTATTAAATAGTATCTTAATGATTATGCCACCAGGAGGACGCACCTCCTTCATATTCGTGCTCATATGATTATACAATAAATGAATTAAAGCTTTTTGAAGTTTGATCGGTAATTCTTCAAAAGAAGATCCTGATTCCTGTGGAAAAAAAAAGTTTATATGCAATTTCTATATAAGATTTTGTGTGTTTGAAAATTAAATTTTACTAAACTATACCAGAGAATAAGCTAAACTTATGTGGACATAATGTAATTCACTCATGTGGTCCAGAACTTTCTTGCAAGATTCATGGTTAAGAAACCCGTTTCTTCTTTCTTTTTCACAGCGTTCGTAGAACCAGGGCTTGCTCGGATGTGTTGAAGGCAAGCGTTCTAATATCTTCTGACCTTCACTCTTTTTCATATTTATCTAAAAAAAAAGACAGTAAAGGAAAAAGTAGTATGTTTTTTTAAAAAACTCTCTACATGACAATCAATAAAAACTGTACTATACTTGCTTTAAACTCGACTGTGTTTGTTATTTCGTTGAATTCGTTTCCCCAAAAAATCTGAACCTCCCCTGTTTTCTCTTTATCTTCAGAGAGTTTTCCTCCTAGGGAACACGGTCGTTTAGGTCTAGTAAATAAACCTTTTAGCAATCCCTGTAAATAATAAACCTCTTTATAAAATGATACTTGTTTTCGAATTTTCTAAACCTGTTTATATAGGATATTTCTGAATGGTCTGTATGAACTTTCATGATAAGCCTATGTTTCAGAGACCAAAAAAGCAGAAAATGTTATATAAACATGGGGTTGAAATCGCTTCTTTCTAGAGTTATAACGGTTTGAAGGTTTCCTTAAGTAAAAGAAGAGTTACGACAATTAAAAACAACCAGAGGCTATTTTGAACCTTTGCTATAGCATTTGGCTTGTTTTACCTTTGTTATAGCATTTACCTTTGGCAACAAGTGTATTGTCTTGTTATGCCATAGAAAATAAATCATAGTTTGCAACTCCTATACGTTTTAACGTTAATTTCGTCTACTGCAGGAGTCTAGAAAGAAACTCCTGAAAGTTTATGTATATCATTCAGAAACACCCTGTACAAAGTAAAGATCTTACAGCAAGTTTCCCTTTACTGCCTTCGTTTAAAAATTTCATTTCAAGAAAATCAGTAAGCATCAGTCGATCTGATGACCAGGAACAGTTGAGTTGGTAAACGTCATTTCTTCCACCTGTAACTTCCAAAGTAGCAGCTAATGTCAGCTTAGCTTCTGAAAATAAAAATGAATAGATTTTAATGCAGAATATCGTTAATTTTTCGTGTAAATTGTTTTAAATGCATAAGCTAAGATTTTTATATGCTATTTTATTCATTATAAACTTGGAAAAAATTTAATCAAGTCGAAGAAAACAACAGCATAACATACAGATAACGCCAATTCCGTACACAAAATCAACCAGTATTTCAATTACCATTACTGAAGCAAGTACATGTAATATTATTACGTCTTACTATTAATAACCTTTACATTAACCGATAATCTTCTAAGTATGTTTTATAATAATGAAGAACAAAATCTGTTAAATTTACGAATTAGATAAATCGCTAACCTCCTTTTCCAATAGGTACTGTCAGCATTTGTAATTTCCCAGCAGAAATATCTCGTTTCACACTTTCTTCAGCTGAACTTGATTCACTTCTTAAGGATACCTCAGCTTCCGAAGCGTCTGAGGTAAAACCAGAAAGTGAAGAATCAGAAGGGCGATTTGTTGATGTACGATACTGAGATTTCGATTGCATGGACATTTCTTTGAAAGAATCATCGCTACATTCTTCCGGAACTTCAAACCATCCAGACAGAGCTCTCCATAGAGCTTGACGAATGGTTTTTGGCTGTTCTGGAGGATCGCTCTTTGCTGGCTCGTAATTCCAGACAAGTTTCATGTTATACTTCATGTAAAGAAATATTTAAAATATTTAAATAGATAGTTTCCAGATACTAAACGAAACATCACGATGTTTTAATTTTTTCTTACTTTAGATGAAGAAATTTTAGGAGATATCTCAATCGTAAATTCACGCCTACGTAAGGTTTGTGTCAGTAAAGGAAAGCTTAGGATGCCTCCCAGTTTTCTTTCCTTGATTGTAGAAATAATTGCTGCTTGATTAAACCATTCGTCTTCATGTTTTCCCTTTAAAATCAAATCTGAGCTGCTGGTAATACTCAACTTTTGGTAAACCTAGAAATGTAAATAATGCCATTTTAAAGCAAATATTTTTAGATAAACTAAATTTTCATGATTTCTATTCTATTTTGTCTTATAAAATAGATTCTAACCTGATAGGGCTTTTCCATTATTTGTATAGATTTGAATGTTTTAAAAGTAGCAGGACTTTTAAAAGAAGATCGGGAATATATAGCACTGAATGGGTTGCTTTCATAGTACACAATATCATTTGAACTTTTATCTACTCCGCTACTGGGAACTAAAGACATTTCAAAAATCTTATTCTTTTCATTCAAACTTCCTTCAATCTTAATGGATGCTGAAGGCCTAAGAACGATTGTCGTTTCATAGCCAGTTGCAAAGTAAACTCCACCAAGTGGACTTAAATTTTCACGATATATCCGATGTGAAGAAAAGGATTGGCTACATGGAAGTACAGGCCCAAAGCTAACGATTAATTTACCTGCAAGTCTGAAACAAATATTCTTTAATAGTTTTTTTTCTTACTTTAAAAAAATTATAATTTTATTTTCTAAATATGCCTTACAATGGTTCGATTTTCAGTTCACCTTCAACCCTTCCTTCGCCTTGGGAAAGACGTGCTGAATAACTCCCTTTTAAAGCAACCACCATTGGTTGTTTGATATCTAAGTGTAAGTGATGTCCTGCAGCAGATAAGAAGATATGCTTAATATCTACTGGCATTAGATATCGTAAAAGATTAGTGTTGCCACTGCTATCCAGTAAATCTTTGATATCGAAATCTGGAAAGATAGGTAATGTTAGTAAACGAATTTTGAAAATAATGATCATTCCTAACCTTGTTTTGTGAACTATCACCTTTTTCGAAGAGCTCCGCTATTTTTGAGGCATTCGCATAGCCTTGGATAAATTTATGATGCAAGAGTCGAAGAGTCATCAATATTCGAAAGTTCTCATCGTCAAACGGTTTCAAGCCTAACTATAAGTTAAAAGCTTAACATTTCTTTAAAATGAAAAATATTTTAAAATTGGTACCAAACATTTTATACAGAAAGTTCAAATTTCAAAAAACCTTTTTGTTGATGAAATTCAGTCCTATATTTGGTACGTTACGATTGAGATGCTTCAGAGTTTCCTTCAAACTTTCTTGGTTGAACATATTAGCTGGGCCAAACAATTTATTAAATATTTCCTTCAGACCAAAGCTATGAGCACGAAACTATTTTAATATTAAGGAAACTGCCATTAGCTTTATATATAATACTAAGACAAGAAATATTATTCTGAATATAATTCTTTAAAATTACTCTCAATGAATATAATTACATAGCCTGATTACTACCATAAAAATATCATTTATGAATCCTGAAGCGTAGTTATCCAGTGTAATTCTTAAACTGGATGGAACAAATGATCCCGAATCTCCAACGAACGACATCCTTCCTGAATAACCGACTTCTAAAGATTCTACAAAGAAATTTATTTTAGAATTTATTTAAATTTTAGAGAAATTTATTAAAAATTTGGTATGAATCCCATAAACATTAATGTGCAATAAATTACGTACTTATCAAATTATCCACTACAAATTGATATCCCATTGTAACACTGTCTTCTGCTTCTAAGTTTGCAAGACTTAAGGAATGCTTAGCAGACTTTGCCCTATAAAGAAAAAAAGAATCATTCTCTTCAGTTTAGTGATCGTAAATTAGTAATGTACAGTCGTCAAAGGGAAATAATCCACACTTGAATTTTACTCTAAGTTTTACCGTTTCAATATTAATTTATTTTTAATAATTTAATATTACATTTAGAGTTATTATTATTAAGATTATTAAATTTAAATAATTATAACTAAAAAAGCTATTAAAACAACACATTAGCATGAAATGTAATATTAAGTATTAAACTCGTGTGGATTATTTCCTTTGGTTGACTGTACATAATATAAAGAAGTACTTACAATATGCTAAGTGAAGATACGGTAGTCTTGGCAATAGCTTTAAGGCTTGAGATTATGAATGCTGTTAGTTGTTGGTCTTTAACTGCCCAAGTATAATGAGCCAACGCATCTAACATTTGCTTAGGTGGGACAGACGATAATATAATGGCAACAGCAGAAATTCTGATTTCAGATCTTTCTCGAGAATTGTAGACGATCGTAAACATTATTTCATTTACCTTGAAAAGTTAATATAGAATGATAATGTGAGTAGTTTTTCCCTAAGTTATTCTAGTGATTGTATCTGGAAAGGTAAAGGTTACTTTCTACCTGTTCAGGAAAAATTTTACCAAGCCCTTCCATTGCATCAATGCATGCCAATTGTACAAGAGTTGATTCTGTGTCTCTTCCGAGTGCCCGTGATTTAAGTACACTAATGCTCTCTTTTACTCCCATAAGACCCAAGGCTGAAGCTACGGCGATTTCCATTTCTTCATTTTCTTCATCTCTGTACTCGTCCATAAGACGCTGCATTTCCTAAAAAATTTTCATTAAAAAAATGCTTGACATTAGTTGCATTTATTTTTTATTATGTCAGAAGTAAATATTATCCACTTACAATAATATAGGCCTTTAATTGTCCCTTAAGACAACGATTTTCTGATTGAATTGATTTTATGGATTGGCCTGGATTGCAATGGCTACATGATCTTGATATCAAAGATGCAAAGCTGAAGTAACAGAACTTTAGGAGCATAGTCGATTCCTTTATTTTAGTACTTTTTTTACAAGTATTCTGTTAAAAAGGAGAAAGTATGAATAATTTCCCTTAAATCGATTATTCTATCATTAAAGTAGTTTTCAACAATATTTTACCAGTATAAGATCGGCAGTGCTTAAATCGGGAATAAGAGCAGAAGCCGGTATATTTTGGAGCATTGACGCTATTCTTTCGTTATCAGATATTTTATTTTGTTTTATTAATTCAGAAATGACATTAATGGTTTCTTTTGTTCCTGTTCTGACTAAAATGTCAAGTAAAGCTTTTCTGGTTGAAATAAAAAAAAAATGAAATCAATGAAATTCGTCTTTTTCTTTATTGTATGTTTTTGATTTTCAATACTCACTTTTTAATTTGATTTTTTTCTTCTGATTCAGACTGAAGGGTTTCCTCAACAATTTGTTTAATAAATGTAGATGACAAAGAACTTAAAGCCTTTTGAATGAGTATTTCGTTTGATAATATTTTCTTCACTTTTTCTGTGTTTCCTTTATTCATTGTAAAATCTGCTATCTCATTCAGGAGCCGATTGAGCTGCAATAAAACGAAGCTGTTATATTTGCAAGAGAGCTTTAATTTTAAATTAAATAAATATCACTACAAATCAGAATTGATGACCTTACCTCGGAAATAATATCGCCGGAAAATTCATCAAATTCTGTTAAAGAATAATCTCTTTCAGTTTTCCTTTTTAAATCACTAATTAGGCTTTCCTTTTCAGTTTGTAAAAAAATTGGGATCTGTTCGACGTGGGAATGCATTTCCCTGATAACGGCGTGTTGACTTTAATTTCAAAAGATTGTAATTTAAATATGAGTCTTGACTCTAATAGGTCATTACTGAATTGTTTTCTACTTACTCATAAAAAGAAACTAGGCTGTCTGCTTTAGGTCCCATAAGCGAAACCTTTACAGATCCGTCTCTCTGGATGTTTTCAACTATATAACCTTCGTTTCGAACATCAATTCCCAGCTTCGTAATAACATTATGTGAAATAGGATGCTGTATCATATATAAATAATACCTGAATATTAAATATGATTTTTTCATTTTATGACAATAATTTTATCAAAAGGGTATACACTTACGGCTGGGTTAAGTCCCATCTGCGAACTTTGAATTGATGGATGGTTGCTGAAGGAAAACTCGGGGGCTTCGTTGCAGTTGTCACTGTTGATACTTCTGGTTAAATTCATGACTTTTGAATCGGGATTACTAGGATGAGGCAATGATTCTTGGGCAGTTTTGATTTCACATATCCCAAGTATAGTTTTCTACGAATGGATTTTAATAAATATACAATATTTTATATTAAAAGGTTTATGACCTAAGATGCCCTAATCTTAGGATTGCCAGTTTAGTGCGTGATAGCGAAACGCTAAATAGGTTACCTCTTTCGACCGAAAAGAATGAATTCTGCCTTGTGATACTAAGTTTTCGTTATATAAATGTGCTTGTGGTATCCTGAAAAGGTCAATGACACCTAACTTCAAATCTTTTGATCGTCGTTCTTCACTTTCTTTTTCAAAGTAAACTTCTTTCACCTGTGGAAATAAATGATACAATTCATTACAGCTTCTATTAGAATGACAAAATTCAGAGGTATTTGATATATGAATTTACCATTCCATTTTCGAATAAAGCAGCAAATGGGGAAGTAAAACCTAAATTAAATTCAGTGTTCTCTTTGGTGCTGATTTTCAATTTGGACAAATTTATTTCAGGTAGTTCTTCGTTTCTCTCTCCGATCTTCACATCTTGAAACTAAGAATAAGAATCCTGACTTACTTAACCATTAAAGTTTTCTTAACTATCTTAAACTGATTACAGACTCTAAAAATTTTATTAATGTTTATGTTATGCATAAAATAATCCGAATCTACAACTTGATTGATACTTGATTTTAATTCAATTCTGTTTTTTTCGTAACCGAAACAGATATGTCAGTTTTGATAAATCCAATGAATAGCAAGTTGTGGGTAACCTATCCCATGGTGCACTTTTCATCATCCCAAATATGCAAATTAGGACACATTCAAATCCTATCTTAAAAATTGTAACAGATACATGAAACATTCCAATTGAAGACTTGTTTAGCATGAAATTCCGAACAAAACAAAAACCGATGAACGGATTACCAGCAATCACATGTTGAATTTATTAGCTACCTCCCTAAGCACTTCACAAAGACATTTGAATGTTCAACATGCAAATCAAGAAATTACCAAAAATTACCATAATAACATTCACTTTCATGAGGAAAAGGAAAATAAAAGCCAAAGGAAAAGCAATTATGATTAACTTTGGAGTAAAATTATTTATGCACTGTAGCTGTTTGTAAATTACAAATAATTGTGATTATTGGTGATACGTTCATCGGAATTCGGAAATTTTTGTTTTGTTTTGTTCGGAATTCCATGCTGAACAAGTCTTCAACTGGAATTTTTCTTGCAGATGTTACGGTTTTTATTCGGTTATGAAATTTTCGTGCAATTGACATATCTGATTCGGTTATGAAATTTCCGTATTTTTATATTTCCGTTATTTCCACCCTGTATAAAATAGCTTAATTCTAACGCTTGGTCCACGATTGATTTTTTGCTGAATATTTGTTTAAAATATGAAATTGTAGTTAGCATTGATTCGTTCAAATATTTTTATTATGTAGATCAGGTAAAAGAATTTTTTTAAGTTTCAGTTGTTTTTCCAATGTAAATACACGATTTTATTATCGTTAAGTAGTTAAGTTTAATTAATATCCATAAAGAAAAATATTCTCCAAAAATACTAATCCGCAAATAATCAAAAATGCACATTATTTCTTAAAATCAGTTAAGAATTTTCCTTACCCTGAAGTAAACAAATTCATTTGTGTGCGTTGTAACCTTCAATGTCGCTTCTATGGTAAACGCGGAATACTGAGACGATCCTCGAAGAATGCCAGTAGCGATGGTCGATTTGTAATCATAGAAGATGATTTTTTGAGGCAAAAAAACTTTCTGAGGTGGAAGATCGCTAAGTTGCACTGGTAAATAATATAAGATTGGGTTTGTATGATTGTTATATAATAAACTTAAAAAATAAGCATGTTGCTCGCTTACCACTGTGTTCACAGCTACTTCCGCCTGCATTGAAAAAAATTATAACTACTTTTAGTAAGAGAAGAATTTTAAGTTTAATTTTTTTTCTTATTATTTAAAGCTTACCAAGGAGAAGTAGGAAGAGAAAATTGTACCACTTCATTTTATGAAATAGGGAAAAAATTGCAATAAATGATGACTTCTATGAAAGTCTGCCCTTTTAAATCTTCTCAAAAGAACGATCTTTGATATTGCGAACTTTATATTCATTCTGTGTTCGTCATTCATATCCTTTTTTGATTAATAGATCTGGGAATTAAGAATTCAAAAATTGAATTTGTTTTGAGAATCAAAGCATTGAACTTGGAACTTAAGACAAATTGAATATTCTACAACGAGTTAATGCGATAATTTTTCTTTCCCTAAATTATTAAAATGTGTTTATTCATTTTAAATTCATCATCATTTTCGGTTTAAACAATTATTACTATATGCACATAGGCAACAAGAAAACGTATACTACAAGAAAAGGTTAATGAGTCGTATCGCCTAATTTCATGTAACGGGTGAATAAAAAGTCCCGGAACGGTTTAATTCTCGAAAAATACACGTCTTGTCAAAAAAAGAAAAAATACGTGTCAAATATTTTTGAATGCTATTTAAAGGCGCCAAATTTAGCTCCCTGCACCCCTCGTAGGTGGGGGGGGGGACAACTTTGACAATTTCAAATCGGAACCCCGATTTTCAATGATATTTTCAGATTGTACGCAACATTTGAGAGATATTTTATTCTTGGTGTTTTTTTCAATTGATCCAACCGTTTAGGAGATGGAGGCACTAAAAGTGTAGAACTTTTAAAGTTTTGAACCAATTTTATCAATGAAGACAAAGAGATGGAGATTGGGACTTACAGACATTCTTATTTAACTTTTTGATAATGTTTAAAAATCCGAAGTCAGAATTTCAAAAATCCAAAATTTTTAAGTACAAAAGCAAAGTCTTGGGGGCAGCGGTCCTATGGAGGCAGAGTGTAAATGGACGACGTTTCACAAATTTAAGGATATGTAGAGAATGATGTGGTGAATATTTTTTATTAATATACCCATAGTCCCAAACGAAAAGCGACGGATCCACAGCTTGTTTGATGTCCTGGTTTGTCAAGCATTGAACTAGGCACGTTTACTACGATGTCCCCTGTCATTGCATCTTGTAGGCCTTATACAGACTGTCAGCTCGCAGGCTATCTTCAAATGGTACCGTCCGGATGCACAGCACATTCTCCAATCACATAATCTTGCATATCAGGTTGGTACGAAATTCCCGTTATTAGTTTGAAACATTCCGTAAGGGTGAAGTTTTTTTGCGCTCTACGTTTTGTGCTGTATGAGTTCAGGAATGGACTTTACTGTGAGGCAGGAAGCAGCGAGAACTTTCGTACCCAATTACGTACAGAACTGTTACTGGACTGTCCCATTTCAGATCGCCACAAATTATCTCAGTGTACACTGTGATCTGCTTATTATTATTACTCCATCATACACGATCGCACAATCTTTAGCGTATCTGCAAAGAAATAACTTCATGGAAGGTGATTATACCTTCGTGGAATTTGCTGATATGCATTTGTGTTAGGTTTCACGCTCGAAATTCCAAGGCAGTGACAACACAGTAACTCAGCCATTCAACGACTTGACGCAAAACAGAGCATGAAACATGCTGTGGCTCCGTCGCTTTTCGTTTGGGACTATGGGTTAATTAATAAAAAATGTTCACCACATCCTCCTCTACATATCCTTAAATTTGTGAAACGTGGTCCATTTACACCCTGTGTGGACTAAAGGAAAAACACTGAAGATCGCTATATAGCCGAAACCGGTATGGGGAATCCATAATGCAATTAAAATTGTTCAAAGAAACCATCTATTAAATCATTTTCTCGAATTCATTGCATTTATTCCAGATTATAAAAAAAAAATTTCATTTTCTTAAAATGTGAGTCGTCACGTGAAAACGGACCTGAAGGGAAAATAATAGATTCCAATAAAAATGTGTTTAAAGTCTGAAGACGCGTACGAATATAGTGTGCGGCTCTGCTAGAAGCTAAAAAAACCATGAAAAGCTACAACCTGAGGGCGATGTAAATAACTAGGGCACACCATATGTTCATGAGAAAAAAACACTAATTCAACGTGTGCACTGTATAAGAATCAATTGAAACTGGGATGCGTGTGAAAAATAATTAATATAATAAAAAATTGTTCACTATAATTATCTTCTGTTTAGACTAAAATAAAGTTGAATGTCCAACGATTGTAAAATCATCAAAAAAAAAGTTTCCAGGCCCTTCAGGAACCTTCTCGCGTGACCACTCACAAAAATGATAATTTTAAACCTAGCCATCTATTTCCTCCATTCCTGTTATCTTTTGGCATAGTTCTTGCGTTTGCCTGTTAATTGTTTATCTCGCATGGAAGGCGCAATAAAATAAGAGCTTCATTTTAAAATTGTATTTGATTTCTACGTAGAGCACTAGAAAAACTTCGCAATACATCTTTAATTTTTAGTCTTTCAAAATATTTTGCACTACTATCAGTATACTTTTGCATCCTTCGACAATCATTAAAATTCTGCATCTTTCCTTATTTCTTTCAGAACTGGGCACTTCCTCTAGGTTAAAATTTCCTCTTTGATATTTCCAATACCATTTGAATACCAAGATGAGGAAAGTCCTCTCCGAGCACATATGATTGTAGCGGTATTCATTTTTTGACCAAACACGATGTTTGTGTTACCACAGTTCACGACTACCTAATATTGAGGGTTAAAATATCTTGATGATTTTATTTATTTTTTCTAGATATTAACTTTATAAACTAGCTTAAATTATTTTATAAGATGAAATTTTTTTTAATAAAGCTGAAGGCAGACCGATCTTCTTGGTCTGCGCGCTTCAAGAGTCCACTGGCTGAGATCAGATTCTGAGTAGGATCAGACTGGCCTATGCTTTGTGGCTTCTCTTTAAAGTGAACTATTTACCATATCCACTGGCATTCATGCTAAAAGCGAAGTCAAGACCTTAAGACCTTTAATCCAAAACTGGTAGAAAACGTTTTTATTCAGGAAAAATAAGCTTTCAAAATATCAATTAATATTTTATAGGATAGCCCCTTTAACTATCACAGAGGATTCTATAACATAATTACTCATGCTTCGTTATTTATGGGTACAATTTTGTATTTTTTCATTCAAGTGAAAAAATAAGAATTTAACTCTGAAATTTACTATCTTCCAAAGTTTTAGGTATTTCGATACTAGTTGATTAATCATTTGACTTTATCTGGTTTTATTAATCATCTAATAATTTTGATTTGAGGCACTGTGTATTTATAATTTAATTTAATACTTTTTTTTCTTTAAAATTCAAATCTTAAAATCGGAAATTACCATATTTTATAAATAACTTATTCCAAATGATATTCAGAAGTGATAAAGGGTGGCGCAAAAAGAACGCATGGATTTCAAACTAGTATAATTGTCTTTATTTTGATCACATACAAAATGTACTCACATCACTCCAATTTATGAATTGTCACGTTTTTGAAGAAGAGACGCTCTTACTCTGTCGACATTTTCCGGCGTTCGCACCGTGCGAGGACGACCAGGCGACTTCTGCTTCATGACTGATCCAGTTGTGCGAAAAGAGGCAACCCAACGCAATTTTGTGTTGCGATCAGGTATCGAACCATTTTGCGGAACATAGAAGTGTGTGTACGGAAAAGCCGTTGAACTGTGATCACAGAGTCATTACTTTTGAAGAAATGTTCAACAGCGAAAACGTGATGCACGGTCCATTGGGCCATTGCTACTGAAACTGAAACTGGACACTCTAACCTACAAAACAACCGGTCCCCCACCCCGCCATTTCGCTCCCACCAATGATACTACGCTAGTCAAATCCATGCGTTCTTTTTGCGCCACCCATTATGTATGTTTCATTAAAAGAATTTCAAGAGAAAATTGAGATGCTACTTTTTTTATTTGTAATTATTTCCTAAACCTAACAATAAATATAAATAAGAGCTAAGACTTTTTACATACTATAACAAAATTACAATAACATCAAAATTCTTCAAGGATTTCCGTTGTTCGAGAGAGGAGGAATTTGTGTATTTGTCGTCAATCATTGCTGTTTGTTTGGCACACAGTTAGTGGGAACTGTGATCTCAATTACTTCTTCGCTGGTCGATTCCGCTCGAAATTGCGCCAGAAGGTTATCTGGATCTTGTCCGTTCTCGATGTTCTCTTTTGCCTTCAACGCTAGCCTGCCACTGGGTTCAATACAATTTGCTTTTACTTCACGTACTTCTGTACTTCCAGCATTGCAAGACTCAGAACATTTTGGGTGGGCTTGATTCGTCATGCAAAATTTCCTGCCGACTTGTTGCAGATAAAATCCATTGAAGAAGCAATTTTGTGATCCATCATGCACTATGTGAAAAATTAAAAACGAAAAATCATGATTCATTTTCGATATACATACACTGTTAGCATTGCCATAGTTGATATGCAACCAATTCTCAAACGGTCTGTGAAATGGATTCAAGTTAACATTTGTACGCTATTTTATGTGTCCGCAATAATTTTCAGACGATTGTTTGAAAAGGCAACTTCAAAACCGAACACTGTATTATAGTGAATTGTTTTTATTTATCGTGAGACTTAAGACTAGATGAAGGAAAATACTTACTATTGCTTTTTCCTAATCCATTTAGTTGTGATCCACACATTTTTGTAGTGGGTTTACTTGGCGCTTTGCAAGTTGATCCTTCTCTTTGCATATAGTGGCTGACCAAATCACTATCTGTCGCATAGGCACATCGATCAGCCCCAATTCTGTTGTATTGCTTTTGTCCACGGAATGATCCGCACAATCCACATACTCGTTTGCGCCAATAATCACTTGCCTTAATTATAAAAATTAGATATTAATAAGTAAAGAATGTTTTTAGAAAAAAATAGTTTACATACTTTCTTTTTCGTACCTCAATTTTTAAGTTCCTGCCATCAAATTTAACCCTCACACCTAATGATGGCAAAACGACATTGTAAATGGGTAGCCTTTTCACTATCATAGCCATCATAGTGACGCTCGCCGAGGTGGTGGTATCTTCTATATATTCAATGGACTTGTCTTCAAGTTTAATTTGGTCTCCGTCTACAATAAGATCTCCTTTATTGTTAGCTTCTTTCGGATTAATCATGATGGTGTGATCGAAAAAGTTTACGATCAGGGTCTGGAAATGTAAGAGGTTAGAATTTTTAACACCATCTGGTTTTATTTTGTATGAAATATCTTAGCCATTTTATTTAAAAAATATATAGAAACCTTTTCGTTGCTGATGCTTTTATCGGTATTATGCAGAAGAATTTCGAAGTCTTTTCTACTTCCACAGTCCTTCGCGATAACATAAGGACAGTTTCCATCTACTAGCAGATCCATAGTAATGTTATCAAATGAAGTCAGATGAATGCCAGATGCCACACAGTTATCTGAAACATAAGTTATTATTGAATATTTACACCTTAGATCAGTCTAGGGAGAGAAATATACGGAATGCATTTTTATTTTTACTTGGATATAAATTTCTTGTTGCATGATCAAGAGCGCTTCGAATCATCGATTTACGAGTAGATGGAGGAGACAATACTGGCAGTGCTTTATCGTAGCGTACATTTTTGAAGAGAGTAGTTTCTCTCGGTGTTATTACTTCCAAATCCAATGCAGGTCTCTCATCATTAAACAAACCATTAATAACAATTCCATTATGTGGTTGGGTATTTCTGAAACTCGTACTCATGTGATTATACAACATATGGATCAAAGCTTTTTGTACTCTGATTGGTAAGGCAATAAGCGGTGATGATTCTGACATCTATTAAAAACAATTTATGTCTTACATGTATTCAAAAATATCGCATGATTGAAAAGAATGTTATTAAAATTATTCAAAATATAAATACCACTGCCAGATCTAAAGCGATCTGGAATTGATGTAATTCACTCTTGTGATCCATGACTCTTTGACATGATTCGTGGTAAAGGAATCCTTTTTTTCTTTCTTCTTCGCATCGTTTATAAAACCAGGGCTTGCGACTGTCTGTTGCAGGTAAACGGTCGAACTCTTTTTGACTTTCACTTTTTTTCATATTAATCTGGAGAAATGAAAAACCACATTTCATTTTAAATTTAGTTATTTAAAATTTTGAATAACACTCAATTAAGATGCTGCAAAGTACTACAATTACTTGAAATTCCATAGCATCTCCTCCTGTTCCCCACGAAATTATAAATTTGGCCTTTTTCTCTTTTTCTGTCTCATCAGATATTATTCCTCCAAGGTTACATGGTCGTTTTGGACTGCTAAATGAACCTTTTACCTTTCCCTAAAATTTATAAAAAATTTATTTTTAAGCATTTATTGAGTTAATATTTATAAATTTGCTTCAATATCAAATAGATTTAATTTAAAGAAAGAACTCACTTGTTGTTGCCCATCATTGTCAGCCTTTAAAAAGTCGATATCTAAATTATCTTCGATCATAACACGATCATGACTTTTTATTTTACGCCAAGTTGAATTGAATTTATACATGGCGTTCTTTCCGCCTGTAACTTCCAAGGAGGCATCAACTATGAATACAGATTCTGCACATGAAAATAAAAAAGTACATCAATATAAAATTCAGCCTACAGCTATTTGACAATAAATTTTTTATAAGTATAGCAACTGAACTTTATATGTTCAAATTTCACCATTCAATTTGTACTTAAACTTATTTACTTTTTCGTGACCCCCCTTCTTTACTAAATAAATTAACTGATAAAATAAAGTAGTTCACCTTCATTTTTAAGAGATGCTCTCTTCCTGTTCAATTTACCACCAGCATTTTCAGATTTCATCCACATTCTAAGATTTCCTTGTTCTTCAGAAGAATCGGATTCTCTACTTCGGGGCTCATTTTGCGTTTGTCTCTCCTCAGAAGATTCTCGAGAACTGCTTCCATAAAATGAACCATAAGATGGCCGATTGGTGGATGTACGATATGACTCCAGATGTTGAGATTTAGCCATCCTCTCCCAAGGGTCAGCAAGTGGATCAAGATCACTGCATTCTTCTGGAACTTCATACCATCCAGTTAGAGCTTTCCATATACTCTCACGAAGTGTTTTTGGCTGTTCTTGAATGCCACTGGCTGCTGACATTAAAGTCCATCGTAGTTTCATGTTGTACTAATTAATAGTTAAAAAAAATAATTATTGGAATATTGATCGAGTCACGTGAAATTTGATGATACTGCAAAACAGTCTTACTTTTGACGAAGCTACTTTTGGCGACAGCTCAATCTTAAATTCTCGCATACGTAAAGTTTGGGTCAATAAAGGAAAGTTAAGAATGCCTCCAAGCTTCCTTTCGTTGACTGCAGAAATAACTCCTTGTTGATTAAGCCATTCATCTTCATGATATCCTTTTAAGACTAGATCCGAACTACTCGTAATGCTCAATTCATGATTAACCTAGAAATTTTAATTTTTCATTTTTTAATTTTATACTATAGATACTTTCAGCTTTATTCTTATGGTAGAATAAGTTTACCTTATGTGGCTTTTCCATAATTCGTATAGGCTTAGAGAACTCAGCAAGTCTTTTAAGAGAAGACCGAGAATATATAGTACTAAAAGGTTTGCTCTCATAGTATACGATTTCATTAGATTTTCTTTCATCTGATGTACTTGGAGTCAATGATACTTTGATAAATTTCCTGAAGTTATCTGAATCGCCTTCAATCTTAACAGAAACTGAAGGCCTAAAAACAACTGTTGTTTCATATCCAACTGCATAGTGGACTCCCCAAGTTGGGCTTCCAGGGAGACGGTTTTTACTTTCTTCGCAAGAAGATTGGCTACACGGAAGTACTGGTCCAAGTTTCACGTTTAATTTTCCTGAAAGCCTGTCAGAAAAATACTTCTTTGAATTATATTTGTTTTATAAGAAAGTGAAAGCATATAATTACTCTAATTATTCCCTTACATTGGTTCCATTTCCAATTGAGCTTCGATTTTTCTTTCGTCTTGATAGCTTCCCTGAGAAGTCTTTGCCGAATATTTTGCCTTAAGTGCAATCATCATTGGCATTTTTACATCCAAATGCACGTGGTGTCCCGCACCTGATAGAATGACGTGCTTAATATCCAAAGGCATCTGATAGCGCACTAAATCGATGCTACCACTGCTGTCCATTAAATCTTTTAGGTTGATATCTACAAACGTAAGTCTCAGTTATAAGTTAGGTTGATATCTACTTACAAGAGAATATTACAAAAATCAGTGTGATTTTATTCGAGTATATTTCAACATTTACCATTATCAAGGAGCTGAGCTATCTCGGAAACATTGAAATAACCTTGCAAAAATTTGTGATGCAGAGTTCGAAGAACCATGAGTAATCGAGGCGACTCCTCGGAATTATCCCAAATACCTTCTTGTGGCTGAGAATTAAAAAAATATTAATAATATTATCAAAATTCAGAGCTATTATGTTATCGTCATTTCAAAAGAGCAATGATAATACCATTTCGCCCATGTTACTTGATCCTCTATTTGATCTTTGTTGACCGAGACGCTTTAGTGTCGCCATTATGCTTTCTTGGCTGTGTATACCGCCAGGACCAACCAATTTATTAAGTGCTTCCTTCAAACCAAGGCCATGTAGACGGAACTAAATCGAATTTATAAAATGTTATTAATGTGCCTTTACACTGTGAAATAAGTCTGAAAATCATTTAAAGCTCTCTTTACCGCAAAAATATTATTAATAAAGCCTGACGCATAGTTATCCAATGTCATTCTTAAATCGGATGGAATAAATGATCCTGAATCCCCAACAAAAGATAAACTTCCTACATATCCGGCTTCCAAAGATGCTGCGAATAATAATTTTTTCAATATTATTTAAAAGAATATTTCTTATATCTAACTATAAGATTTAGTTTGATATTTTAGATTACGTACATATCAAATTGTTTACAATCACTTGGGAGCCCATTTGGGCACTGTCTTCTACATCTAATTTCGCTAATCTCAAAGAGTGTTTAGCAGCCTTAGCCCTGTAAGTGAAAAGAACTTTTATCGTTGCATGTCTTTTATTTATTTACTGTTATTAACAAAAAACAATGTAACATAAACATGCTTACAAAGTATTAAGTGAAGACACCTTGATTTTGGAAATAGCATGAAGGCTTGAGACTATAAATGCTCTCAGTTGTTGGTCTTTCACTGTCTGAGTGTAATGAGCCAGTTTGTCTAATATTTCTTTTTGTGGAACGGATGAGAGAATAACAGCCGCTGCTGTAATTCTGGTTTCAGATTCTTTTCGGTTATCGTAGACTACCGCAGACATTATTTCATTAACCTTATTAAGAAATGATGTATGAATATAAATAATGGCCTAGATCGTTTTAATAGAAGACTTAGAAATATATATTTGTAAGTTTTCATTTACTTGATCTGGGTTTATTTTGGCAAGAAGTTCCATAGCGTCAATGGATGCTAATTGCACAAGTTTTGATTCAGTTTCTTCTCCCATTGCGCGTCCTTTAAGTGCACCGATGCTTTCTTTGACTCCCATAAGACCCACAGCTGATGCAATAGCGATTTCCATCTCTTCATTCTCGTGATCTCTGTATTCGTCCATAAGACGCTTCAATTCCTGAAGTTTTGTAAAAATAATATCATTGTAACATATTGCAGGTATTTGTTGTAACGATAATAACGAACATTACGAAAATATCAGCTTACCGTAACGTAAGTTTTTAATTTACTCTTTGAGCAACGCTTTTCTGATTGAACTGGTCTACCGGATTGGTTAGGTTTATTGTGGATACAAGACCTTGACACCAATGAGGCAAAACTGAAGTAGCAATTTTTTAGAAGAGTATTCGACTCTCTTATTTTTCTACTTCTGGTGCAGGTATTCTGTTAAAAAAAAAAAGATGAATATTAGTTTCATTGAATGTTTTTAAACCCCATTATTCAACATAGGATGATTCTTAATTGCTTACCAGTACAATGTCAGCTATGTCCAAATCAGGAATGAGAACGTGGGTAGGTATATTTCGCAGAAGAGACAATATTCTTTCGATATCAGATATTTTATTTTTGGTAATTAATTCAGAAATTGCATCAATGGCATCTTTCGTTCCTGTTCTGGCTAAAATATCCAACAAAGCTTTTCTGGATGAAATAAAAAGAGAAATTGTAAAACTCGCCTTTCCTTCTTATGTTAATGCTTTTAATTCAAATGCTTACTTTTTAATTTGATCTTTTTCTGATTCAGCTCTAAGGTGTTCTTCAACCACACGATTTATCTGTTTAAGAGGTAAAGATCTCAAGGCTTTTTGTATTAGAATTTCATTGGATAATATCTTCTTCACTCTATCAGTGTCTTTTCTATTGATTGTGTTGTCTGCTATCTCATTCAAAAGACGACGAAGCTGTAAGGATATGAATTAAAGTTGTACAGCGGTTAATTTTGTTGGCATACTGCCAGCCTTAATTAATAGAGTTAATATTATGTTTCGTTAATATTATTTACTCAATCTATTGTAATCAAAATAATGGCCCTATTAGATTATCTTACTTCCGTATTAATTTGGTTGCTAACTTCTTCGCTAAGAAGTTCATCAGAACGAGTTGGAGCATAAACCTTTTCCATATTATTCCGCATATCACTAATCAGGCTCTCCTCTTCAGTTTCTTGTAACATTGGTCCCTGGGAGGCTTGAGAAGATATTTCCCTCAAAACAGCTTGCTGACTGTAAATTTCGTAAAATCCTTATTTTATTTATTTAATTGCTGTGCGTTATTTTCAACATTGTATTGTTTTTTTTTTCAATATTTATCTTACTCGTAAATAGAGACAAGGCTATCTCCTTTTTGTCCCATAAGAGAAACCTTAACGAAACCTTCTCTGCGGATTCTTTCGATTACGGTACCTTCTCCTTCTTTCCTGGCAATTTCCAATTTCGTGACAATATTATGGGAAACGGGACGCTGTATAATATTTTCATAAGAATTGGTTTATAGTAGAAAGTTATGTTTGTTCTTAGAATAGTGTGTTATTGGTAAATTATTAACTTACAATTTGGTCAACGTTTTCTTGTGAACTTCGGATCGCTGGATGGTTACTAAGGGAGAATTCAGCAGATTGGACGCAATTATCGCTGTTAATGCGTCTAGTTATATTTGTGACCATAATTTTGGAATTGCTAGGATGGGGTAAGTTTTCTACAACAGTTTGAACTTCACATTCGCCAAGCACTGATGTCTATGAAAAACAAGAATAACAATGTATAAAATATTTATAATTTTTTATCGTGCATTCGTTTTAATATATCCGCATGCATTTATATACCTCTATAGCTCTGGAGGTATAGGCTCTGCCTTCTGTTTCGGCTTTAAACGTAGGCACTCTTGCTACTGGCACCCCGAATATATCAATAATGCCTTTCTTCAGATCCTTTACCCATGATTCTTCACCTTTTTTTCCGAAGAACACCCTTGTTGCCTATGGAATTATAAGTAATATTAAATAATGGCTAGTGATTAAATCATGTAGATTAAGAGATGCTTACCAATCCAGCTTCGAATTTAGCACCAAATGGCTCTGAAAACGCCTTCGCAAGTTCATTGTTTCTTTCAGTGCGCATTTTTATTTTGGACAAATTTATTTCAGGTAATTCTTCATTTTTTTCACCAATCTTTACGTCTTCAAGCTGAAATTAAAAAAAAAATTTTTTCATAGTTCTTTCACATGTCTTAGTTGTTTCAAATATTTACTGTGTAGTTTAAAGAAAATGAACTTTTTAGTACGTGATTCAATGAACAATTTTTGTGCTCCAGTTTTTCTAATTGAAACTCATAAAAAATTTTAAAAAAACGTTCCTACTTTGAAATAGACGTATTCATTGGAATGCGTTGTCACTTTCAGTTTGCCTTCCAGCGTGACTACAGAGTACTGGGAAGAAGGCTGGAGTATACCAGAGGCAATACTTGTACTGTAATCATAGGTGATGACTTTTTCAGCCGAAAGAACTAAAAGTTAAAAATTTTGATATTGGTGAATGAAAAAGAAATTTTCAAATAGCTCGATCGAATATATTTGTATTCTAAAACAAAAATAGGCAACAAATAACTACTTACAACTTTGAGCGCAACTAATTCCAGCTGCATTGAGAAAAGAAATAAAATTTTCATTACTTTAAGCAATAAGTAGAAATCTCATTTAAGGTTTATGTTATTACTGCCTAAAAACTTACCAAGGAAAAGTAGGAATAGGAAGTTGAACCACTTCATCTTGGCTGTGTGCAATGATTACTTCCACTGCAGCAGGTCTCTTAAATACTCCCCGAAAAATCGATCTTTGATTTCATGAACTTTGCATCCATTATGTAGCAACAACTATTTTAACTATTAAGAGGCAATTTCTGGGTAATTAATTTGGGGATGAACCATTTTTGTTTAACTTCAAAAGTGAATAAAATTGTTTCGGAATCGAAGGCATTGAACTTCTTCTCAGTTATCTATCTATGATAAAACCGATTGCGATTGCTTATTTCGTTAAACCCATTAAAATATCCAAAAGACTGCTTTTATCGCATGAGGTTTGCAAAAAATTATTCTTTTAAACAGTTTAATAAATGATTTGTCGTTGGATTTATTTGAGTCCTTTGGTTTAGAATAGAATAAAAGAAAAATATTATTTGTATAATTTGAATTTCTTGTAATAACATAAAACAGTATCATAAGAAAAGATATTTTCTTAATTTATATTATATTTTTTAATCCATATTAATATCTATATTTTTTATCCTCTGTTTGTAGTTTTAAAGAGCGTGAATATTAAATTTTGTCATTATAATTTTCTCAAAATAGAGGAAGCCGATATTAAAGCTTTAAACCGACCAAGATAATCAATAACCGATTAAAGCCATTATTAAAGCTTTAAGACAATCAATCTATGCGTGATAACTTAATTCGTTAACAAAACTTAAAATCATATACCAAGTTTTATAAAATGAAATGTACACTCATTATCGGTAAAAATCATTCAATTTATATTGTTCAATGATAAAATTAAATTTTTCTTTATTTCTAAAAAGAATGCTCATTTTTATAATAGAAATCAAAATTTTATTATAATGCTTAAGAAAACCAGCATTTGAGAAATATTGAAGATTCAGAAACGTGGTAAGAGTTTAATAACCTATCAGCACGATGACATTTCGGTTCAACGGCCATGACAGTCCATTGACATTGAGAATTGTCTGTTAGTAATCGCTTTCCGTCTCCATCTAGTCAGCAACATTTAACTTGAAGACATTGCAGAGTAAAGAGCCTCTGATGATACATTTCACTTCATCCCTGGTAGTTGTCTTTATGGTTTTTGAGTTTATAACTAGCTTTTTTCTGCTAATTTTATAATTAAATGTTCAATAATCATAATGAGAATTCGTGAATTAAGATTTGGCATCATTTTTCAGAGATTTTTTCTTATTTTGCGTTACAAAAAGTCACCTTATTTCGTGTATTTTCTAAATATAAATTTAAACTTTGTATCACAGATTTTTAATATTTGGACTCTTGTGTTTAATATAAATTTTTCTTGCTCAATCAAATGTAGCATCTTCGCATGAAATTTTTAAATAATTCTCAAGGATACAATAATAACATTTACTTTATAATTATTAAATTCAGCATATCCATGAGATCAGGTGTTAAATTAAATTCACTGTCAATGTTCAATGTAACTTAAGAGTAAATAGTTAAGCATGAATCTCTCAATGCTTATAAACGCAAATAATAAATAATACGATTTAGAAAAACCTCAGTGGACAAAATACTAGAGATAGTGGTAAGATTAATGTTAGTTTTAATTGCACCCTCCTCATAGTGAAACATATCCAGACAAACATGCACTAAAAAGGACTTCCTTTCTAAACTTTCTACAAGGGTTTAGCAATTGGCGCTATAGAAAAAGTGGAGATCTTAGCGGCTTAGTTCGATGCGCATAATTGGCGAAAGGCAGGTGAGTCCTCCAATACTGTACAAGGAGATTTTGAATCTTTGATCGTTTGGGAGCACTTTCAAGATGGAGAGGAGTACTTTCTTTAACTGTTTGAGTGCGCAGAGCGACGACCGTGGTTTAATGACCTTTAATAGTATAAAAATATGATATTTAGCAATGAATGCTTGTAGAGAGCAATCGTGCTATTTAATACCCTCTGGCCTTCAAGGAAGGAATGCCATGTTTCTTATATGAAAATAATCAATACCAAAGTGCAGTAAGGAATGTTCAAGTTGAACATCAGAGGGTAATGCCTCTCCAACTATCCCATGATAGCAGAAGTTTACATAATAGAGAGAATGATAGAGGATGATAGAGATTATATTTATCATTGGCGTAGCCCCCACCCCTTTAAATCAAGTAAATTTCTATATAAATATTTTGTTATGGGCAGAAATAAAACCCAAACTCCAGTGATAAAAGATGTAAACAGGGAAGCTTTGGAGTAGTGGTATTGGCGTTATCTTCAAAGATGGAACTGGTATTTGGTACACTTTTGTCGAGTAATTTTCTCACATATGTATTTGGTTCCCCCCTCCTCCCTCACACCCAAATACAGAGATATCATGCCGCTTTCCACAACATAAATCTTAGCTACGTCCATAGTATTCAAATTGATTGTAGTTATCTACCAGTTTTTGGGGTTTTATGCACATGCGGTTTTATCGTACTGCAATATTTTCGACGTTTTATATTCAAAGATTATCTGAGCATTCAAACGGTTAAACGCTTGCTTGCTATCAGAATGTGCTGACTAAACGTTTAACCTCTTCATGACTGGTGATGTCACGAACTTCTTAAGAGCACAAAAAATCCACCTGTCCCTCCGATGACTTCAGGTGACAATTCGAGGATAAAAAGAAAACTGGAAGGGGAAAGTCAGATGATAGTTAGCAGAGACAGGGGCCACATCGTTCCCACATCATCTGCTCTAGTGTTGTGCCGATACCGATACCAATACCAAAAAGTATCGATACTTGCCGGTATCGAGTACTCAAGTATCGTAAATTGTAATATGGCTCAAGTATCGATAGTATCGATAGTTTGCACATCGATACTCGATACTGAAAAAAACTATGAGTCACCTAATGAAGATGTTCGATTTTCAGCGTTAATTCAGAATCTGTTGAATATTTTAACGCTTTTATTCCAGTGGTTGCCTACTGATTAGGGAAGTATCTTTCGAAGCATTTGTTTTTATTTCTCCTAACGAGGTCGAGCTGTCGAGCTCACGCCTCGCTCTATAGGCGCACAGGAAATAAAAAAAAAAAGCTAATGACTCGGACACGTGATGATAGCCTCCTAGTAATAGTAATGAGGTCTAATTGTAATGAGTGATGTTAGCCTCCACGTGCTCCAGTATAGGTTCGACGTCCTCTCAGAAATGCATTTTACCATATAAATAAATACTCATTTTTACTCGATACTATCGATACTTTCTCATTGAGTACTCGATATTGGTATCGAGTATTTTATTAAAGTACTCGATACCGGAAGTATCGATGCTTCATTGGTATCGCACATCACTAATCTGCTCCCTCGAATCGGATGAGTTCGCATCGATGGAAATAGAGAAGGCAACTAGACGAAGGAGATCATCTCTGAATTCCAAGCTCGGAATGAATTAATTAAATTAATATTTGCAGTGCATTGGAACAATTTGGAAATGAAGAACAAATCTCATTTAAAAAAATCAGCAGAGATACCAAGGATTAAGAAGCGATATGTCAAGAGACATGCAATCAGGTAACAAAAATAATCGCAACTAATTCACTTCCTGAATGCATTATCTGCCTTGGACTTTGAATATTGGAAGGAATAGACTGTTTCCGACGACAAGGAAGTGATATTAAAATATTTTCCGTTTGAATTTTCTTTGGTTGGCAAGGATTCAATATTGGTCAACGTGGATATTTAATTCAACGTGGTAATAAATAAGAACATTCAACTTACTTTAAGCAACTTACTGACGTTATTTACTCCACGGGATTTAAAATTGCGTATTATAAAATATAAAAAGATATTGTAATAAAAATTGTATATTGTCTGACTTGTATTATTATGGTTATAAATTTTCCACTCTACACTGTTATTCAATCTCCTCCAGGGTTTTGAAAGGCGAATTTTATTTCATTCTTCTCAAGGAGAATTTTATTTCAATCATCGGAAGATTTTATAATCCTGTCGTTCTAAAAATAACTCGGAAAAAATTTGGTTCGCAAATTTCAATCGGATTATCAAAAGGAACGGGCGAATTAATTTGATTTATATATAATTATGTTTTATTATTTTATGTTATGCTATGTTATGTTGTAAAGATTATTTTGTTGAGCAATTAAATAAATGTTAAAATTCTTACAAAATCTCAGGACTTCTGTTCTATTTTTTGTTTTCATTTTTACACGTGTCAGATGATCTGCATCAACAGATAATGCGCTTCCCCACCGGCTGCACCAAGGACACATCTGAGTTTAGAGCCATCGAGGGGCCCCCAAAATCATCGGATTTTAACTTTATTGAATATCTGTGAGCTAATTAAGGGAAATTTCAGAGCCATCAATCTGCTACCAACATTGATAACACTAGTTTACAGGTTTGTTCCCCCTATAAAGAGGGTTATTTTGGGGGATTTTCTGGATCGCTAAATATAAATTTAGTGTCAAAAAGTTCGATCGCGTAACACTTTTAAATTAATTATTCCCACTTTAAAACAAAAACTCATTTTGAGACCCCCACACAAAAAACTAAAATGTACCGCTTTACTCATCTTTTTATATCAACTTGAGTCAGTTTCTTTTATCACTAGCCATAATACGCTATCATGTGCTAATCCAAAAATCTCTGGTATTGCTGGTAAGTTCTGATGATAACATTCACCTCTTGCTTCCTAGAATCTCAGGGAAAAAATCAAGATGTGAATCTCTGTCTAAAATTCTCACTTTTTTTATTTCCTAAGAACTCTTACCACCATTCTAACAGATGTCCATGCAGCCTTTTCAATGTCAGATAAACAGTTTTCAAATTTTTCTAATTTGTGAGCCAACAAATATGCTTTCTTTAAGTTTAGCTTTGGATAACCTTGGAAAAATATTTTGCAAGTACTTAAATGCAGCTCCTTGTTGGTCATTTTACAAACAAGTAGACGTGATAAAAAATTTCTATCTATATATTTGTCATCGATAGACATACAAGTCCCAAAAAATATAAAAAGTTTTTCTGGGGGAGGACAAAAGTTAAAATTTGCAAATTAATGTAATCATTCAACAAATCTGGCTGACATCCATGACTGAGTTCAAATAAACATTGTTATTAGTGCAAAAGGAGAACATGCACCTATATACCTGTAATACAGCACTTGGGCTCTTTAATCTGCTCAGGTTTAAATTTGCTCACGTTTAAAATGGGAAATAAATCACAGATTATGGCTCATATAATGCATATTTTATTATTATACAGGGTGAGTCTGAAACCCTGTCACAAACTTTTAAGGGAGGTTGTATGGATGATTCTAAGCAAAAAAGTTCATATGAATATGGGTTCGAATTTGAACAATAACTGAGATATGAACAGAAATAAAAATGCCGCCACTAAGATCAACAAGTTAATAACTCACTTTAGACAACATCTAGGATGATGTAATTTGGAAGAATAATAGGGTACATAAAATTGTGTATACCGTTATAATTTGATCGAATTCCAGCGAGTAGTTTCCGAGTTACGTAGTCAAAATCGTAACACGTGGTGGTTAGGGTACCGGTGGTTAGTACTCACATGTGAGCACGTATTTCGATGTCGAGTGCGTAACTCGGAAACTGCTCGTTGGAATTCGTTCAAATTTTAACGGTATACACAGTTTTATGTACCCTATTATTTCTTCAAACTTAATTTTCCTAGGTGTTATAGAAAGTGAGTTATTAACTTGTTGATCTTTTGGTATTTTTATTTCTGTTCATATCTCGTTATGTGTTGTAACTGCTGGAGGAGGTTTAGGATCATTACTAGCACGGAAATTACAATATTTGTCGATAGAAGCGCGTATATCAGATTTGGGGTATTATCCTTCTTTAATGAAATCGGTAAAGGCGTTGACATGGAAGTCCTTTCCAGATTGGTTAGTGGAGATTCTGTGGCATGCATGATAACTGTCATTGTGTAAGTATGCGTACTAGCTTCATTAAGTGTTACAAGTTGCGCTGTTACGAAAATTTTACTTTGTTGTCAATTTGTAAAACAAGATTATGATTAATGTAATTGTTCGATTTATTAATTAATTGTATAATAAATTAAATAGCTAACAGCGTGTCAAATTACAGCAATGATGCGAGTAAAGTAAATATTCAAAATTTGCTATCTGCTTGACAGATACATCCCAAAATTAAGCAAAAACTGTGGAATAGAACCACCTCTTATCCACATGGAGAATTGAAATACCGGATACGTATTTCGGCTACCAAGTAGCCATCTTCAGCGATGAGAGACAATGAAGCCTTAGTAGCCGAATATTTCCGATATTTCAATTGTATTTGTGGATTAGAGGTCCCCCCCCCCTCTTTTTGGTTACAGATACATATTTACATTCTAGAAACAAAATAATGTTATTCCTCTTTAGTTCAATAAATTAATTCTAAAAATCCAGCAAAAATACTTTTTCTTATTTTAAAATATCACTATTATATGCTTGAGAAGAATAAAATTAATATTTTCTTAATTCATTGAAATGTTTTTATAAATATACTTTTTAAATGTTTAATTTTGTAAATTATTCATTTTTAAAAAATATGAAAATTTGAGATGAAATAATAAGAAAAAAAAATTTATGCAGATAATTTATTTTTTCTCAGCAAATTAAAAACAATTGGTTATAAATTATATAAATATTACATTTCAAGCAAAATAAATAATTACAATAATTAAATAATAGATCGAATCCTTAAGACGTTCCGATATAGAAGGAGCAGGAGTTTTATCACTTTTACTGCGATTTTAAACTGCACGTTACAGCTTTATCGATTTTCAGCTTAGAATTAGGAGTGAGGTCTCGAAGGAAGCGAACTGGTTCGTGTTTGATCACTTTTTCTATTTCTTCTATTCTTTTGTCTCCAGGCTTGAAACAATAACCCGGAACTTCTATCTTAGTAACCTCTTCGGGTTCGCAAATGTCTGTGCATTGGAAGTGGAGATCTGTTGTGTAGCAAGTCAAGCGACCCTTAATAACCTTGTAGTGTTGTGGAAAACCACATGCTTGAGGAATAGGCCTAGTTGTCTGTGTTTCGTGAAAGCTGCGAGGGAAAACATCAGCTACGAAAATATTAAATGAAATGAGCATTCGAAGAATAATTTATAACAGTTATGTACATGGCATTTACAAATGATTTCAGCAATATGACAAATTCACAGTGGGCTTGGCAAGATGGTGGGCATGAAAATGAGGCGGAACACTGTTTGTTTTCATATGTAGCCACTTTTTTAAGCATATCCAGATTGGTGTGCCCTGACAGTTCTTTCCTCAAAGAAAATTTTGAATTTGAGATAGCAGGCAATTCAAATAAAACTTAAAGATTAGCTTGTTTTATATAACTAAACCTAACGGCAACTAGAAATTCATGATACTGGTGCACTCATTTGTAAATACCTCGTATATAAATTGCTGACTTCAATTAAAGAAGCAAGCTTCTGATATATCTTTCACTTTAAGTGCTAAGCCCTGACATAATACATACTTGCTCGAGGAACAGCCGGACAGTAATAATTTCCACTTTTCGGTACAGTGGTGCAGCCTTTTGAACGTAGAGCGTACTGGGCTAAGAGAGCTTGATCGCTTGGATAAGCACACTGATTAGGTCCAATATGATTGTAAACCAAACGTCCTCGGAATTCACCACACATACCGCAAAGTTTATTGCGCCATAAATCGTTTGCCTGGGGGAGAAAAAATGACAATATGGTTTTATAGTTTAAGATTTACTTTTATTTAACTTACTTAAGATAACCATCCCTTACTTCGATTTTCACATTGTTGCCATCAAATGTGATTCTGATACCCAAATAGGGAAGAAGAACATTGTAGATCGGTGAGGTTTTGAGAATCATAGCAATAATGTTATCGTGGAGTTTTGAATCGGACAAGTATACTATATTCTTATCGGGAACTTTCTGTTGTTGTTCATCGATTTTGATGTCTTGCTCACTCCTTGTTCTTTTAGGTTCGATGATTATCGTATGTTTCAAAACACCCACAATAAGAGTCTATTAAATTTTATATTAAGAAATTAGTTACTTGTATTACTTAGACAAGAGAGTACTCCAAAAGAGAAAGAATATCTTTTCACTTGCCTTATCAGTTGCCTTTTGTTTGTCGTTATTCTTTACTAAGACGTAGAAGGAATTTCCATTTGAGCAATCCTTAGTAAATAGAATTGGGCAATCGCCAGCTCCCTTAAGATTCATCGTAACGTTATCAAATGTGGACATGAGACTGCCGGCCGACAAACAGGAGGCTGAAATGAAATTTTAGATTTTTAGATATAAATTTAGAATTCAAATCTTAAAGATTTAGAATCAATTCTCAAAGTATATTTCGAAATGCCAAATAATTAAGACTATTGGGAATGAATTAAAAAAGTATATAAAACTAAGTCATGTGTTCTGTATTTGCAATTTATTTGAAATTTTGGTGCATGTAGACTCATGATGAGCTTATATCTAAAGTGTTTAACTCTCGTTTACGCAACCTATAATGTCCACCACATTTTAGTGAATTTATGCAATTTATTAGCAAAGAATAAAAATTAAAATATTGACTCGCATTACCTGGAGACTTGCGTCTTGTAGCATATTCACTTGTTCTGCGAAGGAATAATTTTCGGATGGAAGGTGATGTTAACCAAGGGAGACCCATGCCATAATAAACATTACGATAATGAGTCGTTTCCTCTTCCGTTTTAATATCCATATTCACTACAGGCATGCTGTAGTTAAATGTTAGCAGGATTTGAGCTTTTTGAGGTTCTGCTTTATTTCTTAAATCGTCCGTCATATGATTATAAAGCTTATGCATCATGTAATGTTTGACCCCAACAATTGCTTCCTGGACTTCCTCGGATAACTGGGCCTAAGGGAAAGCAAAATAATTGATTCACTGAACGTTTAATTAGGCGAAAATTTTAAGAATTTTTAACTGCTTACTTACCTGCGTATAGTCGACATCAACTTTGACCTGATGCAGTTCACTCAAATGATCCATAACTCTCTGGCATCCATCGTGATTAGTGAATCCTTTGCTTCTCTCTCTCTCGCATCTTGTATAGAACCATGGCTTACGACGATCAGTTGCAGGTAACGGATCATTAATCTTCTGTTCTTCTGACTTGCTGAGATCAATCTGTGAAAAAATAATAATAACAAATTAAATAAAATTAACTATAAAAAGAACGTGTTCGTGGTGTAATAATTTTCATTTAGCTCCCTGAAATCTGTAATAGTACACACATTAACGAGAACTGTGTTTTTCATAGAGTCAATAGTCGAACCCCATCTGAACATCACATCAGCTTTTTCGTGTGCATCTTTTTCAGTTGGAAATTGTTTGCTTCCAAAGAAACATGGCCGTCTGAGTTTAGTGGCAGTGACTTTTATGTTAGACTGAGTAAAAGAAACAAACCATTGATAATAGGAACAAAGAAAATAGTTATTCGTAAGCAATCTGATAAAGAAAATTCTTACTGCATAACTGCCATCATCCCCTTGCTTGACAAGCGTTGCTTCTAATCTGCTTCTCTCTACCTTTCCCCGCTCACCAATAAGGGTTGAATTTAAAATATAAATCAAATTCATTCCGCCCTTCACTTGTAAAGCACTATTTAAACGTAGTTTTGCCACTGTAATTACCAGAAAGATAATTGAGTATAAAAATACCTCATAAATGAGTTAACTTTCATAATTACTTCCACAATTATTCAACCTACTTCCTTTTCCAACAGGTACTATTCTCATCCCCAGTGATCCAGAGGCCTCGGATGATCCTCTTCTGTCGACGCCAATGTTCTCTTCTGAAGAAACTAATTCGTCACTGAAAGCTCTTACTGATGGACGAGAACCCCACTGAGATCCCTCTTCAGAAGATTCACCGGATGGACGGTCGGTTGTTTCGCGGGACTCTCCAAACAAACCCTTTAATAATTCGCCACGTTGCTGTTCCCATGGTTTAGATTCTGTATCTACATCGCTACAATCTGCGGGATAATAGAACCATCCTGAAAGTGTAGCCCATAGAAATTGGCGGATAGTTTTAGGCCTGACTTGAGGATCCTGTTCTGCAGGTGTATAATCCCAGTTAGTGGTCATTTCGTACTGAAACAAGAATGCAGGGATGTCAGCTTATTTGTTTATCAGCTATTTTAAAATTGTGATTTTTATTTAAACAACTTACACTTGATGGAGCTACTATAGGCGACATCATTACTCTGACTTCACGCATTCTTAGTCTTTGTGTCAAGAGAGGAAATACTAACATGCCTGTGATTCCTCTTTCCTGTACTGTTGATAACAAGCTGGCACTATCTAACCATTCATCTTCATGAGTGGCTTTAATAATCAAGTCCTTGCTGCTGAAGATGGACAAAGGGATTTCAATCTACGAATTAAAATTAAAAACAAATCAATCCAAATATGATAGAAATAATTATCACTCTCACAGGTTCTTTTATTTCTAAATAGCCATCTCTTACTTGACGGGGTTTATCCATAACATGAACTGGTTTTGAATAATATTTAAGAGGAATCATAGAAGATCGAGCATACATTGAAGTGAATGGTTTCGACTTGTAATACACTATATCTAAATCCCCTGTTCTGGTTGGCTTTGGAATGACGACCGTCCTAACATTCTTGCTTCGATAATCGACGCTGCCTTCAGCCTTAAATCCAACGGGCGGTTTGATGATCATAGTCTTTTCGAAGCCAACAGCATAATGGTTGCCCCATACAGGACTTAGAGGAACACGATTCTGGATCGCGTCACAAGATGACCGCGCACGACATGGAATAAGAGGACCAAATTTTACGTTCAGCTTGCCCGCAATTCTGAAAAAAATATCAAAATAGTTTATAACAAAAAGAATTTAAAAACAAGTCTTCAAAAATTTAAGCAATTGTATTCATTCGACAAAAATGAGCATTCATCGTATGTAGACAATTTTAACATCAGTAAGCATTTCTACAGTATTTGATACTAGTTCAGAATACAGCTGAATTAGGTTTGTATTCTGGTTCATTACCAGGTTCATTAACAAAATGAGTTTATTTATCAAAGCGACATATATAGCTGTGCATTATAATTCAAAGTTGATTCGTCCAGATTCCATTGATTGTCCTGTTATATCAGAAAGTACTGGTTTAGCCTATTCTTAAGAAATATTATAACAGCAATAACGACAGCAACCACAATCCTCCTGAAAAGGTAGGTTGGCCTCACTTTTAAAAATTAGACCTGGTTAGGACTAAATGCCTAATCCCTTTCCCTAGTTGTCATTCTTTTCAACACTTTACATTCGTAAGTATGTGCCTTTTCAGTGCCCTCCCTTTTCTACATTTCAAATGCTCACTGCCAGAATACAATCGTTTAACCAGCCGTTCATTACTCCAAATTTCGTTCCACATGTTTAAATCGAAATAGACTTAACCGCTACATCCATAAAATATTTCATTTTTATGGAATATGAAATAAATTTTTATAACTTAATTTTAATTTAGAAAGTAGATCTTCTTACACAGGATTCGCTTCAACGTCTATATTCCATCTCATACTTTCACCACTTTGTCCCTCTACGGCGATTGCGTGTATCGAATATTTTCCTTTCACAGAAGCGACCATTGGCAATTTGATGTCCAGATGAAGGTGATGGCCAGCAAGCGAAGGAATTACATATTTGATGTCCAATGGCATCATGAGCCGTAAGCTATCCAGAGTACCTTTCTTATTTATTGTGCTGTCTGGTTTTAAAACTATAAGAAAATGCAATATTTCTTAGATAAAAATGTAACCGAAAATCTTGGGGAAAATTTCCAATACATAAATAAATAAAAATAATAAATCACCTTCTGAAACCCATTTCTGTACTTCAGAAGCATTGAAATAATATTGATTGTATTTATAATGAAAGGAACGCATGGTCATTAAGACTACAGACATATCTATTGGTACACGATTTATGATTCCTAACTATATAGGAAAGAGTGGATGATTTTAATATTAATAGGCGAGATTGGCAAATTTTTGATTTTTCAACTATTTTCAATACATTACCTGTTTATTGATATCATCCTTGCCCCAGTTGGGAATTGGATTAGTCAGTTTTTTCATGAGGTCTGAGAAAGAGTCTTTGCTATACATGTAAGCAGGTCCGAATAGTTTATCGAAAACATCTTTCAGTTCCATACTAGTGTGACTCAACTGTTAAGGGAAAGAAGACCACATGATGAAAAGTTAATAGTTTTAATGCAACAATGTTTTTTATCAATAAATTTGCTAAATATAAATTACCTCTATGATATTATTGAAATAGCCCGCGATGTAGTTCTGCAATGCCAGGTGCATTCCAGAAGGAATTGCAGACCCACTCTGACCGTAGAAACTGAAACGACCAGTATATCCTGCTTCCAAATAAGCTTTGAAAAAAGAAAGAGTAACCAGAAATTAAAAATACTTTTTTGTTATTACTGTATTATGGAATATTTTTAAGAGAATTCTAATCAAAATGAATGCAGTTTATACTTACCAATCAATTTGCTTATAATACCACGGTATCCCATCAAAACACTGTCTTCCGCATCACGGTTTGCTAATTGCAGCGCTTGCTTAGCAGAATTTGCCCTAAAATAAATGAAGATAATAGTAAGTAAGTAGTACAATACACCTTTTACTTAAGAAAAATTAAAGTAAACTTACATATTCTTAAGACAAGGAACGGTAACGTTGGAAAGTGCTTGAAGGGTTGCTAAGATGAAATCTCCTAATCGCTGATTTTTCACGGTTTTGGTGTAGGTAGCGAGTTCATCGAAAACTTGCTGAGGAGGTCTGGAAGCTATTATAACTGTTAACGCAGCCATCCTCATCTCAGTATAGTCGAGTGAACCGTGTAAAATTCTTTCCATGATTTGTCGAACCTAGAATGTATGGAAAAAGTATTAAACGAAATATCACCTTAAAATGCAAACTTCATTCTTTTTTTCTAAATAAGAAATATAAAACTTACTTCATCTGGAAACATTTTAGACAGTTGACTCATAGCATATATAGCAGTTGCTCTTACGACTTTGCTTCTGGTGCCAAAACCGGTTGCTTTAGAGTGAAGACTATAGATACTATCTTGAACATTAAGAAGACCCAAAGCGGCGATATAAGCCAATTCCATTTCCTCATCTTTGGCCTGTTTTGCATCATCCATCTTACGACTTAATATCTAGGATGTGTACAAATTAAACAAAATTATTTTATTATAAGCTTATAGTTAGATTTTTATTTAATGATTTGATAGTTTTGTTTATAAAATTTATTGTTTCATGATTTAAAAATGAAATTACCAGCACAAATCTGCGTGTTTTCTCTATAGGGCAGCGTTTCACATTTGGTGTTGGTCTCACGCTGCTACTGGAATTATATCTCGTGCATGTCTTGCCAACTAAACTTGCGAAGCTAAAGTAACACGATTTCTCAACCATTGTAGGAAGACCCATAATTTTCATGTTCACACATAAATCCTATTGATAATAAAATGTTAAGATTGTTGTATTTACTAAGTATATGAATGAGGCTGATTAGAGAACCATCATTTACTAATAATTTTTTCAAACTTTACCAGTATAACTTCAGCTAATTCCAAATTAGGCATATAAACGCTGCCTGGTATATTTTCCAACAAAGCGGTCATATTGTATGGATCACTAACTGTCCGTTGTTTGATGAGTTTTACGATCACTTTAATGGCTTCTTCAGTTCCAGTTCTAGCCAAGATGTCTAAAAGTGCTTGACTTAAAAAAAAGAGTAAATTATAAAGCAATAAGTTTCTTCTTTCGTAAGAGATAATAAATTATCGAAATAAAAGTCTTTTAAAATATATTTACGATTTTAGTTTATTATCGGACGAATCCCATCGTATATTCTTTTTCATGAGTGACATAAGAGAGTCTTCTGGAAGCGAACTTAGACCCTTCTGGATGAGAATTTCGCTTGATAATACCTTCTTCATATTTTTGGTAGTACTTATTTTAGTAAGTTCCACAATTTCATTCAATAGATTTTGGATCTTTATAATACAAAAAAAATTAAAAATTTAATTTCAAATTTTTAACTTTATGCTTCCTTTCATTAATTCCCTTTTAATCTTGAAATGGGAAAAAAAATAGTAAACTTACACTTGTAGTAATGTTGCTGATAACATCAGAAGATGGTGGGTATTTTGATGGGCTATACGCTTCTTCCATCTTTGGTTCTAAATTGCTGATCATCTTTTCTTCGACGCCATCTCTCAGTTTAGGCATTTCTCCTCCTTGTGGTGTCTCTCCTTTGTATACAAGCCATTGACTGTAATACAGAATGTAATGTAATGTAATTGTAAAACGGGAGGAGTTCTTAAACCATATTTCGTAATTTTCATTTTTACAAATTGACTAACAGAAAACTATTTTTTGAAAGAAAAAAATGAACAGCGAGATCTCATTTTTAATTTTCATTAATAAAATAAAACATAATTTTAACCTCATCTTATTTTAGCATTAGTATATGAAGTTCCCCTAAGAATATTTTAAATAAATTGCATTTAATGATGATTAAGAACGGCTCTAATAAAGCTTCTCAAGTGGTTATAAACTTGGCTTTAATAAAGCTTTAGATGGCTTCAGATATAACAATATGTTTAAAAATGAAACAAAGGATGAGAAGTAAAATCTTGTAAACATTCCAAGGAGGAGCTTTAGCAGTGAAGCAGAAATACATTTATAGATTTATTAACAAGAAATTACTCCCTCGAATAGGGTAAGGCAGATAGCAGACCCTGCGGTCATCTAATTTTACTCCTTTATCTCTTTATCTGCACCCCCCCCCCAGTTTTTTAATCAAAAAATTGATTTTCTCGAACGTATGGAATGAGATATCACACGCCTTATGTTGCTATAGTTCTAACGACCAAGTGACTGTCACCCCCGCAATTCCGACCCCCCCCCTCCCAAGAACAACTAGGCTTAAACTTCATAGTATTGTATTCTTGTATAATACTGAATTTCACTCACTTACGTACCAAAATAGCACACAGATCTTTTGTCCTCTTTGAATCCCACCCCCCGTAATTCCGACCCCAGTGCACCAATCAAAACCAAACTAAATAGTGAAGGTGGACATGCCCATAGTAAGCTACATTCCGATTTTCAACCTTCTACCTCAAAAAGTGTAGAAATTATGAAGGGGACGGACGGACAAAAAAAAAAACAACCAATAAGTAGCTCCATTCTTCCGCTACTTTATGATGTAATTAATGAGCACTTGAGCAATTGTGCGTCGACAAAGCGATTTCACGTGCCCATGTCAATAATGCCTAAAAGATGAACAGAAAGTAACAAAGCATTCATTCTTGACAAATCGATTGTCATATGACATGCTATTATCTTGGTATTCTTTACAGTCACTGTTTTAGCAATTGAATTCGACTTGAAGGGACCCACGAAAAATTCTGAAAAGTTGATACGCCCGAGCTAAGACTTTGATGGTCATATTTCTGAAAACAGAATTTGAAAAAGTTAATCCGTTTTCAAGTTATCGTGCAAACGGCGGCCGGCCGGATAAACGTACAGATCAAGGGCGCCTTCTGATAAGTATCTTTTTGCTAAAGCTCCTAATAAATCAATCCTTTCTAAAAATCTTGTACTGTTGATAAGAGTTCCTCACTTCCAAACTGTTGTTCGTTTTTGAATTGTTGTAATTATCCTTTCCTTTAATTGTAAGAAAGATTCTTAAGTAAATTTAAATAATTTTCACTAGCATAATTTTTCTTTCATACTTATATACAGATTCGAGGAAATCACTCTCAGGTCCCATAAGAGCAACTTTTACGACGCCTTCTCTATAGATTTGTTTGACGTAATTGGCTCGTACATCGTCCATATCTATTCTGGTTCTCACACTGTGCGTTATAGGGTGCTAAATAATAAAGGTGTATTCGAATAAATATGTTAAATTTTCAGCAGATGCTGAAAATCGTTATGAAATGTTTCTTTAGTTCTAATCCATTTAACTATCAATTACCGCTTTATCGGCTTCACAATCTGTGCATCTTAATGGCGGATGATCGGTAAGAAGGAATTTGGCAGTCTTGTTGCAATTTGCTGTGTTCAGAAATCTCGTAATATTTAGTGATGTTCCTCTTGGATTACCTGGATAGGGAACCGATTCCAATATATTGTTAACTTCGCATTTTCCAGCTACATTTTCCTAGAAAATTTGAACAAAGAAAGATTTTAAGTATTTTTATATTTTAGAATTAAAAATATTTTAGAAACATTTGCTTAGGAACATTTGCTTAGAAACATTTACAGAAGTTACCTCTTGCACTGTCCAATATATGTCACCTGCGCTTCTTGTTTGGAGATCATTTCCTCGACTCCATGACATTTGAAGCATGTCAGCAATTCCTTTTTTCCAATCTTTTGATGTAATTTGATCATTTTTATCGAAACGAATCCTCGTTATCTGTTATTAAAAATGAACGGAAGTTGAGAATTTCTTTTATTATTCAATGACGTTTTTATTGAGGTTACTTACCCTTCCGAATTCAAGTGAGGCACTGAATGGCAACTTCAAATATTTTTCATATTGATCATATTTAGTCATAGGAAGACGTATTGTTCTTAAATCCAGTTTTGGATAGATTTGATTAGCTTCTCCAACTTGGACATCTTCAAGCTTTAAAATATAATGTAAACGACTATTGTTAGTAATCATCGTAATAGTTATCGGTATCTTTTGTATTAAACATTATTGCATTTTAAAGCTATTCAGAAAGATAAGTTACGAGACAATTACACTGCTGCTTGGTGTTCAGTAGTAATCTAATGTGTGATCATGCTACCATCGTTAGGCTATTCCGCTTCCAATGCTAGAATGGAGCATGTATTCGGATACTTATAAAGTGTGCTTGAATAAAATACTTACTTTAATCGTACAGATGTTAATGAATCGTGACAGTAGATATGATTTTGTGACAATAAATACTTTCATGAAAGAACGGTGGACTTATGAAAAGATTGGTGAGCACATAAGCTTTCAATAACTTTGAACAAGTCAAACAACAGTTTAATATGCAAAATGATATTCAACGTTAAAAATTAATTTATCACCTAGTATTTTGTTTTTCCATTCATTCTTATTTAGTTTGTATAGACAAATCCCAATCATGAGACATCCATTACGCAAACTTAGCACAAATAATTCCTGGCTAGTTCCAAAATTGAAGAAGTGCTCGAAAGTAAAGCATTCCTTCAGCACTTAAGAAAATCAGTTGCAAATAGACGTTGCACAAAATTTGCGACAGCTCTCAGGTGACGATTATGAGTGGACTTAATAAGTTGAACTCAGAAGAGTTTTGTGAATATTTTAAATTTAAGTGTTAAAATAAAGTAATCGAGTACACAGTGTCGAATTAGCTCCTTGTCGGGCTCCATTTCTGAGCAATGTAATTCGTGAAGTAATGAACAAAAAAGTTCAGAAATGATATTTCCAACATGCATAAAAATGGTTAACCTCCAATAACTGATTTATGAATAATAAATTCTCAAAAATAATTGGCAGAATTAAGTTGCACACCTAATGCATAATTTTAAACGCTAGGACCGATAGTATCGTTAATTGAACAAATCTAAATTTAATGTGTGCGTCATAAGTTAAACAAATCCAGTTGTTCTATATTTCAATTAGGCGTCTTGTTAAAATCTTATACCAATTTACTGTATAATAAAATTCCTGATAACATAATACGCACTTGGAAATGTAGACCCGACGAGTCAGGTAAAAGTTTGACCCTTCCCTTAAGAGAAAATACAGAATACTGGTCTCCTCCTCCTGGGACTCCGGTAGCAATCGTTGTATTGTAATCAAATACTATTTGTTTCCCAGGCTCCAGATTAATACCCAGACCTATAAAGAACAAACTCGCTGTTTAATGCAATTATTATCATTATTGATTATACGTGTAAATATAATAATGTGTTAAATTAAAATTACCGTTATCAGCACTGATTCCTCCAACTATATAAATGCAAAATAAGAAGAATTTTATTAACATGTCTAAAGGAAATATAAAAATTTCATAATTTGAAAGAGTGGGAAGAGGGAGTTATTTTTTAAGAACTTACCCAGGAGGAGAACTGAGAGAGAGCCTATCCAGTTCATTTTGGAGAATAACTGAATACGCTCAAGATTTCTTCCTTTAAATACTCTTTTTCTGATCCTTTCTACGTCAATTTGATCTTTGAAATTTGTGGACTTTCTTCATGTGACGAACATATTTTTTGTAATAGTTTGGAAAATTTGAACCTAATATTTAGAAACAAAGTTCTATAAGTGAATGGAGTTTCTAAATTAGCCCTTCAGGGCGTTTCAGAATTCAAAATTTAAATAGAGAGATAAGGATAAAAATGTTAAATAAATTTAGCAACTGGGCCCAGAAATTTTCCTAGAAACCCTTTTCGTTGAAGTAATTCGTATTTTATTCTCATTCCTCTTCAAATTGTTGACAAATCAATCGTTTGGTTTTGTTTCCTTAATGATTCTAAGGTTATTGACTCTGAGCATTTATGCCCTGACAGCTAAGTGGTCAGTAAAATTTCTGATTATAAATACTAAATTTTATAAAATAATAAATACATGTTTTTCTAAACGGTTCCCGTACACTTAAATGAATAAAATATAACTTGTCGACATATAAATATTATACAGATACTTAATGTATAGATGTTCATTCTTTTTGCAAACAATCAACAGACTCTCTGAAATATAAAAAACAGAATAAATGCCACTAAAAAGGGAATCCCTCGAACATGTATGTCACAGATTTGATTTGGTTTGGTTTGTTTGGTATTAATGTCCTATTCAACTGCTATGGTCATTTCAGGACGGCGTTATAGGGGCCGCAAATTTTGCCTCGCAAGGGTTCTTTAACGTGCAGCCGGCAAACGACTACACGGGACCAACGGCTTTACTTCCCTTCCGAAGGAAGTGCGTGATCTCAGGATTTCCCCCTGAAAAATCCTCGTCGTCCTCGGCCGGGATCGAACCCGCGTACTCGGGCATCAGAGGGATCACGCAAACCACTGAGTGTCACAGATTTCCACCATATTGAAATATGTTACTCATCTCAAGCTACTATAGATGCTTGCAAAATAAGAGAGTGCGAAATTTTGTTTCTTTCAAAATAAACCGCGAAAAGGAAAAATTTAAGCACACATAGCCATACAAGGACTCCATTGTTAAAGCGGATAGGGTATGTGGGATTGTAAGTTTGGTTATTATCAGCTAATTCCATTCGTTTCTGAAACCTCTTTCTATGTGTACTTGTAGATGCCTGTAACCGTATCCCCTTTAGATTATAGGGACATATATTAATCTAATGTAGAATTTCACGATGTTTGAAAATATGCAAACAGTTTTTCGAGATCTCAAAGGGTTTCGCTTTTATTCACCATAACCAAAAAACAGAAGTTCGTTATGGTATTGATTATCATTCTCAATTGTTATTATTGTAAAAATAGTCCCCAGTGTATGTTTATAAAATTTCACCCTGAAAATAATTTTTTTACAAAGCTACAAAACACACAGAAAGTCACACACTGTAATTTAGGATCTCTGTTAAATTTTCAGTATCTTAACAAAGACTCGATTTTTTCATTGCAATTACCAACTTCTAATTCTAATTTCAACATCCATTAGAAAAAGGAATGCCCATAATAGATCATTAGTTATCAAGTTGATCAGTGTATCGAAATCTTTATCAAAAATCAGTTCAAGAACCGGCTATCATTCGGTGTTTTTATTTTCCAGAACAGTGCCAGTTAGATCACATTTTAGTCTTAATACAGTGGCAAGAATTCCTGTTAGGCTTTATTTACAAATAATATATGTATTAATACAATTAAAATTCTTTGACCTTTTTTAAGTTAATGATCATTGAACTCAAAAAGGCGTTCAATCACCTCTTTTCTTAACAAATGTCACTTTGAAATTACATTCATTGCTGGAACGTTTTTTTTTTTCCCAAACTGAATTTTATTTCTACAGTGACACTCAAAAAGTAAATCGACACCCAACATTTTTGGTTTTTTCATGTTTTTCATAGATTTAACTGTGAATATACAGTTATATTTTACATTATTGTTTGCAGTGATTTATTCTCATCTTGAAGAAACATGCCTCCAACGCCTGGTGCCATAGAATTGAGTGATTTTCAACGAGGGCGTATTGTTGGACAATACGAAGATGGTGTCAGCCAAATGAAAATCTCCTGTTCAATTCAAATTCCACTGTCTACTGTCAACAGGGTTATTACATAGTTAAAAACACTAAAAAAGGAAACTGTAGAGTTACGTGCAGCCCGGCCTGGACCATTCGTTACAGATGTAGCAGAATATCTGCAAGTGAATCGTAAGAAATCTGTCACATGGGTGAACTGCGAGGCAAATTTTCCTTCTAACCCACTCGGTATTTCAAAGAGCGACTGAGATGGTGGAACACCCTTTGAGTTTTTGGCATCATGTCATCTTCTCAGATAAGTCATCTTTTGCTCAGGGTTTTTTTTTTTTTATAGTGGTCAGATAAGTGTCTGGAGAAAACCCAGCCAAGAGTTCAGCATGAACCGACTGCAATTAACAGTCAAGCATGGTGGATTTTCCGTTATGGTGTAGGGTGCCATTCGCAGCACCGGGTGATCAGAGCTCGTGGAATGTGAGGGTAACATTAATGCAGAAAAATATATCGCCATATTGGAGAAGGTATTTTTCCAATATTTCCCAGCGGGATTCTTGACAAAACCTCTATTCTGTTCATGGAGAAACGGTACTTCTTGTCATCCAGCAGTCTTGGTAGGCACAACATGTCATCCTTAAACTACCATGGGCCAGTCAGTCACCCGAAATGTATCCCATCGAACACGTCCGGAGCATGCTTGATCGTGGCATGAGAAAACAATCACAAAAACCTGCTTCCCATGCAGAACTTTTCGAATGTTTGCGTACCGAATGGATCTAAATTCCATAGGCCAAGATCGCTCATTGATTCCATGCCCAAACGAGTTAAAGCTCTGCAGAAAGCTAAACGCACAGCAACTGAGTTCTGATGTTCATGTTTAGGAAATACGTGTAGCAAATAGTTTTTATTTTCTACAGAGAGGTGTCTATTTTCTTATTGATATCACAGTACATATCAGAAAGATGTTTATATTGACTGCAGAAATTGATAGATATTTAGACTTTATCTTTTACCTTTATGAAAGCATTTGCCGAAACGCATATTTTATTATTTATTTATTTATTATTAATTATTATATTATAACCAATTTTCATTTATTTTAATTCCTAGTGTAATTTATTCACTATGGATCCTTATTAAAATTATTTGAAAAGTTCTATCAAGAGGTTCTATCAAGAGGTTCTATCATATTTAATTAAATACAGTATAGATAGTTAGACTAGATGACTACTCAATTTTTTTAGAAACTTCTTTTAGTTTCCTTTACCAACTTCTGCCATTAACTTGAGAACTTTGATTTGATTTTATTTTAGGACTATGCTTCTGTTAGATGATTGCATAGTCCTAAAAATGTTGTCATTGTTTTAATATGTTGTTTTAATTGTTATTTTCTGCTATACAGTATTTGCTTGCAGCAGTCACATAATCAACTCAAAGTGTAAGACGGGATATAAGGTGTGAGCCGTCAGTAAGAATAAGCTGGTATATTAGTCCCGCACTTGCCTTAAATCTTGAAATGAATTATCACTTTCCATAGTGCTGTTGTGTCTTCAATAAATGATGCGCCAATGTTTATAAGTACAGCGTACTGTTAAATAAAATCTTGTAAACATTCCAAGGAGGAGCTTTAGCAGTGAAGCAGAAATACATTTATACGTTTATTAAAAAGAAATTAATCCCCCGCCTCCCGAATAGGATAAGGCAATTTATCTATTTTTACCCCTTCATCTGCACTTTTACCTCTCCCCAAGTTTTTTTAATCAATAAATTGATTTTCTCGAACGGAATATGTAAAAAATGTAAAAAAACCTCGTATCTTCTTTCCTTTCTCATCATTTCCGAACGTATGATATATCACATGCCAGATGTTGCCATAGTTCTAAGGACCAAGTGACTGCCACCCCCGCAAATCCCGATCCCACTGGAACAATTGGGCCTAAACTTCAAAGTAATGTAGATTTCGCCTAGAGGAATCTGGATACTGGATTTGACTTCTTTACGTACCTAAATAGCACATAGATATGTTGCCCTCTCTGAATCCCACCCCGGTAATTCCGACCCCCGTATACCAATCAAAACCAAACTAAATAGAGCAGATGGACATGCCCATAGTAAGCTAAATTCCGAATTTCAACCTTCTACCTCAAAAATATGTAGAAATTATGAAGGGGACGGACTGACATTATAAAAGCAATAAGTAGCTCCATTCTTATTCTACTTACGAGGGTCAGTCAAATGAAAATCGGGAAATATTTTTTTACAGCTCCTTTATTAGGAGCTTTAGCATAAAAGCTAATTATAAGAATGCGCCCTAGGTCTATCCGGCCGTCCGCCGTTTGCACGATAACTTGAAAACGAATTAACTTTTTCAAATTCTGTTTTCAGAAATATGACCATCAAAGTCTTAGCTCGACCGTATCAACTTTTCAGAATTTTTCGTGGACCCCCTTCAAATCGAATTCACTTGCTAAAACAGTGAGTGTAAAGAATTCAAAGATACTGGCATTTCATATAACAATCGATTTGTCCAGAAGGAATATATTGTTACTTTCTGTTGGTCTTTTAAGCATTATTGACATCGGCGGGCGCACATGAAATCGCTTTGTTGACGCACGATTGCTCAAGTGCTCATAATCTATAAGCTTATTAAGTAGCGGAAAAATGGAGCTACTTATTGGTTTTATTTTATACACGATTTGAATCACCCTTCATCATTTCTACATTTTTTGAGGTAGAAGGTTGAAATTCGGAATGTAGCTTCCTATGGGCATGTGCACTTCACTATTTAGTTTGGTTTTGATTAGCCCACTATGGTCGGAGTTTTGGGGGTGAAAATTAGAGGGGACCATAAGGTCTAGGTGTATATATGCATATAAAGGAGTGAGAGAGATGCCCATTTACACTGCTTATTTCGGGAGTAGACAAAATGGCTTCGAGTTATCATAGTGACTTAGAATTTATTCATCCTGTCTGAAGCAATTTTAATCAATTGTACAAGCAAAAGTGCCACTAAATTGTAGTTTAGTTAATAGAATACATGTATCTACCATGGGCCAGTATGGCCAGAGGCAGACGAGTTAGATTCTCAGATGGGTAATGACGACTGCAGCAGCCGGGATTGACGACGTTACGTGCCCTCCGAAGCACGGAGGAGGGGGGCTGAGATCGTATGTCACTGATGCCACCCATCCAATGACTAGCCGTGCCTGATGTTGCATAACTTCACAGAACTGGCGTGTTCAGTGAACGACCACCACGCCACGGTCACAGCCTCCCCCTAAATAAGAAATGACAATGTCAACGGTCATAGCTTACCTGTAATCGACAAAAACTGCCAATGTTTCCTATGCAACTCTTTCCTCTTATTGGCTACTGAGTGCTCTGTCTGCGTACGTCCTCATAAACATTTACCGCATTTTAACAAACGGCAATAGAACTGCAGCTACTGGGGCATCTCTACCGGATTTACCATATGCTTTTCAACTTTATCTCATAGTGAATTAAGTAAACGTAAATGAAAAGGAAAAAAAATAAATGGACAAAATAGAAAACTGAAATAGTAAATATTTTCAAACATGTTTGGTATACTGGGTGTTCAATTTATCTGAAGACATTGAAACATCTCGAGAACCACACATCAGATCAAAAAAAGTGTGGAATGAAAAATGTTCGTCTCGAAGGGGGACATCTAATGATACCAAACTCGACCCCCCACTCCTACCCCCTGGAGGTGGGGGAGAGAGGAGTTAAAAAATTTAAATGGGAACCCCCATTTTTTATTGCAGATTCGCATTTTCCAGAAAAAAATTACCCCAATTTGACCTACGATTCGAGTCATTTTGGTCACAGATGGCGCTGTAATCGACAAAAATCAAAATGGGTAAAAAATCGTTGAAAAATGGCAATATCTCAAGAAATAGGTATCAGATCAGCAAAATAAAATTAAATGTTTTTGATATTCTTACAAATGCTACTTAATGACACCACAATTGTCCACCCTATTTCTCCTTCGAGACGAACATTTTTCATTCCACACTTTTTTTGATCCATGTGTGGCTTTCGAGATATTTCAATGTCTTCAGATAAATTGAACACCCGTTATAAGTATGTACAGTATGTCTTTAAAAGCAACCAGTGAATTCAAGTTTTAAAAAAATCACTATGTTCATAATCTTTAAATCACTTAATTTTCTATGATCATAATTTATGTTCATATTTTTCGTAATTTAATTTTATTTAATAATTCTAATAAATTGTTGATTTTAACTATTGATGACTACCTTCAGCCCATCTAGTTAATTTTCTGCTGACCCTTAAAGAATTACTACCCTTAATTCCTAACGGTTTAACTTTAAGCCGATCCAAACTCTTCTCTTGCATTGTAATGTGGAGCCCCAAATTTATGCGGATAAGTTTTATCATCCTAAATGCGTTTGATGATAATTCTAGTAATTCAAAATTATACAAAAATGTATAACTGGGGCAAATGTCCACAATCGAAAACAAGAATAAAGAGGTATGTGGATAATCGTAATTAAGTATAAAGAAGGGCTCTTTTACCACAACAAAAGAGCCCTTTTTTATATTTTGTTGTGGTAAAAGAGCCCTTCTTTATACTTAACTAAATGCGTTTATTTAACTTAAGAAATTAAGTTATTAAAATGATTAGGAATGGAATTCTTCTTGAATTCTTCTTGAATTCTTAAAATATTGTTTTTGTCTTAAAAACCTGAAATGAATGGATAATTGCTGAATTCATATTGTATAGGCAGAACCAAATACTTTTTCTGTTACATTTGGTTATATTATCTTTAATTAAGCAATTTTTATGGCTTTTAAAATATTAAATAAACTCAAATCTCTTATTATTTTTTGCAAATTTGAATTTTCGCAAATTTTAAGACCTGTTTGTTTTTAATAATTATTAAGATTTATAGTTCTTAATTAAAATGAGAACTCAAAAAAGAATTTACAAGTGCTGAAAATTTATTTCTCTCACTTTAAGATTCCAAATATTACAACTCGGACATAAATTAATAAAACGTTACATTTTAATCAATATAAATTAAGAAAAAATGAGAAGAACGAATTCTTGAGTCGTTTCCGTAGAATTGGCTGTCTATTCTGATCCGGTGCCGGGAATACAGTGTTTCGGAGTCTTGATGACAAACTTGGCATTTGGAACGCTCCTGGTAATTTCGTGAACCACTCCTTCCTTAATTGCAGGGAGTAATTGTTGCAGTGTCTCATCGTTAGCACTGAAACAACGGGCTGAAACTTCCTTCTCGTCAAAATCATTAGCAGTGCAACCAAAGTTGCATTTTGGATAAACTCCTATGGTTACACAGGATTTCCCGTTTACACGGCCAAAGTAGTGGCGTTTAACATTGCACCAATCACGAGGGGAGGCACCGTCTACAAGTAGAATGTATGAATTAAGCATTAAGTCATGAAATTTATATATTAAGGTAAACACATTCAAATGACTAATCTAATATCTTGAGACAATTACTTTAAGATAGTAATATCAAGATTACTATAAAAATTACCAATTCCTAAATTACCTGTTTGAGGATTCGCTGGACAGTAATATGGTGCTGATCTTGGTGCGCTGGTGCATCCTCCTTCACGTACAGCGTACTGACCTACAAGTTCTTGATCACCTTGATAGGCACATTGATTAGGTCCAATTCGACTGTATGTTTTACGTCCTTGGAATTCACCGCACATGCCGCAGAGTTTCTTGCGCCATAAATGACTTGCCTGAAAAGTGATTTCCATTACAAAGTTTTGCATTATATTCTAATTGAGTTCATAGAAAAGGAAGAATAACATTTGTTTGTAGATAAAAGCATCTCTTACTTGGATTTTCACATCATTTCCGTCGAATGTGATTCGGATTCCGAAATATGGAAGAATGACATTGTAAACTGGTGGGGTTTTGAGAACCATTGCAAGTAAGTTATCATGGAGATTAGGGTCAGTTAGGTATATTACATTCTTATCATTCATTTTCTGTATTTCTCCGTCGACATAGATGTCTTCTTGTTTAGCTGATTTCTTAGGAATAATAGTGATGTTATGTACCTCAGCACCCACAATCAGAGTCTGTTAAATATTTTAAAAATAACAATTATTTAAATTACATACATAATATCTCTCTATGCAAATACTAATTTAAAAAATTGTTGAATTCTTCTTTTTCACCTTATCCGATTCCTTGTTTTTGTCGTTTTTCTTCAGCAAAACATAGAAAGAGTTTCCATTTGAACAATCCTTAGTAAGTAGAATGGGGCAATCGCCGGATCCCTTAAGAGATCTGGTAACGTTGTCAAATGTAGTCAAGCGACTGCCAGCAGACAAACAAGAGGCTGAAATATAATGCATACATTTCATATTTGAGATATGCCTATTTTTTTACAAATATTTATTGAGCTTTCGGAATATAAAATATAGGAATTCAATTATACACTTACAATTGTATACTTTATGAATAATAATTATAAGAAAGCTAAAATTTTATTCACCTGGATACGATTGAGATGTGGAGTATTCGTTAGCCCTGCGGTGCTCTGGTTTTCGAACGGAAGGTGATGATAAATAAGGCATTGCCATACCATAATACACGTTACGATAGTAAGTCTTTTCCAAGTAAGTTTGAAGAGCCATATCCAAAACAGGCATTGTATGGTTGAATACTACAGATAAAGCCAATTTTCCTGGTTGTGCTCTATTTTCTACGTCTTCAGTCATATGGTCATAAAGAACATGCATCAAAAGGTGTTGAGCTGAAAAGGCTCCTTGCTGAACCCATAATGGGAACTTGTCGACCTTTGAAATATATGTAGGAATAGTTTCCTTCATCAAGACAAATTTCAAATACAACGAATTAATGTTTTATAAACAGAGACAAAACTTACATTCGTATAATCGACATCGACTTGAATTTGATGCAATTCGCTCAAATGGTCCAAAACTCTGTGGCATGCATCATGATTGGTAAATCCCTTCTTTCTTTCTTTTTCGCATCTTGTATAGAACCATGGTTTACGACGATCAGTTGGAGGCAGACTGTCAAAAGCTTTTTGTTCTTCCGATTTGCTAATCACAGCCTGAAAATAATGAATTTGTATTATTTCAAGACATCTAAAAATTATATAAATACATCTATATTATGATGCTTACTTGAACTTTGACAGTATTTTTCAAAGCCTTGCCAGCAGTTCCCCAGTTAATTGTTAACTCGCCACTTTCTTTTGTATCTGCTTGAGTAGGGAAACGGTTAGTGCCGAAGAAACATGGTCGTCTAGGCCTGTCCCAGGAACCCTTGATTTTAGTCTATATAAAAATTAAATGAATGTTATTAAATGAAGCAAATATCTAGATAGTCAAACAGTTTTAAACTAAAATCTTACACCAAAACTGCCTTCGTCTCCATTCTTGGCGAGGGTTGCTTCTAAACTGGTGGTGTGTGACTTGCGTTGTGATACAATTGTCGAATTGAAAATGTAGATGACGTTCCTTCCACCTTTAGCTTCCACGGCCGCATTAAATCTTAAAGTGGCGGCTAATGTAAAAATATTAAGTCATTTTAAGTATACTAACTCGAGCACAATAACAATTTTAATACAGTATTTGAAATAGCTGCGTCGGCAAAAACACATTTTTCTCACTTACTTCCTTCTCCTATGGCAACTATTTTCTTATTCAACTGATGTGGAGCATTACCGGATCCGCCTTGACTTCGGCTGCCGTAATTTTCTGATGATCCATATTCTCCACTAGAAGGACTTTGCTGACCCCATGAAGATCTTTCTTCAGATGATTCTCCTGAGCTTCTTCCTCCTTGAAAATATGGGCGATCGGTTGATGTTCGATAATTGTCAAAGTAGCCTCTCATCATTCTGCTACGTTCATTTTCCCATGGTTTAGCACTTGGATCAACATCGCTGCAGTCTTCAGGATAATAGAACCATCCTGAGAAGACGGACCATAACTGCTGACGCAACGTTTTAGGCTTAACTTCAGGATCCTCTTTCGCTGGTGTATAATCCCAGTTGAAACTTACTTGATACTAAAACATCAAATTTAATGCCGTAATGAATATACTGTTACGTATCAGTTATTTAATTTTATAATGTTGAAATATTAAAATAGCTTACACTTGATGGAGTTGATGGGGATTGCCAATCTACGCTGATTTCACGCATTCTCAGTCTTTGTGTCAAGAATGGGAGTGTTAGTATGCCAGTAACTCCTCTTAGCTGAAGTGTCGACCACAAGCTTCCGCTTTCTAACCATTCATCTTCATGTTTTCCTCTGATGATCATATCCCTGCTGGAAATGACTGACAATGGGATTTCCACCTATGAAACAATCAGAGAAAATTATAAACCTTCAATTACAAGAATAAATATTTTATAAGTAATATTAAAATAGTAATCAATACCATACCACATAAGGTTTATCCATTAAATGTACTTCCTTTTCATAATTTTTCAAGGGAGTCAGAGAAGAGCGTGGATAAATTACAGTGAATGGTTTGCTTTTGTAATAAAACGCATCTTTGGTTTTAGTTCCGGAAGCTGATGGGGTAAGTGAAATGCTAAACTGCTTACTCTTGGATTCGTATTGGGTATTAAGTTGAGCTTCTACTGGAGGTTTGGCGATGATAGTGTGTTCAAAACCGACAGCATAATGAGCTCCCCAAACTGGACTAAGAGGAACGCGATTTTTGAACTCCTCGCAGGATGAATCCACTCGGCATGGAATAAGAGGACCTAATTTCACGTTCAATTTACCCGCAAATCTAAAAAAAATTATTAAATTGTTTAACAATTCTTAACAAAATTATTAACAAAATTAATTAAAATTAGAGAAATATTTACAATGGTTGTGCCTTGATGTTTGCATTCAAAGATGCACTAAATCCATCACGTCCACCTTCGGCTTGGGCTTTAATGTCATAAGATCCCTTAATAGCAGTAACCACAGGCAATTTGATGTCAAGGTGTATATGATGACCAGCGGCAGAGGGGATGACGTACTTAACATCCAGTGGCATCATATATCGTACGAGGTTAAAGGTTCCTTTGCTGTTGATTGAACTGTCTGGTCTCAGAACTTTAAAGAAAGAAAATTCATAGAAAAATGAAAGATTCATATTTATTAGAACACTGCTAAAATATATGAGATGCAAATTTTAAAAAATAAGAATTACCTTCAGTTAACCATCTCTTGACTTCAGAAGCATTCAAATAATATTGATGGTATTTATGATGAATGGCACGGAGTGTCATTAATACAACAGACATATCCTCAGGTTCTCGGTTTTTGATTCCCAACTAAAGAAAAATACAATTGGTTAAGAGAGACTTAATTGTCTTATTATTTAGGATTTGAAATTCGATTCTTACCTTTTCATTGATGTACGGAGTACCCAAGTCAGGTATTGGGTAAGCAAGTTTCTTCAGTATGTCTGCGAAGCCTTGATTACTGTATATATAGGCTGGTCCAAATAATTTATCGAAAACATCCTTCAAGTTACGTGCGTTGTGACTCAACTTTAAAGATCAGAAGAAAAAATATATAAATTTCTAAATTCTCTATGAATTTTCTAAAACTATACTTTTTTCTAAAAATTCAGTTCTTGTTTATTATAAATTGATTTTCATTGAAAACTTACTTCAATGATGTTATTAAAATAGCCAGCGACGTATTCTTGTAATTTTAGATGCAGTCCAGATGGAATTCCAGATCCACCTTCTCCAATGAAAGTGAAATGGCTGGCATATCCCGCTTCCAAATAAGCTGTTGGGGAGATTTTTTGGGGTTAAACTTTAATAAAATTATAATTTTGTTTTTTTAACCATAAGTTATACTTACAAATCATTTTATTCACAATTTTGCGGTATCCCATGAGGACACTGTCAGCTACATCATAATTTGCTGTTACCAAAGCATGTTTAGCATGTTTAGCCCTAGATTATAAAAACGTTAATATTTATAATATAATATATTACACTTTTCAAAGGTAATGTAAAGGTGCGTTGGGCTTACATATCTCTGAGGCAAGGTACAGTCACGTTGGAAAGCGCTTGAAGAGTTGAGAAGATAAATTCTCCCAATTGGCGATCTTTCACCGTCCATGTATATGAAGCTAGTTCATCGAAAAATTGTTGAGGAGGCCTGGAAGCTAACATGATTGTAAAGGCAGCCATTCTCATTTCGGATTCATCGAGAGAATTGTAAAGAATTGAACCCATTATTGGACGGACCTATATCAGAGAAAGATTCCTCTACATACTTCTTAATAATACAATACGAGTTCAATGATTAAAATAAATTTTTAAACACCAAAACGTACTTCTTCTGGGAACATTTTAGACAGGTGGCCCATGCCGTAGATGGCGATAATTCTAACTAATTTTGAATTAGTGGCTGGTCCCGTGGCTCTTGGTTGAAGAGCATAAATACTAGACTTTACATTCATAAGACCCAATGCAGCAGTGAAAGCCAATTCCATCTCCTCATCTCTGTTGTCCCTCGCTTGGTCGGCCATACGTTTCATGATCTGAAGATTTTATATTATAATGTTTAAAAATCTGGTTTAGACGGAGATTAAAATCGATTAACTCATTCAGCTTAACAGAAACTCACCGCAACGTAGTCCTTCGCTTTGTCTTTAGGGCAGTGTTTTTCGGTTGGTTGTGGTCTAATTGTGCGGCTAGAATTATATTTTGTACAGGCACGGCCTACTAAGCCTGCGAAACTGAAATAGCAAGCTTTGTATACACTAACGGGAGGACCGCTCTGCTTCATGCTGCTACAGAGATCCTATTTATGAGAATAATTAGAAATGTATATTAAAAATTAAAGAAACTGTATATAGGAACAAAATGTCCGAAAATATGATAGACTTACCAAGACAATATCAGCAATCTCCAACCGTGGCAGGTAGACATTAGCAGGAATATTTTCCAAAAGAGCTACGATTCTTTCCGGATCAATTACTTTCTTTTCTTTGATGATTTTGACAATCACTCGAATTGCGCTTTCAGTTCCAGTTCTAGCCAAAATATCTAAAATGGCTTTCCTGGGGAAAAAAACGTAAGACCCATGAGTAAGATATTGTTTTTTCTTTACGAATAAATAATTTTGAGTAAAACTAGAATTTAAAATAAATACATTTTGTTCATATCTTTTTCGGATGATCCTGATTTAATGTGCTGTTCAACCAGTTTGGCAAGAGGTTCAGTTGGTAGAGAACTTAGACCTTTCTGAATGAGAATTTCATGGGATAAGATTTTCTTCACCCTTTCGGTGTCATCTCTGTTTACAGTGTATTCAGCAATTTCGTTCAGCAATTGTTGCACCTGTTAAGAAAGAATATAAATTGCAGCATTTTCATAATGTTTTTTATTTTATTATTTTTTTTCCTTCTTTGAAAATGCACATTTGCGGAAGAGGTTGTAACTTACGCTGGAAGTAATATTGGAAATAACTTGGGATGATTGTGGTTTTCGTGACGGTGAATAAGCTTCTTCCATTCTTGGTTCCAAATTACTGATAACGCTTTCTTCAACACCGTCCCTTAATTCCTTTGGTGATTGTATATCTCTAACATCCTTCAATATTAGCCACTGACTATAAGTTTAAATGCATAAATATTATTCTCATGTCATGGAATACATAGATGAAAACTTGTGCTTTGAAACCGTTAAAACACAAGGAATTGGTTCTTACTTATAAAGTGAGTGAAGCGTATCTCCTTCGGGTCCCATGAGTGAAACTTTTACAATACCTTGTCTGTAGATCTCTTGAGCCAAAGGTTGTCCTCCAGTGAGGTCAACGTTTAATCTAGTTTTGACACTGTGAGTTAGAGGATGCTACAGAATAAAAATAGGCATACTTTATTAGCCGCTTAATAGCAATGTTATAATGAAATTTTAGAATACAACCCGTCTCCTTTTTCCTTACCGCTTTATCGGCTTGACATTCGGTGCATCTATAAGGTGGGTGGTCAGTGAGAAGGAATTTTGCGGTCTTATTGGCATTTTGGGTGGTGAAGTATCTGGTGACATTGAGTACTTCCGAAGATCGGTTACCAGGGTAAGGAAGACTTTCTTCAATAGTATGAATCTCGCATTTTCCAGCTACATTGTACTATAAGATTGAGACATATTTAATAAAAATTCAACCTTATTCGTTGTATTTCTTCATATTTTTAGTTATTTGTGTTTTCTTTTTAATTACCTCTCTGACGGTCCAGTATTTAGCATTACCAGGTGCATCCCTTCCGCGATAATCATTTTCGGGTCTTTCACCTTTTCTTACACGGAACAAGTCGGCTATGCCTTTTTTCCAGTCTTTCGATATTATTATGTCATTTTTATCAAACCAAGCATGTTGAATCTGTCATTTTTAAAAGATTATGCCAATTCAATTTAAAATCTCTACTCAGTTATAATTGTTATAATAATTTTTATGTAAATGTGCTTACACGTCCTTCTTCGTATTTCGCACTAAAGGGCAATCTTAGGAAAGAGTCATATTCAGGCTTCTTTTGTGTTTCAATAAACACCTTTCTCAAGTCAATATGAGAGAAGACTCGATTTGCTTCTCCAACTTTGATGTCTTCAAGCTTTAAAATTAGATTTCAACAATTAGTGATCTAAGTTAAGGAATGCTTTACCTCTAGATTGTATTTTGTACTTTCTAGGTGCTAAAATAATAAAATACGTGACTGTAAGAAATAATTTTAAGTTCTAGTTAATATGCTTTGTTTATGCATTAACAATTCATTACTATTATTGCGATGTATTCTGTATTAATTTAAATAGTGAACACTTTTATTTTCGCTTTTAAAATAAAACACTTTTATTTACAATCGTTTTAAATTTCATACGCCAAAGTTTTTAATCTTTTGCGCCATTCATCAAAGAAAATTCAGTTAGATGAGTTCCTTTTATGACATTTCATATTGCAATAGCAATGAAACATATTCAGTTCAAGAAATGAAAAGGACTTCCGCTACCTGAATGTATTTACCAGATTTTGAAGATTTTTCTCTATACTCCATTATTATTTAAGAAACTAAATAGCCATTTTCAAAGCAACTAATGCTATGTTAAATGGCAATTCAGTTTTACACCCAAGCACAATGTGTATTTTTTACATGATAAGAATAGGCTTCATTGAATTATTACATTGATCCGAAAAGTTAAGTTTTTTAGAATTTAAGCTATCATTCTAAATTTTTCAGTTTATCTTCATTTTATCTTCATTTAAAATTTAATTATAAATTTACGTACTTGGAAATGGGACACGAAGTCGGACGAGGTTTGAACTTTTAGTGTAGCCGAATACGTGAAGATCGCATACTGGCTTCCTGCCTTAGGGCTCCCCGTGGCAATGGTCGAGTTGTATTCATAGATTATCTCTTTGTTAGGAGCGACGAGATTAGAGACTAAAAAGGAACAAAAACTTATACTTAATTCTTTGTTCTGCATATTAACCAAAAGCTGAAGTATAAATAGAAGTTTTCAAATTACCTCTTTGAGCACTAATCTCTCCAGCTATGAAAAGGTAAAAGAAGAAACCATGAAATTTTATGTCTTTACTGACGCTTTCTTAAAATCTTATGCGTTTTAAAATCCAGCATTAACTTTTCAGAGGACTTACCCAGGAGAAGAGCCAAGAGAAAGCCGAACCAATTCATCTCGGAGAGCGACTGATGTGTGTTCAAAAATTCCGTCCTTATATACTCTTTTCCAACCCTTTCCACGTCACTTCTGATCTTTGATATCTATGAACTTTCTACTGTATCACCATCCTCAGTTCTTATTCATTTGGAAAAGTTTAAGTCGAATATTTAGAAACAAAGTTCTGAAAATGAATGCAAAGCTTAAATTGAATAAAAATTCTATTTGAATCAAAGTGCATTTTTGATCGCATTCAGTTTTTACAAAAAATATTGCGTATGTTTGGATATATCTTTAGTAAAATGTTAGGGCATTTATAAAAACTGTAATTTTAAAATATTTTATTTCATTGTAATTATTTTCTCGTATTAAGCATTCATATATAAAAATTTATTAAGTTTGTTTGTGTTCTGTCAGAAAGAAATACAGTATGAAAATACAGTTGAAAGTAAGGTCTCTTGAATCTTTTGAATGGAAATTTATTCTCATAGCTTTTTGAAAATTTAAATCGTTTGTATTTCTAATTTCTTTGATTTCAATCGAACTTTTGTTTGTTTCATCTTTTTACCTCAAAACATTTGTTGCATAAAGATATTATCCATTAACCTTTGAAGCTAGCAAATTTGAATTATGGTTTATTTAAAATTTTCAGCTTTTACGGAATATTATAGTTTTCTTAAATCCCTTTAAATTGCAAAATAAAGTTTATAAGATTGTTTACGAAATTGACGAACTTTTTTTTTTCCATATAATCAGTTTTTTAAAATTATCTTTCTTTCATTTTTTGATGACATTGTCCATTCAACGTTTTTTTTTTCAGCCAATGTTTTCCCAGTGATGATTTATCAATTTCACTTTCTATCAGAGTAAATTCCATAAAACGAACATTATGAATTAATTTTACGTCAACCCTTTTTCGATTCTTTCAACTTTTTTTTTTATTTTATTTATTCAAATCTTATCTTGAACAACGACCTCAAACATTTCTAAATATAAATTACATAAACCATAATGTAATTTCGTGTATGGACGTTAACAACAGGTTTACCCACAGTCGACTTTAATCCCCCGGGTGAACCCCCCCCCCCCCCCAAAATATCGTTCGTTGTTATAATTCATTTTTTGGGGGGGGGGGGGGTCAAAAATAAGGATTACTAAAACTTCTGATCTTTTTTTTATATAAGATAATTTAAAGCGGTGCAGACCATGTTCTCATTCTTAGCCTTAACATCGCATATTCGATTCTTCTATGTTTTTCGCAGATATTTTTTTCTACATATTTTATAGATATTCACTATAAAATATCGAATTGTAATACTATAAGGCAATACAATTAGTATTATATTTTAAAACAGTAAAAAATTTTACCAGCACCTTCTCCATTTTTAAACCAGATTTTAATTAGGCTACTAACAAAATTTATGCATAAACCTGAATTTTATTAAAATCAAGTATCGCTTACTTTTTCACATCGTATCTAAATTTATATCAATGAAAACTCAAAATCAATAAATTTATTAATAAAATAAATTTGATATTAAATTATAAATTATTATTGTTTATTTATTTTTTTCATGTGCCAAATTACAGTATAGGTGCCAAATTACAGTATAGATGCCAAATCTACATGAGCACGGCCACATCACAAGAAATCAAATATAACATTAACAATCACAAATTCTTTAGAAGACATTTACAAAAAGAATGAAACACGTCAGATTCATTATTTAACTTAAGAAAAATATTTTAAAAAATGCTCAAACTAAGAATGATAATAGAATTCACGAATTAGATAAAAATGGTCATTACGAAAACGAAAAGAAGACGCCTTAAAATTAATATAAGATAAACAATATAGATTGAGTAGAACCTCTAACAAGTTCATAAACTTCTGAATTAGACATACAGGGTGTCTCTAAATTATCTCCCGTATTTTACATGTTTATTACTCAAAAACTATTGCAGATTTTAACGTGATTTTTTTTATTCACAAAGAAAAACTCAAAAAGTTTCTTAGCTTCGCGTGAGTTGATAATGAAACACGCGGTTGGTGCGTGGTACCATTGTTGGCTCGTTGTTCCATATTTCGCTAATGTTTGGTTAACGTTTGATGCGGTTTAATGCATGAGCGAGTAATCGGACCTTTCTTTTTCGCTGAAGACACCATTACCGCTTCAAACTACCTAGATGTGCTGGAGAACTACCTGATTTCACAGGTAGAAGAACTGCATCGAAAAAGATAGTCCAACATAGTTCAACCAATAAGATGGAGCACTGGGGCCTGCAAGTTAGGCAGTGCCTTGATACGAACTTTCCAGAACGCTGGATTGGAAGGGATAGGCCAATCTCTTGGCCCCCTCAAGAACCCGCTGGATTTTTTCTTCTGGGGATATGTGAAAGACAAAGTGCACAAGACCAACGTTGATAACATTGAAACTCTCAAGAACAGAGTAATTGAAACAATCGCTGAAATCACCCCAGAAATGCTAGCCCAACATGGGAGGAAATCGAGTTTCGCTTTGACGCCATAAATAGGGGGCACATTGAAATTTAATAAGGCATGCTAAGAAACTCTTTGAGTTTTTCTTTGTTTAAAAAAAATCACGTTAAAATCTGTAATAGTTTTGAGTAATAAACATGTATAATACGGGAAATAATTTAGAAACACCCTGTATAACTCTTATTTGACATTTCAGAAAAGGAGTCTAATAATCAAAACAAATGGTTGCTGAAATAACTCCCTGCGAAAAAAAGTCGGTTCATTCGAATTATCATCACAGCTGAAGACCGTTTGGTAAATTATCCGAAGACATGGGGACAGGGGGGGGGGGGGGAGAAAAATTCGAAGTATGCAAGATATTGCATAAATATATAGCAGGATAGTATGAATAATATCCTTGAGTTTAATCCCATAAGAAATTATGTCATGCAATTTTATCAAATAACATGTAAAATTATGATAATCTTTCTAAAACTTTATCAGCATCCCACAAATACAAGTAATATTTTGGCAATAAAAGCAGGTTCATGGCGATCTAGATTCGAAAGTTCGTTTTTACGACCGTGTCATTTTATTTTATAAGATCATATTGGACAATGTACAGTTAACTCGTCACAGCGTCAGATAACAACTGGTCCGCCACCAGATATGACAATATGCGTTGTATGTGTTGTTACTTTATAGGCAAGGTCAATTAAGTCTACAAAAGAGTATGATCGTATAGTTTGTGCTCCGTGACCTATCAGCATACACTTATTGGGTTCTTTTTCACCATTACTGGTACGCTCGCATATCAAGTAAAGGCCTGTGACACAGCAAGAGATAGTAGAGGAATAAACACACTTAAGATTCATATAAAACATCATTCATTTTATAAGAATAAACATAGAGTATTAAAGCTAAGTGATAAGTGAGTGGCCACTTTATTAGGACCCCCCCCCCCAATACTGTCTTGCGCCACCTCTAGCAGCTATAACAGCACGAATTCGCCGTGGCGTGGATTCAATTAGCCGCTGGAACCATTATTCCGTGATGTTTGTCCATGCGGATGTAACACCTGCTCCCAGGTTGGTGCTTACTGGATGGTGGTGGATCCATGCCTCGAATAACCCATTCCAGCTCATCCCGAAGATGTTCGATTGGGTTTAAATCCGGGGACTGTGGTGGCCAGAGGACAAAGTTGAATTCATTATCGTGCTCCTGGAACCATTCCATCACTATACGAGCCTTGTGATTCGGAACATTGTCCTGCTGGAAGTATCCTTCCGATGGGGGAAACACAGTAGCCATGAAGGGATGACGTGGTCGGCAACAATGTACTCCATTGTTCAGGTAGCCCTGACCATTAAGGTGTTTTTCTATAGGTATCAGCGGACCAAGAGTATGCCAGGAAAGCATTCCCCAGACCATTACAGAGCCTTCACCAGCCTGAACGGTGGAAACCAGACAGGGAGGGTCCATCGCTTCGTACTGTTGACTCCAAATTCTGCGTCGGGCATCTGTATGGTGCAATAGGAAACGGGATTCATCCGACCAGCAGACATACTTCCAGTCGTCGGTCCAGTGTTGATGATCACGGGCGAATTGGAGACGTTTTTTGCGGTTTTGGGTGGAGGTCAAAGGTATCCGGAATGGCGTCGGCTGTTGTAGCCCATCCTTGCCTGTGGGCGTATAGTGCGTTCAGATATGTTATTCTGCGATCCCGGTTGTACTCCACGGTTAATTGAGGAGCCGTGACGTTTCTATTCGCACGAACAAGCCTTCCCATCCTACGCTCACCCCTTTGATCGACGAGTCGTTTGCGACCACAGGCTTGTCTCTGGCTGGTTGTTTTTTAGTTGTTTAACCAGTCCTGGTAAACCCTTGAAATGGTTGGTCGTGAAAAGCCTAGAAAACGTGCGGTTTCGGAAATACTCAGTCCACCTCACCGAGCACCAATTATCATCTAGCGCTCGAAGTCACTCAGATCCCATGTTTTCCTTTGTTTTTCAAACCACTTGCTGTTGACAGGTGTGTTCTCGTTTTATATTGGCCACACGACCAACTGATACGTAGTAATTGCTACGCCAACGGAATTACATAGACATGGGTGTTACTAATAAACTGGTCACTCAGTGTAGATCTAATGGATGTATAATGGCCTTAACTGTAGGGGGCTCTCTCAAAAAAGACAAATGATAGCAAAACGATAAATATATGAGGGTTGGGGCATAAATCATGGCAACTATTTCTTTTCTCAGAGCTAAGGGATGACATCCCAAAATATCATATGTCTCAAAGAAGCCGTGCAAGATGAATGTAACCCAGTTGAACAACTCTCGTCTATCAAAATAGCCATTGTCTATTTGATTTCTGTTACTTATTCTGGAACATGAAACCTGTAATGTTATGTCAACTAGCTTAATAAACATGAGGAGCGAATTGTTGACTTATTGTTAATTGTCCATACATTTGGCAAAAAAGAGGCATAAATCGCTAATGACACTTAATAATAAACTAGTGACGCTGATGCGAATTCCTTCTTGAATAGCAGAACACATCAGCATTTTATGAATGTATAAACCACCTGACAATAAGGGAGAAGACAATTCCACAAAAATTATTTTAGAAAAAAAAAATCTTGTGGAATTTAATCTTCTCCACTATTGTCTATCTAAACATTGTCCGCAGTTTCTGGCACAGTATTCGAAGTTTCTGTATTATGAATTGCATGATCAGCCCAGGAACGTTTTCAAAGTCAATTCTAAATGTGTAAATTTCGATTAGTTTTCTTTACGTTTCTTGTGAAGCTTTCATACCAAGACAGTAAGTATCTGAACATAGGGAGGCATAAAAAATAATAAGAGGGCAACTTTAAAGGAAAAATTATTATTCTTAAAACAAACACAAAAAAAGAGTGTGCCATGATTATTCTTAAAAAGAAACTTGATAACTGCATTCTCGCTTTGAATTTTCCGCTGCGAATTTTGTATTTATGCAAGAAGAATAATAAAGAAAGTAAAAAAATAATAAGCATAAAACTTTAGCAAAACTTTGGCCTTTTTATTATGTTAATTTAGCACAATCTACCCTAATTTTAGCCAGTATCTGGAATAGTTTTGTTTTGTTTCTGTTCCCACAGGATCAGAGATCAAAACCACGTGACCAAGAGCTCATCGAACAATAAATGAAATCAACTCATTAGGTTTGTTTACTGCCGATCGTCTCCGATGCGTAAGCTTTCAGTTCTCCCACGAACGGCTTCTTCTACCGCCCTTTGTTGGCGCTTGGTTAATCTAAACAAAACTGCTTTCGATAATTAATGAGTCTGAAATATAAACAGTCTTCGGAGTCTTGCTTTTTGGAGGGAGAACTCGTATGGGAAACGGTCATCAATGCTGATAACCAAATTAACGATTTCATTATCAAGAGAAATCAAAATAGAGTGTGAAGAGTTTGCTCGAAAAACAACAAGGTTGCCACCTAGCGACAAATGCGCAAAAAAACTTGCGGGAACCAAGTGTAATCATTAACATGTATTGAAATGAAATTCGACTTGGATTTGGGAAAATAAAAGAAAATGATTCCTTTATACTGAGTAATTTGAGTAAAGGAAAGGATTTATATTTGAAAATGTATTTGATTTTCGCGAAAGATAAGAAAGATTTAAAATATTAGCTTCTTTTAACGTAAAACTAATGTTAATCAATGTTAGCTCCTTTTCGCTTCTTATATCAACTGTTAACTATTCAAAAAAATGTTTAATCTGATTATTGTATTACTATTATCACCATCTTCTACCATAATCTTCAAAAGACTGCATCGTTTTCATCAAGTTTATATCCATCTATCCACAAGACGGTTTTTCAAGATTGGTGACTTTATATTTATTTATTTTTTATTTTTTTATATATGTTAGTTTACGTTTTTTCACATTAAAAGGAGAATATCAAGATTTTAATTTAATGTTACTCAACCATCAAATGAAATAGAAACAAAGGTAAAAAAAAAAAAAAAAAAAGAAAGAAAAAAAAAGCAATTATAGGAGTTTATTTAGAAAAGGATTAAAAAATTTTATATTAAAAATTAAATCAAAATTCTATTAAAGATCTCAATAGCTAGAAATTATATTTCTGGTATTTGTAAATTTAAAATTGGAAATTTTAGGTAAACTCATCTGTGCAGTATCCACTTCATTAATAAAGAAAGAGGATTAATTTTCCCCTTTAATGGAAAAATTCATCAAAAAGAAAGTACAGAGAGGAAGGAAGTTTATTATCTGATATTTTAACTTACAAGTAAATGAAAAATAAAATTCTAATTCATTTATCTAAAAATAAAGAGAACAATCTAGAGGAAGTCTCACTGCTGAAGAAATTTTTTTTTAGATGTTGTCAAAGACATAAAATGTGTATTTTCTAGAACCCCCCTATTAGATGTAAGAATCCACGGTTTCTTTATTATTTTTTTTTTACAGATTAAATTTAAAAAATGATTATTAGAAGCCCTTTTTAAGATTTTATGAGCTGCAACCATACACACAACAACTGTTTGTGAGAATGACTAGACGAAGCCATTTCAACTAAATTCACTAATTATCTGGAAGTATGAGCTTCGCAGAAAATTTAAGTAGATTCTCAGAAAATTAAATAGATTTCCCTTTCAAGTGTTTTTCCGGGGAACGAAACATTTGAAACAGATGATAAAACCGGATTCAATCCTTCCCGAGAATGCATTCCTGCGTCTACGCTGAGAATGCTTTCCCGTACATTCTGATCAAAAAACGCCACAAGTTGGCGTTCTGCACAACTCCTCACACTCTATAGAGAATGGCATTGCGTTGCATTGTTCAAAAAAGTAAAATAAAACAAACGCAAATTTGTTGTGACATTAGGTCACAATATTTTGTAATATATATCTTTCATTTATCATTTCATAAATCATCACATGAAGACTATATAAACTGGGAGAAATTATCTCGAAATAAAGCACTTTGCAGGCAGCCATTTTGATTCCTATTTCATATGATGATTGACTCTTGTTTTTCACCAAATTCAAATTCAGAAGCACATTCCCCTCTAACGTTTATCAAAAAGAAAGTGTTCAATGTGCAAGTTTGAATGTACTGCAAAACAAGAAGGCAGTCATCATATCAAATAGGAATCAAAATGACTATCTGCCACTAGTTGTCCATACTTTCTTTTTACAGTGCTTTAACTGGAAAACACCAAGGTTGCCACCTAGCGACAAATGCGCGAAAAATTTTGTGGGAGTGAAGTGAAAACATTAACACGTATCGAAATGAAGTTTGAGTTGGATTTGGGAAAATTAAAAAAAAAAAATTCCTTTTTACTGAGAAATTTGAGAAAAGAAAAGAAATTTATATGTGGAAATGCGTTTGATGTTCGCGAAGAAGAAGGAGGAACTAAAATATTAGTTTCTTGTAAACGAGTCATTCCACTTCAAATAGAACAAAATCGGGTGATAATTGACATTAATATTTTCAAAATCAATGTTAAAATCATGATAAATAAATTTTTCTTTAATTTCAATTATATCTGAAAATATATAATTTAAAAATCCACATTTTAAGCTTTAAAATGAGCTATGAATGAAACCTGTAAGGCATACAGTTTCAGAGAAAGATTCGTTTATAGAACACCTTAACCGACTAACTTCTGTAAATTTGACTATGAATACTTTTGTAAGAAATTATGTTAGATGAAAATTAACACCATGGGATTACTTACTTTGATGTAGGAAATATATATATACATCATCAGTCAGTATGCAATTGTACTTTTCACAGGCAAATGCACATTTCACAGGAAAATGTACATCTGTGCCAATAAATGTCAATTCTTTATGGTCAAGTGGATTTTGTGACTCCTGATTCTTCAAGCAAAATTTGAGAATTTGGTTTAAAGAGGTCTAAGTACCAAGTGGAATACATTTGAAAAGGCGTTAGAGTTTACAAGTTGTTTCTCGTATTTAATGCGGTCAGAAGTTGGAAGTAGCCGTATCTCTAGCAGTATTTGTAAAACATGTTTCTCGACTTTTCTCTGCTTTTACTTTTTTGGCGCATAGACCCTTTCTAATATTCAAATATGGATTGGGATTTTTTGCTGACCCTATGGTGGCCTATATTTTCGTCCAGCCAACTCAAAATTTTGTTTTCACTGAAAGTGACTTAAAACTTTATGATTTGCGGAGATATGTTGAAATTTTGCAAAATAATTTACGTCTGTACATAACTCATCTGAAACGGCAAGCAGCCATTTATAACTCCTCCAAATGAAATTAATATGCATTTAGCTCTGCCTTGATGTATTTTTGATTACAGCTATTTTAGAGCTATTAATTTTTTCTTAAAGTAAACAAATGCTATAGCATTCAATGAATGTCAATAATTGTGCGGACTCCTCTTATCGAGTCAAATAATAAATAAGTTTTGATGGTATCTGAAGAGCCATTTAGTACTTATTGAGGTTTTTATTTGACTGACCCCCCCCCCTCTCCTGCAGATCGACACTCCCCACTCAATTTTTTTTCCACTGAAATAGACAAAAAAAACTCGTTATTTTTGGCGAAAAAAGTTCCGTCTTCGTATTACGTACATGATCAAATTTTGGCCACCTCCAAACCGAATTCTCGTTGAAAAGAATAATCTTTGGATACACATTGATGGGATCTAAAAATCATCATTGAGGTTTTTATTATTTTAAAAATTATCAAAAATTTACCCATTTCTATCGAAATAACAGAACTCTGAATTAAATCTCTATTGAAATTTAATCGAAATTGGACACAAGAAGGGAAGTCAATTTTATGAACGTAATTAAATCTCTATGACGTATTTTATGTACAGATATACATTCCATCAGTTCAATTTATTTCTGCCGACCAGGTGGCCGAGAGGGCTAGGGTGTTCTCGAGTCCAGCTTGTCGTGGGTTCGAATCTCGCCGCGGGCATGGATGTTTGTGTTTGTCCTGGGCTGCGTACAGATATATAAGGCGTAAGTTGTGTAAAAGGCGCAAAATGACCTTAGTAGTCTACGCCAAAAATTTTAATAAACTAACCAAACAATTTAATTCTTACACTGGTCTGCTTGACTTGTACATTGAGTGATTCTATAATGGTCGTATTTATTTATGTATTATCGACGTGTGCTTTTAGTCAGCTCCCTTATAGGTCGTGAGCCACATATCTACATAAAATATGGTTATGTCATAGTGACTTTTTGCATAAATTCATTATATCATCCCATAATGATTTGATGAACTTATTAGCATCAATTAAGTGTAAACAAACCATTAAAATTAGCCAATATTGTGTAATACTGCTTTTCTTTGAATAATACTTCCCTTTACACAAATGTTTCTACCGTTATAAATAAATTTGATACGCATTGGCTGAAATATTGGGTTATTTCATATTTATTGGCCAGATCTGGCACACATAAAAAACCATAGTGTCAGACAAATAAATATATTTTATTCAGAAAATATCTGTCTTAGCCATCAACACGCGGTGACCAACGTAATTTCAGTGCTAAAATGGCAAAAGCTGGCATCAATCACGCTGTTCTAAAAAGTCGCTACGGCTTGAATCACAGCACTCTGGTTAATGAACCGTTTGCCCCTCACGATGTGATCCAAAGAGCGAAACGTTAAAGCGTGATGAGGCTAAGTCTGGTGAATATACATGGTGAGGGAGGGCCTCATACTTCAAGACGTTGTTTATCTTCTGCTTTCAGTAGACACATGTGGTCGTGCATCATGGAGGAGTATGGCATCCAAACGTTTAACTAGAGTTGGATGTATGTTGGTTAAATTTTGATGACATTTGTCCAGCTGCGATTGTTTGACCACTGACAAAAAACCCATAATGCATAATCATCAAACAGATCAGAAATTTCTGTGGGTAGAAGTCCAGTTTGGATATTTATTGAGCTTTTGTTTGCCGAGATTATTGTTGCCATAGAGCAGAAGGGGAGTACTCTATGAATGATCCGAGCATGCTATCCTCTCGTCGTTGGAGAACAGTTGGCGAATTTGTGTGGAACCCAGATTGGGCGTTTGATAGTGTTAAGCATCATCTTAGTGTTACTGATTTGATAGTGTTAATTAATTCTGCTAATTAGCCTTGCCGGAATAAGCAATGCTTACACTGAGTGGCCAGTTTATTAGGAACACCCATGAGTACGCAACTCTGTTGGCATAGCAATTACTACATATCAGTTGGTCACGTGACAGTCGGTACCAATATAAAGCAAGAACACACATGTCAACTGAAATTAGTTTGACCGTCACCATGGGGAAAACAAAGGAATTGGGCGACTTCGAGCGCGGGATGATAACACTGGCCAACAACATTTAAGATTATTCTTGTGACAAAATGCAAGTGGGTGATTTTTGGTTGTATTTTTTCTGCTGATTACGAATATAATTTTTAAATTTCTCTAGCATGCACAGCTTTCTTGTTTTACAATGAAACATTTTTAAATCATTCAGTGTTTGGGGCCTGGTAAATTTCCTTACGGCCCCAAAATATTGATAGCCGCTTCTCTTCACTTCCGTTACTTTAACATAGAAGTCTCGAAGTGCATAACTTGGAAACGTGACGTGATAGAAAAAATCTAAAAGCAGATTCGGATTCTACATACAAATTACTACTAAGAACACTTTGTGTGGTCTTAGTCACAAAATGCGTGTTTACTAGTGTAATTGGTGCCCGGCGAGGTGGACTGAATATTTCCGAAACCGCACGTCTTCTAGGCTTTTCCGAACAACCATTTCAAGGGTTTACCAAGACTAGTTAAGCAACCTAAAAACAGCCAGCCAGAGACAAGCCTGTGGTCGCAAACGACTCGCGAATCCAAGGGGTAAGCGCAGGATGGGAATGCTTGTTCGTGCGAATAGAAACGTCACGACTCGTCAACTAACCGTGGAGTACAACACTGGACCGCAGAATAACTTCTCTGAACCCACTACACGCCGTACATTGGCAAGGATGGGCTATAACAGCCGAGGGCCAGTCCGGGTACCTTTGATCTCCACCCAAAACCACAAAAAAGTCTCCAATTTGCCCGTGATCACCAACACTGGACCGTCGACGACTGGAAGAAAGTCTGCTGGTCGGATGAATCCCGTTTCCTATTGCACCATACAGACGGCCGACGCAGAATTTGGAGACCAGAGCACAAAGCGATGGACCCCTCCTGTCTGGTTTCCACTGTTCAGGCTGGTGGACTCTCTGTAATGGTCTGGGGAATATTTTCCTGGCATACTCTTGGTCCGCTGATACCTGCAGGACAACGCCTTAATGGCCAGAGCTAACTGAACATTGTTGCCGACGACGTTCATCCCTTCATGGCTATTGTGTTTCCCACCATCGGAAGGATCCTTCCAGCAAGACAATGCTCCATGTCATAAGGCTCGTATAGTCATGGATGGTTCCAGGAGCACAATAACGAATTCAACTTACTCCTGTGGCCACCATAGTCCCCGGATGAGCTGGAACGGGTTATTCGAGGCATAGATCCACCACCATCCAATAAGCATCAATTGGAAGCAGCTTATGCATCCAGCGGCTAATTGAATCCATGCCACGGCGAATTCGTGCTGTTTTAGTTTCTAGGAGCGGCACGATACAGTATGGGGTAAGTGTTCCTAATAAACAACTCAATAAATATATTTTTTAACAAACACTTTTAAAGAAACTCTTCCCTTTCCTTGTAAATTAATAAATAAGTTTCGTCATTTAACAAGATGAGCAAAATTGTAAATAGTGCAATGTTTACATTTACTTTGTCAAACTGCCTATAGTTAAAAGCGTTCAAAATGAATAAGTTGTGAATAAGAAGGATTTCATTCTCAATAGCTAGAAAAAGCTAGTGAATAAGATTGTGTAATCAAGTGAAGACCTAAACATTGTTAAAGGAATGGATAAAATTAAATAAAAATATGAAAAGAATATGCGAATATTATTAGAATCATTGACAACTTTTTACTCTTTATTAAAAAAAATTATTTCTCTTATATCAATGGGATCAGTTTTGCTCTTGGAGTATTTTTGTGGTCTTTGATCTCATTTATCAGGATGATGACTTGAAAGCATAGAAAGGAAAATTGTTATGAAACCTTATAGTATTCTGTTTACTACTAAGTTTTGGTAGCTGCAAATTTTCAATGAGTTTTAGGTTTGTTAAAAATTGTAATCTTGAAAATTATTTAATAATTTTTTAAATATAAATTTTTTATTAGATTTGTTAAAGCTGAGTTATTGAGGATATTGATATTACGATTCAAACTTTAAATAAAAGTAAATTTGTTAACTTAAACCTGTACTGTATTATTTAGGTAGAATAAATTTTTAATGACTATTAATTTTTTTTTGCTGTATACTAATTTCTTATTCAGAAAATTTCGAATTTAATTCATTTTAAAATGCCATTAGGAAGTTTGAAAAAATGCAAACGAGAATTAAATATGCTCATAAATTATAATTTATTTTTTTCATCGGGAGAATCAACACAAAACATTTCCATGATAAATTACAAGATATTACATTTCAAATAAAATAAATAAAACATTAAAAAGAAGAGCGAATCCTAAGTCCTTTCCGTAGAATTTCTAAAATCGACCACCGCCTGGAACGCATTTTTTCGGAACCCTGATCGTTGCTCTGCCATTTGGAGTCAAGCTGAGAAGTTCAGAGACAGGTCCCTTTTTAATGTCTTCCAGTAATTGTTCTACTTTACTGTCCCTATCTCTGAAGCAGAAGACTGGAACCTCTTTTTGTTCTGTTTCTCCAGGAGTGCAACCGGACGTACATTTGGGGTAAGTTCTCGTGGTAAAACAGATTCTGTTACCGGCACTGGCGACATGATGACGGTTAACGCGGCAAGAATCACGAGGAGAAAGATTGCCTGTAAATAAATAGAAAAAATAATAAATCATTTAGCTAAATAGCTAAATACTGAATTTTTGATTAGTTGTGTAGAATTAAAAATTCCTTAGTCAACCTACCTGATTGAGGGCTCAAGGGACAGAAAGAAGGTGAAACTTTCGGGGCAGCAGAGCAACCTCCTTCACGTACAGCCCACTGGCCTACGAGTTCTTGATCGCCTTGATAGGCACATTGATTAGGTCCGATTCGGTTGTAGGTTTTACGTCCGCGGAATTCTCCACACAAACCGCAAAGCTTCTTGCGCCATAAATGACTTGCCTAAAAAAAGATAGATTACACCAAATGTTTTCATATTATTTCTTTAAAAAACATAGAAACTAAGAATTGCTTGTACACATTATCATCTCATACTTGGATTTTCACATCGTTTCCGTCAAAAGTGATTCGGATTCCCAAATATGGAAGAACAACGTTGTAAACTGGTGGAGTCTTGAGAACCATTGCGACTAAGTTGTCATGCAGATCTGGATCTGACAAATATAATACGTTCTTTGCCTCAATCTGTTGTTCTTTTCCATCAACGTAGATATCTGGCTTCGATGATTGTGCACCATTCTTAGGTATAATAGTGATGTTGTGTTTCAAAGCACCAACAATCAGGGTCTGTTAATAACATTTAAAAGTATTCAGAAATTTAGCATTAATTGGATAGGAAGAAGCTGTACACCAATATATAAAAATTGCCAGTTTTCATCTGTTTACCCTATCAGAATCCTTATTTTTGTCGTTCTTCTTCAACAAAACATAGAAAGAGTTGCCGTTTGAACAATCTTTGGTAAGTAGAATGGGGCAGTCGCCAGATCCTCTAAGACTCAAGGTAACGTTGTCAAAGGAGGTCAGAAGACTACCGGCAGACAAACAAGAGGCTGAAATATAATGCAGATACGAAAACAGACAATTTATGTAAAGATCAAACAATCCTTATAAGACTTAGATATTAATTAAATCAAAATGGAGACACTAAGGTGAATGTATATGTTAGCGAATTTCAGAGGAATACTATTCCATTCACCTGGATATGACTGTACCGTGGAATATTCATTAGCTCGGCGGATGATTGATTTACGAACGGATGGTGATGATAACCAAGGCATTGCCATACCGAAATATACGTTACGATAGTAAGTCTTTTCCAATTCAGTTTGAAGAGCCATATCCAAAACAGGCATAGTGTGGTTGAATACTACAGATAAAGCTAATTTTCCAGGTTCTGCTCTGTTTACTACATCTTCAGTCATGTGGTTGTAAAGAGAATGCATCAGAAGATGTTGAGCTGCAAGGGCTGCTTTCTGGACAGATGGTGGGAATTTAGCCTAGAAAGTATACATATACAGGAATCGTTTGCTTCATAAGCACAATTTTGCAAACAAAAAAAAAGAATATTTTTTCTTAGCAGAAACTAAACTTACATTCGTATAATCGACATCAACTCGGACTTGATGCAGTTCGCTCAAATGATCCATAACTCTTTGACATCCATCATGATTGGTAAATCCCTTCTTCCTTTCTTTTTCACATCTGGTATAGAACCAAGGTTTACGACGATCTGTTGGAGGCAGACTGTCAAAGGCCTTTTGTTCTTCCGATTTGCTAATGACAGCCTGAAAAATAATAAATTTAAATTATTTCCAGAAACATCTTAAATAAATATAACTCTCAAATAAATATTATAATGCTTACTCGAACTTTGACGTTATTGGTGACACGACTAGGCCCCCAGCCAATCTCTACTTCGCCAGTTTTTTGTGCGTTAGCTTGAGTAGGGAAACGATCAGTGCCAAAGAAACATGGTCGTCTCGGTCTCTTCCAGTTGCCCGATATTTTAGACTGCATAGATTCAATTGATAAATATCATATAGCAAAAATGCACCGCAATATAAAACTGAACTAATTTTTTAAACAAATCTTACAGTAAAACTGCCTTCATCTCCTTTCTTGACGAAACTTGCTTCTAATAACTGTGTTAATGTACTACGCTCTGATTTAATTGTCGCATTAAATGTGTACATAACACTCCTTCCACCTTTAGCTTCCAGAGCAGTATTAAAGCGCAAAACCGCAGCTAATGTTAAATAAGAGGTCATATAAATTCTTGTTAACTTAACAGTATTGAATAGTTGTCAAAGAATGAATAGTTCAATATTTACTTCCTCTTCCAATGGGTAGTACTTTACTCTTCAAAGAATGTGAGGGATCAGAAGATCCTCCTTGACCGTAAGAACTGCCACGAACTTCTGATGATCCAAATTCTCCACTGAAAGAGCCTTGTCGAGCCCATACGTTGCCTTCATCAGACCCTTCTTCAGATGATTCACCCGAGCCTCTTCCTCCTTGCTTATATGGACGTCCCGTGGATGTTCGATAACCGCCAAAAATGCCTCTTATCATTTCACTACGTCGATTTTCCCATGGTTTAGCATTTGGATCAACATCGCTGCAGTCTTCAGGATGAAAGAACCAGCCAGAGAAGACGGCCCACAATTGTTGGCGTAGCGTTTTTGCCCTAACTTGAGCTTGAGGATCCTCAGCTGCTGGTTGGTAATCCCAAGTGGAGCTTAGTTGATACTAAAAATTACAAAAATATTAATTTAGAATAAACAATTCTATTTAGGTTTGTTTTTATTGAAAAAATTATAATAACTTACGCTTGAAGGAGATGATGGAGACTGCAAATCTACACTGAATTCGCGCATTCTTAGTCTTTGTGTCAAGAATGGCAATACTAGAACACCTGTAATTCCTCTTTGCCGAAGTGTCGACCACAGGTTAGCACTATCTAACCACTCATCTTCATGTGTTCCTTTGATGAGCATATCTTTAGAAGAAAGGACGGATACTGGAAATTCCACCTTCATGTTTCAGAAAATAAACAAATAAACAATAAACAAGAGTTCAACAATTTATTAAATCGTTTAATTGTGATTATAATAACAATTTTTTACCTGATAAGGTCGATCCATTCTATGTAATTCTTTCATATAATTTTTCAAAGGAGTCATAGAAGAACGAGGATAAATTACGGTGAATGGTTTTGACTTGTAATAAAAGGCATCTTTACTTTTCGTTCCGGTAGACGATGGAGTAATTCTCAAACTAAAGTGTTTGCTCTTTGAATCGAATCTACCATCAACTTGAGCTTCCACGGGAGGTTTGACGAGGATAGTTTTTTCGAAGCCTACGGCATAATGATTTCCCCAAACTGGACTGAGTGGAATGCGGTTTCTGATTTCTTCGCAGGATGAATCCACTCGGCATGGAATAAGAGGACCGAATTTCACGTTCAGTTTACCCGCAAATCTGTAATAATTATTAAATTATTTAACTTTTCTTATTATAAATTTAAAGTTGTTTGTGTATTTAAAATTAATTAAGAATAGAAAGTTATTCACAGTGGCTGTGCCTTGATCCTTGCAGTAAATGATGCTCTATATCCACCTTCACTTGCACTTTCGGTAGAGCCTTTAATTTCGTATGATCCTTTAAGAGCAGTTACCACAGGCAATTTGATGTCCAGGTGCAAATGATGACCGGCAGCCGATGGGATAACGTACTTCACATCAAGTGGCATCATGTATCGAGCAAGATCAAAGCTACCTTTTTTATCGATTGAACTATCGGCATTCAGAACTTCAAAAAAAAACATAAAGGAAGTCTCAAACAGAGATGAAACATTCAGCTTCATTGAAAAAATAACCTCAAAAATGATTGTCTTGAAATTTAAATCAACACATTAAAAATTACCTTCGCTGACCAATCTCTTGGCTTCAGAAGCATTCAGGTAATATTGATGGTATTTATGATGCATGGCACGCATAGTCATTAAAACAACAGCCATCTCCTCAGGTTCGCGGGTTTTGATTCCCAACTATTCAACAATATTTAAAATTATTTTTTGTGTCTTTAACACTTTCCAATATTAGAAAAATTTAAAACCGATATGTACTTTCTCATTGATGTAAGGAGTGCCCCAGTCTGGTATGGGATAGGTAAGTTTCTTCAGTATGTCTGCGAAGCTTTGCGAACTGTACATGAAGGCTGGCCCGAATAATTTATCGAAAACGTCCTTCAAGTTCCGTGCATTGTGGCCGAGCTTAAGAATAAATAAGTTAAATTTTACAATTTTCTTTTCTTTTTTTTTAATTTTACATATAAAGCTAAAACATGCATGATATTTTTCATTGGCAAACAGTAACTAATAATCTTTTTTAAAATTTACCTCGATGATGTTATTGAAATACCCAGCAACATATTCTTGTAATTTGAGATGCAATCCAGATGGAATTTCAGATCCACCTTCTCCAATGAAAGTGAAATGGCTGGCATATCCCGCTTCCAAATAAGCTTTTAATAAAAAGAAATAGTTAATTAGAATCACTTTTTAAATTAGCTGCAATTTTAATAATTAAATTATACTTGTTAGACACTTACAAATCATTTTATTCACAATGCTACGATAACCCATGAGAGCACTGTCAGCTATTTCATAGTTTGCCACTTGCAAAGCATGTTTAGCATAATTAGCCCTAAATTAAACAAACTCTTTAATAATGTGATGGAAAATATCTTTCAAAGGTAAAGAATAGTATACGAAGCTTACATATCTCTGATGCAAGGCACGGTAACGTTGGAAAGTGCTTGAAGTGTTGCGAAGATAAATTCTCCCACTTGACGATCTCTGACGGTCCAGGTATAAGAGGCAAGCTCGTCGAAAATATGTTGAGGAGGTCTGGAAGCTATCATGATTGTAAACGCAGCCATTCTCATTTCGGGTTTGTCGAGAGAATTGTAAAGAATTGAGCCCACTATTGGTCGGACCTAAAAAAAAAAAAGAAATGATACAAATTTCTTATAATCCTAATTTTAGACATTTAAAATAATTTTTTCTAAAATATTAAAACATACTTCTTCTGGGAACATTTTAGAAAGGTGGCCCATGGCGTAGATGGCAGTAACTCTCACTAATCTTGAGTCGGTGCCCAAACCTTTGGCTCGTGGTTCAAGAGCGTAAATACTGGACTGTACATTCATAAGACCCAGGGCAGCAGTGAAAGCCAATTCCATTTCCTCATCTTTGTTATCTCTAGCTATATCGGCCATACGTCTGAGGAGCTGAAAGTTTTATATTGTTTGTAATTAAGGTTCTGATTTTATTTAAAGTTCTAGTTATTGCTAAGTTTATTAGAAACTTACTCCAACGTAACTCTTTGCCTTATCCTTAGGGCAGTGCTTATCCCATGGTTGCGGTCTAATGGTGACAGAGGAATTATATTTCGTGCATGCCCTGCCTACCAAACTTGCGAAACCAAAATAACAAGCTTTGTATACGCTAGCAGAAGGGCTGCTCTGTTTCATACTGTTGCAAAGATCCTGTTTATGAAATAACCCATGATTATTTTTAAAATTAAAAAATAAATATATAATAATCATTAAATATATAATAATCATTCATTCAAAGAGTTGTTCAATTTACCAAGACGATGTCAGCTAATTCCAAACGTGGTAGGTAAACATTAGCGGGAATATTTTCCAAGAGAGCAACGATTCTTTCTGGATCAGTGACTTTCTTTTCTTTGATGAGTTTAACAATCACTCGAATTGCGCTTTCAGTTCCAGTTCTGGCCAAAATGTCTAAGATGGCTTTCCTGTGAATAAAAAAGTCCCCAGAAATCAGTTATAAAAATTGTTTTATTAATGAGATTTCAGTTAGAAAATGACCATTAGTATTACTTACTTTTTGGTGATATCTTTTTCTGAAGAGCCTGATCGTATGTTATCTTCTACAACTTTAGCAAGATGTTCAGGTGGGAGAGAGCTTAGGCCTTTCTTGATGAGAATTTCATGAGATAAGATTCGCTTCACCTTTTCGGTGTCTTCTCTATTTATCGTAAATTCGACGATTTCATTCAATAGACGTTGCACCTACACATTTGGAAGAACAACTTAGATATATTAACTTTAATTTTGCTATGTAAATTAAATTTTTTTGAATTACAAATTTGCGAAGATAGCTTACACTACTGGTAATGTTGGAGATGATTTGAGATGGTGGTGGATTTCGTGATGGCGAATAAGCTTCTTCCATTCTTGGTTCCAAGTTACTAGTAACACGTTCTTCAACACCGTCTGCGATCCTCATCGATGGTTCTCCGTCACTAATTCCTTTTAATATAGCCCATTGACTACAAGATAAATGTTAAGAATTTAATAAATTTAATGCTGGAAAAGTAGTTTGTTATTATATAGATAATTAAAAAATATCCATTCGCACTTGTAAAGAGCCATGAGAGCTTCACTTTCAGGTCCCATGAGTGAAACTTTTACAACACCTTCTCTGTAGATTTCGTGTGCCACATATTGATTTCCACTCCGCACTTGGTGTAATCTGGTTCTAACTTGGTGCGTTATGGGATGCTAAATTTAATATTAAAGTTCAAAAAATTATGACCAATTTTATGTATTAATTAAAAAGCTTTTTTTTCCTAATCTCCTGGCTTAAATTATTATCTACCGCTTTATCAGCTTCACATTCTGTGCATCTGAAGGGTGGATGGTCGGTGAGAAGGAATTTTGAGGTCCTGTTGGCATTTTCGGTATTGAAGTACCTAGTGGTATTAAGCACTTGAGCAGATCGGTTACCAGGATAAGGAAGGACTTCTTCTATGTTGTGAACTTCGCATTTTCCAACTACATTGTACTGTGAATAGAATAATTTTCAAAATTACTTAATCCATCACTTTCTCGTACTAAGAATAGCGTTTATTTCTGTAGTTACCTCTCTGCTCGTCCAGTATGAAGCTTTTCCAGATGCAGTTCGTTCAGGCAAATCATTTCCTGGTATATCACCTTTTGTTACACGGAACAGATCAGCAATACCCTTTTTCCAGTCTTTGGTTATTATTATATCATTTTTGTCAAATACAATCGTTGAAATCTGTTTTTTGAAGACGATTAATTAGAATTTTTGATTACGAACACTTTTAATTGCAGTGAGGATATTCACTGAAAGATGCTTACCCGTCCATCCTCGTGGAATTTGACACTGAATGGCAATTTTAGCAGTTTCTCGTATTCAGCATGCCTACGGGTTTCAATGTTGAGTTTTTTGATGTCTATATGCGGGTAGATTCGATTTGCTTCCCCAACTTTGACATCTTCAAGCTTTAAAATTTTGAATACCAATGATTATTATTGGAAGTTCCTAATTATGCATTATCCTTTCATCTTTTTATTGTGTTTAATAATATCTTAAGCTTTAATAGCTAAGACAGAAGCTTCTCTTAACGCAGTAAATAAAATTACCTTTTAACATCTATTCACCTTTTTAATTTAAGATGAAATGTATTTATTAATGAGTACATATGCTCAAACATGATGCCGCGATCGTTACAAATATCTTCTGAATTTTAAAATTCCATTTCATCTTGTATTTCATACTCACCTTTTCACAGGTGAATAAAAATGATATTTTACTCTCTAAATGCTCACGGTAGATATTTTACTTTCTAAATTAATTTGCATATCTTCCTGCGTTAATTTATCAAGTCAAATTAATCAAAAAGTTTCCGTCTATTTTTAATAAGAAAAGCAATTACATCATAGCATGCCATAAAATTTAATTTTTTTACCATGAAATTTAACGCAAGATTTTGACCGAATTCAGTGAAATATTACATGGCGTTAAATGTTAATAAATTAATTTAGTATATTGTATAAAATTTTTAGAAATGGTTTTTTTTTTTTTTTTTTTGGCATTTTACGCACTTGGAAAAGAGCTGTGAGTTGGTCGACGGAAGCTGTCACTTTGAGCGTACCCGCAAGCGAGAACACTGAATACTGGTCCCCTCCTTTGGGGATTCCGGAGGCAATGGTCGTGTTGTAATCATAGATAACCTGTTTGCCGCCCACGACGAGATTAGGAGCTAAGTTAATATTGAAAAAAAAACACCTTATTAAACCCTTTGTGTGAAATATTAGCCTAGACTAAGTTAAAAAGAGAATATTCTAAATTACCTTTTTGAGCACTAATCACTCCAACTAAGAATAAGCAAAATAAGAAAAGTGAATTTTTATGTAGCTACCACTTGTTTAGATTTATAAGAGAATTTAAGTCGTGAAAGTTAAATTTTAAAAGAAACTCGCAGGACTTACCAAGGAGGAGAACCGAGAGAAAGCTGAGCCAATTCATCTCGGAGGCAAGAGTGGTGTCTGTTCAGAAATTCTTGCCTTAAATACGATTTTCCCAGTTCCTTCCACGTCATTTTGATCTTTGAATTTTGTGAACTTTCTACTATTTCCAATTCTATTTCGTATTCATTTGAAAGAGTTCGATTCGAATATTTAGAAACAAAGGTCCGAATCTGAATGCGAAGCTTATAATGGATAAAAATTCATTTTTTGAAATCAAAGTTTCTTTAGTAGAGATAACAGTATTTTTTTTTTCAAATGAATGTGCCTAAAAAAGATCGCACGTGCCTAAAAGAATATATTTAATTCAAATATAAGGATATTTTAAAAAATTGCAATAATAAGGTACTTCTTTTTCATTATAATTATTTTTGCCTTTTATTTACTACATCTCTAGTTCCCCACTTTAACTACAGCTTTCATATGTAAGCGTTATATAAAAGATCATTTGTAAATTATTCTGATTAAGGAGATTGTTTGACGCACAAATATTTTCCCTATTTCACCGTCTGTTTCTACAAGTTTGGAATTGTAGATGTTAATGATATTCTACTAAAATCATTCAGTAGTCGAAATTATATAGTCGCGTGAATATCTAACATTATCGTAGACCATAGTTATAATTTTCCTAACGTGTATATCAGCTATTCATAACGCGTATTGCAATTATTCATAATTATACACATATATAAATCTGATCCTTGTCTTCAAGTAATATTAAAGCGTAATACAAAGCTAAAATAATCTTTATAATTTGTAATAAAATGAAATATGTTTATCGAAGATTTTCATAAATGTATACCACTATTTAATGATAATGAAACGTGAAAATTTCCTGATTTAATAGATAACAATTATAAATATTTTTTCAGTAGCTTAACCAATATAGGATTTCTGTTAAGCTAATTTTTTTAATGATATACCGTTTGTATAAGCTTATCTAACGAAAAGAACTAAAAATTCAAAATTACATATTAAAAGTTTTACTAAAAACTGTGAAGTAAACAAAAATTAAAGATATTCCAAAAGACTTGTACAAATGTTTGCATCTTAGTAAAGACTTTTCAAACGTAAAACTATAAAAATATAAAAAACGTGAAAAAACAAAAGGGAAAGGTAATAAATGTTATTATTTATAGAGTTAAAAAATTGAATACATTTGGCATAGATTAATCACTTTTCATAGAAATTTATATTTAAATTTGTAAATTTTTATTGTAAATTTTATAGACTATATACAGATTTGTATAGACTTTTAAAAAAATCTTACTAAAAGGTTGAATAATTTTTCATTAAACTTCTATTAATAATTTTATATTTATATTTATTTTATTATTAATTTATTTGATTTATTTTATTAAGACTAGGTATAATATCTTATGCAAACAAGAAGTTTTTATTTAAATATTTAGCTCATTCTGGTTAAATATGAACTGCGGGATTGAAATTTTCTGGATCCTCCAATATGCTTGGATTTAAATACGAGAAAGTTGCTTCTGCCAAATTTAAATTTCATCAATTTAAACCTCACTTAGAAAAATAAATTAAAAAGAAAAAGAGTAAATTTCACATGTGGGGTTTTACTTGATGAAATTTGAATTTGGGAGAAGCAACTTTTGTCAAATTTAGAAAAATTTTCCCACACGTTTATATTGCAATATTTGGAGTTAATATTGCTATTATTTTTAATGAAGAGTAGTGGTTACTCCCAGAATATCTTTTAATAAGAAGTATGGGTGGAAAGATATCTTTCATCTAAGTTTAGTTATTATTTTATTATTAAGACTAGATATATCTTATGTATAATAGATTTCTAGCTTTTCAAAGTAAAAATTAAAATTGCAATAAGCCAAATTTTCAGTCTCTTCAGGGCAACATATTTTTTATAGCAAAACCATATTATCCAAGATTATGTTTATAATACATTTTTTAAATTTACTTTTTTAAGTGAATTATATGCATCTTTTTAATAATTTTTCATTTCCTTTAAAGTTTTATGTTAATGCAATCACTTTTGCCCTTGGAGTATCTTTGAAGTTTTTTCCATTCGTAAACATCAGTACGCTGAATTGGGAGCACAGAAAGGGAAAGTGATAAGCGATCCAATGTTTTCTTTTTTATTATCAAACGCCGATAAATGGATATTTTTAAAATCGGTGAATAAAAAAAAAGAAGTATAAAGAATTGAATGGCTCGTGCTTTTTTTTTCTTTTCCTAACTGATGAAAGAAATTTTGCGAGGCTGATAAAAATTATGTTCCTAAGAGGAAATCCTTTGAAATTTAAATCTCACATTCATGGATTTTTTTTCCATGACGCTTAACTGCAAATCGGTGGATTAAAGTATAGTGGCTAAAATGAATGTTAGTCACTATAATTAAAGTGAACGTTAAAGCAATATCTAACAATATCAATAGAATAAATTTACACATTATTCTATTGCTAATCGGCATTTTTAATCAATTTTAAAATGAAATATTTTGCTAATTTTCTATAAATATTAAAGATAAATAATGTCAAATGCATATTAGCTTTATAATTTTTTTTATTTTTATATTTGGTTGACATTAAAAAACCAATTCTAATAATTTTTTATTAGTTTCTATCCGAAGTTTTTAGATGGTTTCGATGTAATTTTGATGACATCTTGAAATTATTAAATTTTCCTTTCCTGGAATGAATGTAATTAACTTTCTTTTCTTCTTATTGTTGCTATGGAAATTTTGAAATACATTTACCCGTCTCATATCATTTATTATGTCAAGATTTAAAATTCATAATTTTCAAGAATGTAATTTTGTGAATGAAGGTCATCAATATTTAGAAATTATAAAACCAATATTTAATATTCAATACGCTATTAATAACTGCACTTTGAATCCTAGCGCACAAACTCTTTCTTAATTTTCCTGCTAATTTACACAAATTTCACGTAAAATGTATATTAATCACACATTTATATTTTACAGAAATTGAATGCTGTTTATTGGCCGGCCGCTAACTAAGAGTGGTGTTTATGTTTTCGTTTCTCCAACTCAATTTTTTTTCTCACTAAAATCGAGTTAAAAACTCATGACTCGGGATTTATGTCGAAATCTTGAAGAAGAAAAAATTCTTCATCCTTACGTATCCCTTGGCGTATTTTTTATGGCAATTGGTTAAGGCAGAGAGAAAATTCTCTCATAAGAACAACATTTCATTTACGAAAAGTTATTCATTTCAATGAGAGGAATCCGTACATGACAAATTTATTGATTTTTCCCCCTTCATTTTTAGAAAAAAAAAAATCTTAAAAAAAATTAATATTTCTTCATATTTAGAAAATAGTTTAACCATTTCCCAATTGTCATAAAAAATAAGTGTAGACACAGTTTAAAGAACCCTCAATTAGTGTATTAATTTCATTTGGTTCTGCTATTTGCCGTTTCGGAGGAGTTACCTGCACAAAATTGACATACGTTTACACGGAAAATTCCTTTTTTCAAAATTTCAACAAATCTTCTCGAGTCATGAGTTTTTAAGTCTTTTTCAGTAAAAAAAAAAAAAAAAAAAAAATGAATTTCGGGGGGGTACGGCACTGGAACCAGGCAGGAGGGGAGGGTGTAAATAGTTTTGTTTTGTATTAATAGTTTTGAGCAAATAGACATTATTTTGATGTAATTTTTCCAGGAAATATTGGATTATCACATGCGATTTTCAAAAACGCTTCAAATATTATTAATGCAATAGAATTTAATATAAGAAAAAGATGTAAAAAATTAAAAATTACATTTTAAATAAAGTATCTGCAAGAACAAACAACATTTCCACCCGCACCCCTATTCTTGGTATCCGTTTCCTGTCATGGGAATATGGGCTAATTTTAAATTTTTAAATTTTAGGGGGGTAAAATATATGCGCTTATCATAGAATTTTTTAAAAAAATTATTTTCAAAAGGTTGTATTACAATTTGTAATTGTTTGTTATAAAAATAAAAATAGAGCTTTTACAGCTCGTGACCGCGTAAGGCATTCTGGGTTTAGGTTGCTTAGCAACCCAGGACGCAGAATTAGTCAGCCATCTTGGATAACAAGCACGCTATCACACCCTTGTCGCTGTGGCCAAATGGCATATGCACAACTGAGATATGAACAAAAAATTGCTGATATTGATAGTATTGATCCTTATACCCTATTAAATCAGTTTATTTTAGAGAAAAGCAGTTTGCCTTCGTTGGATCTCATCGAAATTTCAAGCTACGTCGTCTACAAGCACAGCCGGATCACACGCAAAGAAATGAGGGCCTACAAATCACTCGATGAATACAAGAATTTTTTGTGGCTGGGTCCTCGAAATCGGCTACAAACAAATTAACGTTAATACACTCGTTTATAGCAAGGTATGTAATAAATGAGACACTGAAAGTAAAATTTCAAGATAAAAGTTCAGCTTAGCATCCCCTAATTTTCTCGGCTAACATCGATCGCGTTTATGCTCTGAATTTATAATCGTAACATATCTATAAAAAAATGCACTATAACACATATACACATAGTGTATATATGTAACACTATATACACATAACTATAACACATTTAATTAATATGTAAATGATTTATTGTGTTATCGAAATCAAATTTAAAGAAATATATGCAGGAAAAAAATCACGAAAGTTCCGTGGCGATGAACTTTAGCTAACTAGCGATCACTGGCATAGCCCCCATTTACTATCTAGGGGGCTATGCAATTGGTCATTCATGTCGGCATGGCCGCCCATCATTTAACGTACACCGTAATATTTTCCTACATAAATTTCTTAAAGTATAATTTCCATAATATGATAAATCATTTAGATATCAATTAGATATTTTACGATAATAAATTCAGAACATAAACGCGATCGATGTCAGCCGAGAAAATTGGGGGCCGCTAATCTGAACTATATCAATTTCTGATACACCAGACTCCTTTGGAAAAATTACGACGAACAGCGTTTATTTATTAATTAAACAAGCGTTTTCTGTATGTAGTATCCAGATTAATTTCATTTTAAGAAATGATCGGAGCAGACACACCAGTATTTTATACTGTCGCAGTCGTGGAATACAACTCTTTTAATCGCGGTGAGCCAAGCTCTTCTTCTCCTTTGTGTTATTTCGAAGGTTAGCTTATTTTGGTGCCTCTGAACTACAGATATTCTGTAAAAAGACTTTAATCTACCTCTAGAAATTAGAACATCCTAAGATGCAGCAAAAAGACATTGTATAATAAATTCCAGAGCGTGTGCGAGTAGCGAACTGATAGAGGAAAACGAGAACCTGTTTGCTTGTTATCCAGTATGGCGACATAAATTTTCCTCGTGTCGATGACGATACGATGACGCGTAGTGAAAAAGCTCTATAGTGATCTTTTTGTTTTTAATTTTATTTTTTAAATGCGGTAGAAGGATATGCAGCGCCCAAACCTTGTAACGGTCATGTAGGTAACCAATGAGTTCGTTTTCATCAGCGACCGTTAATCAGCCATCTATCATTATTAGTCTCTGGTGGTTCAGCGAATCCTCGATAGTTTTTATATCATGGCGGAAAATTTAGATGATACATGGTGTACTTTTGCTAAACCGCAAAAATTTAACATATCTTCAACGTTAAATTTTTCTGCATTGCCGGAGTTATGTCACTCTACTCCTTTAAAGAGAGAAATTTTCTCATCGGATGAGGATGCCTTTGAAACAGGGATAGAAAATTCGCTAGCAACGCTAGAGAAACTTGGCTACGGAGTCTACGAAAGCATAATCGTAAGTGCATTTGATATACATGTAATTCATAATAATTTTCTTTCATTCTGAGAGAAACTTTCTTGTATTAAGTTTTTATGATCTTTAGCTATAACTTTAAAAATGACCTTATATGCATTATTTTTATCGTCAATATGGTCAAAACATTTGGCGGTAAATTTTCGGTATCTGCACAATCGCAACCGCGAGTCAAAACTGTTGTTGAAAGAAAATCGGAACAGTGGGAATATAAATGGGTAAAATTTATATTAGAATTTTACTTTCATCCATCCCTGGTAAAATATTAGAATCAGATAATATGGGAATATAATATGGGAATCAGATAATAAAGACTAATAATAATAATAATAATAATAATAAACGAAAATCAAAACAATAAAATAAAAAATATATTTTTTAAAATTACATAGTAATCCAATTTTTTTTTTTTTTTTTTTTTTTTAATCCTAGGAATTTTCAGATGACACTTACATAGATGTTAAAACAAGAAAAATGATGGAGGAATATGAATTAATGAAGACAAATTATGATTTAGAAAAGGAATTAATGGAAGTGAGTGTCTAATTTTTCGCATTTAAAGAAATTTTATATCTGGTTTTCTTATGTAATTTTTTTATTGGGAAAAAAAAATTGAATACAATTAATTCAGTGGCTACAGGGTGACAATTATTGAGCTGTATGAAAAAAAAACTATATAACTTTTGAACAATTGGCAGTTGAATGCAGGGTATGTTGGGGTTTTATTGATGTGAATATGGTTTGGTTTAGCGACGAAGCCCACTTTCATTCAGATGGGTACGTCAGTAAGCAGATATTGCCACATTTGGGTGACTGAAAATCCCTATTTTGTGATCGAGATGTCTCTCCATCCCAAACTGGTAATGGTTCGGTGTGCAATGTCAAGTCACGGAATAATCTTTGCGATATTCATTGAAGGCATGGTGACTGCTGAACGATATGTCAAAATTTTAGAATGTTCTCATCCCTATTATCCAAAGTGACCCAAATTTCGAAAAGATGAGGTTCATGCAGGACGGATCACGACGCCATCGGACCAATAGAGCGTTTAAAATCCTGGAAGAGCACTTTGGAGAGCACATTCTGGCTTTGGGGTACCCAGAGTAGGGTGACCAGATTTTGAAGGAAAAAATGCAGGACACAATTGCAATCAGGATTAACTATTTTAGAAATTTCTTGCAAAAGCACGTATTTTCATGGCGTATTTTCAAAAATTACATTGAAAATTATAACTTTTACTTAAAGTATATATAAAAAATAAATAAATCTATTTTATTTAAACCAGAATGTTTATGTTTAATCATTTTTATGATGATCATTACGGAATGCAGGACAAATAAAAAAAGAAGAACATTCTCATTTTTTTCAGAAGGAAAAGTAGTTTGCATGACAAAACATTAAAATGCAGGACATCTGATCACCCTAACCTAGAGGCCACTGGAATGGGATTCGCTTGGCTGCCATGGTCTCCTGATCTCAACCCTTGTGACTCTGTATTAAAGACAAAGTTTACACAAATAACCCGGAACCTTTGCTGAGCTAAAAACAGCCATTCAGGAGGTCATCGAAAGCATCAATGTCTCGACATTTCAGCAAGTTTTGCAGAATTTTGCTCTTCATCTGTGCCACATCGTAGCCATTGATGGCAAGCATATCGAACATGTCATAAACAAAATCTGAATATATGTAGTTACTTTTAGCATTTGAATAAAATTTTTGAACTTCGTAGTTTTTGAAAATTTGATGCTTTATTTCATATAGCTCAATAATTGTCACCTTGTACAATACAGTCGAACCCTGATAACTCAAATTGTCAACGGACCACATAAAAATTTTGACTTATCAGGTTTTGGAGTTAACCAATAAAGTCAAAAACGAAGCTATATGACCACTACAAAGATTACACTATACTCACAAAATTTTTATGAATTTGATTAGTTTTAATGAGGTCCATATACAAATACAGTACGGACCAAGTAAAATACGGTCCTTTCCAACACTAACATCAGTTCCAATGCTGTTTTGGCATGGCATCCGAATTCTACTTCCGGTTTCTAGAAATCTTCAAAAGGCATCTCTTGGTGATTTTTACCCATTTATTTTTCATCCGATGACATTTATGATATATGTATAAATGTTTTATATTTGAAACTGAGAATTCACTTTTTTCTCAAATTTCCGTTACTTTTACATCGACAAAGGCAATGAGACTGAAGTTTCGAAATCAAAATGGTGATGGCCAATCAGAAGTGTATGACTGCTTTTAAAAACTCGTTTGCATTCATTCATGCTTTTAAAAACACTTCCTCTAAAAATGAACGCACAATCGTCATCAATTATTACGTCTAAATATTCTCCCATTGAACAATCGCAATCAACAAGTTCGATTTGCAATTTTGTGTTCACGCTAAGTTTTGATACCCACAATGGGTGCTGGCCACTGCAAAAGATTCCTGCATCATTTTCTTTGTCATGTGGACGTAAAAATTAAAGTTGAAAACTGAAATAAAATTTCAACAGGCAAAGCTTGTTTTTTTTAAGACAGGTTTTGCTTAAATTTAGGAATACCTATTCACTAAAATCAAAATTACTTTAGTTATCCAGGATTTATTAAGAAATTTGTTTGAGTTAATGAGTGACTTTTCTATTGAATTATATGCTATGGGGGATTTTATTTATATATTTATTTATTTATTTGAAGGAAATACAGAAGATATCCACCCAGGTCCGGTATGGCCATTGGCTGACAAGTTAGCTCCCTGGGTGGAAGCAATCTAATAGGTATTTATTAAATTGAGAACAATTGCAAAATTGGTGGGATATTAATAGGTGGATTTAGTTAGAAGAGTCTTCAGTTTGGATTTAAAGGTAGATATGGAAGGGGTAGTGCGTAATTCGGGGGAAAAAGTATTCCATAGCTTGTATCCGGAGATGGAGATACTGTTATGTTAAGTGTATTTTATTGCTAACTTGGGTAGGGAATCTTAGTTACGTAAGTTATAAGAGTGGAGAGGGGAAGAATTATAAAAGTTAGGAGGGAGGATTACTGAAAACTTATTATTTAAGACTTTATATATGAAGAGAGCTAAGTGAAATGAGTATAAATGGGAAATGGGTAATATTCCTACAGAAGAAAATAGATGGGAGACATGGTCGGATTTATTTAAGTTTAGGTAGATTCTTATGAACCAGTTTTGTAAACGATGTAATCGTAATAGATTTGATTTGGTAGTTTGACCCCAGAATTGTATTCCATATATAAGTAAAGATTGTATTAGTGTGTAATATAGGAGAAGTAAGATCTTTTTTGGGAGGAAGTGGAGGCGGGAAAACATGCCTAAACGTTGATTTAACGAGGATAAGAGGATATTTATATGAGAATCCCATGAAAGGTTGTGTGAGAGATTGATGCCTAGAAATTTAACATTTTTAGAAGGCTTAAGGGTCGGATTATTGTAAATTAGAGAGAAGTTCAGAAGATCTAATTTTTTGTTAAGTTGATGAAAAATGATGCAAGTAGATTTCTCGATATTTAAATGTAAGCTATTTAATTTGTTCTAGTTTGATAGGTTGTTGAGTATATGGTTAATTGTGTGTTGGATTAGTGATAGAGATGAGTCAGCAAATAATAGAGTAGCGTCATCGGCATATAGAATAGTAGTGAGAGGAGTTAGAGCTAAAGGTAAATCATTTATGAACATGTTGAAGAGCAGTGGTGATAAGACTGAACCTTGAGGGACACCGGTATTTCGGGTTTAAATGGAGGAAGAGATATTGGATAGAGTGAGTGAGTATTGTCTGTCTTTTAAAAAACTTGCAATCCACTGAAACGGTAAACCACGAATGTTGAAAAAATGAGTAAGTTTAAATAGGAGGAGATTATGGGGGGATAGAATCAAAAGCTTTTGAGAAATCAAGGAACAGCCCCATGACGATTTTGCTGGTTGTCATGTTGGTGATTATGTATTCCCTGAGTTCATAACAAGCTGTTGTAGTGTTACGTTTGGGGGTAAAGCCGTGTTGCGAGGAGGAGAGCAAATTATTAGTATGTACGTAAGAGGATAATCGGGAGTTGAAGAGTTTTCAAAAATTTTGGCTTACCAGGGCAAAATGGAAATTGGTCGGTAGTTGGTGAAGTCGGTGTGATTTCCTTTTTTAAGGAATGGCAGAACTTTAGCGAAGCGGAGGCAGTCTGGATAGATGCCTTGAGAAATAGAAATGTTGAAAAGTAAGGAGAGGGGGGTTGAGAATCCTGTGCAATCCTCTTGTCCACATAAAATTTTATTTAAAAAAAAAAAAAAAAAAAAAAAAAAAAAATTTTTTGCAAATTGGGGTTTTTTGTTAATTTTGATAAGAGTTATCGAAATATTCATCCATTTTTTTTTTTTATAAAATTATATTTGGACAGGAGGTTTGATGTCTTCTCCTTTTTTTCAACACTCCAGAGGGACGTGTAGTCTCAGGGACCACATCACTACATCTTCGTGAATTTCTTCTCATGAATTTAAAAAGGAATGGCCCTTATTCAAAATAAACACATCTTCTAAAGGTTTGTATATGAGGCAGATCCTAGCCTGAGGCAAGCATCTGTAAACAGCAAGGGGACTGCAATCCATGAGGCTGATACCAGTGTACTATAAGTTCATGCTGAAAGGGTGAACTTTGTAGCTGTGCTTCAGTTCTGACAACTATGCCACAAACTCGCTTCGAAAAGAAATGAGGCCCTTTGAGTTTGTCAGATCGCAGCGAGTGTGAATCAAAGCACTCGAGGGGGGATTGCCAGAGCCGATAAATATGTTGGAACAATTTTTGAAGGAGACTGTTAGTACCTGGCTTGCCATATATATATATGCACCTTAAGGAAATACCGTATTTCTTTGAATAAACACCACAGTGGTTTTTTTTCACTTTAACTTTTTTCGGGGTTTGGCATTAAATGCATTCATTATGATTTACGTCACATTCTTGCTTCCAAAGGCAATTTTGCTCTGTTTTAGCGAGAAAAAGTCTTGAGTTGGCAAACTGATGGCTAAAAAAAAATACGAAAGTTTCTAAGCAATGGCAATAAAAAAAATAATTCCAGATCCCCTTGATGATATTTCAGTTAACATCTTGTTGGACTTCCACATGCTTAATTTACATCAGCCACCACTCTGAATGTAATTTCTACAATATTCCAATAAACAGCTTCATTATTTGGGTCCATTCTTGTTGCAAGAATCTAGTCATACCAACAGTGGCTTTTGAATGTGGCCCCTTAGCCCACTTTCGATGCTCCACATCATCCCATAAATATTTGATTGTGTAGGTTACGTTAGGTCAGGGTTCTGTGCAGGCTATTGAAGGCTACTGACATTTGTGACTACTTGACAGAATCTGGAAGATGTGATGGTAATACATTGTCATTCTGAAAGTAACAATCCTCATTAACAAAAAATTCCCACAGTATAGGAGGCACCAAATTGTCAAAAATTTCCTCTAAAGAGGTCAAATTGCCTTCAACCACACGCAAAGGTCCCAAGCCATGCCATTTAAAATGGCCCCACATAATGATTCCCCTATACCAAATATCATAATAGGAAAAATGCACTCTGGTAAAAGGTGGTCTCTTGGCATTTGCCATAGCCAAACAGCTATCCGACTAGAACACAATTTTTTCACTCTGTGGCTGTTGCAAATGTCATTGGAGTTCAGCAGCCTTGTGTGCAACTATGAATGCCGGGTGTACGCAGTTCCTTCCGCAAAGTGTTGCAAACCACACGGACTCTTGTTGCCTGCTGGAAGTCCTTGTTTATGATGTGGAGTGTTTTTTTTTTGTGGTTTTTATGAAGCATGTGCATCAACCTGCCGTCAGTTGCATTCAGTGAGTTTCGGGGTCGTCTGATGTTGGAGTATGCATGTTCCGTTGCCTGTAGTGTTCCATTTCTTCACGATATCCCCAATAGTTAAACATGGCTGTGATAGTTTTCCTGAAATAGACATTTCTGCAGTGAGGCACCTGATTGTTTCTCTTCTTTCAAATTCACTTAACCATTCTCCCATCATTATGTTACACAAGTTATTAAATCAACACTATAAAATCATACCACCTATTGTATATGCAAGCATGGCTCCCAGTGCATAAATCAGACTTCACGTAACTTGGAAGTTTCTATTCCATTATTGTACGGTAGTGTTTGCTTAATATCGTTCATTAAGACATTATAGCTTAATACTGGATATTTAATTCATCTGCCTCTTCCAAGACGTTATTCAAGATTCTACTGATAATATTTCTGATAGACAGTTAAACATAACAAAGAGTAATCTTTAACTTAGACCTCTAAGATATCTGCCTTTAATTTTAGAATTGAATAACTATTTTTACTATTTTTTTCCCTTCTTTTTTTCTCATGAAGACTGAAATAGTAATCCTGAAACAGACACTGAAATCTCAAGAACCAATGATAACTAACCCAACAATATTAGGTGAGTGAGAATAAGAACATTTACATAGCAACTCTTTAAATTTGTTTCATCAAGACTGTTTTATCTTTGTTCCTAATTTATTCATGATATTTTGTTAAGTATATTTTCAAATATCCTTTTAGATGAAAACGCAAAACAGATTGAAACGTTTCTTCGTGATGTAGACACTATTCTGAATAATAAAAGCGACTGTATTAATTATTTTCTGACATCTTCAAATAATTACATTCTTCTTGAGTTTCAACTTCATCTGTAAGTGTTTTTATTAATCGTTTCTTTACAGAACTTTTAATGCTATGAAAATTACAGTTCATTTGTTATTGCACATAAACATAAGAGTTCTCCCCAGAAATTTTTATCAAGAAGAAATAGCCAAGAAGACAAAACTTAAAAGCAAACATATGTTATGTAATGTTAGGAAGTCTTTTTTTGGTCATTAGGCCTCTTAGGCACTGTCCACTAGTTGCCAGCCACTGATTTTGTACAACCAGAAACAACAGGAAATCAAAGACTGGAGATTGATCGTGTAAACAAATCTTTACCTCCTTCGTTCAGCATCGCTCCCACTACCTCTGAAGAGGACGTGGGGGATATAATTGCAGTATCTATATTATTAAAAAGAAAGCAAAAAGGGGAGAAAAGAAACATTGCGTATACCCCCTATTACAAGAATGTGGAAATAAAGGCATGTTCCAAATTTTTTTGAGGACTTGCAAAAGCATGACAATAAATTAAAATGAAAATGAGATAACAGGAATAATGATAAAGCCCAAGAAAAAGCGAGGCATCATGTGAAATGGTCTTGCAGGGGCCTATTTTCATAAATATTTGATCGTGATAATTCGGGGCTTTGTTAAACCATTAGCATTGTCTGTGGGCCGGGTGTGAATGTTTTTCACAGATATAAACAAAAAACACTACCGGGGAAAGGTGGTTGCTTGCACAGTGCATAGACATCAATAGAAACAAGCCATCCCAGCGGTTGCACAACTTCCCAGCCACTAAATGCATTGTTGTTGATTTTTTAGCCTCCAGCAATTGATGGGTTGCCAAAACCACGTGCATAAACTATAACTATCCCAGTTGTGTCTCAAGGTTGCTAGCAATCAGTTGACAGTGCACAAGCCATACAGTCACTGAATCCAGTGTGTCTTTTCAAAATGGTCTGGGGAGAGCACTGAACATTATCTGCACATACTTTAATGTAATTGTCATTATCTACTTTTTTTTTTAGAAATTTAAAGAAATTTATAAACTACTTTGCTGAATTTTTAAATAAATATGAGGAAGAGAAGAAGACCTACAGATGGTTATCAAACTTAACAATGAATAAAAATCTGGTAAGTTCAATGCTGAACAAAAGAAATTAATATTTGATATTCAGAAATAAAATTTAAATAGTATCATTTGATTTGCCCTTTGAGGAAATATAACTGATCTCTTTCTCGCTCTAATGAGGCTGACCAGACTGCATGAATTCCAGAAATTTTTTCATGCTCGCGTTAGCTGTCCCTGAAATGCAGCTTGGAGAATTGCAGGAAAATACTAAACAAATGACACTGCAGTTATCACACTGCAGAAGAGAAAATGAAAGGAATGCACTCTTTAATTGGTTATTTGTGTCATGTGATGTGCAAAGCCTATCAGAAATGACACTATATGATAATCCGATTGAACACCAGAACTGATTTACACACAATAACTGATTTAACGGTGTCATTTTAGAGTGAGAAAGGTTTTATATTAATATTAGTCTTTATTTTGGATTGAAAGTTGAAATCAACTGATGCCTGGAAGCTCCTAATAGGCTCTGAATGCACTGATTTCCATATAAATACTATATTTATCTGACTTTTTTTACTAAATCTGTCCCACTTTAAAAAATTAGTGACATATCCTTCTACTATTAGATATTAATATATAGCATGTACCAAAAAGAATGGTATGGTTTCAAACAATTATTTTCCTAACATAAAACATTTTGTGTAATATTCATACTTATTATTCTAATGATGCTTTTTTGTGACCTCCCCCTACCACCCAGGTGATATCATATTTGTATGGAAGCTTTCGCCAAACTTGCTGTATCATATCAGGAGTAACACTACCAAGTGCTGCAATTTTCTGATTTTACAGTAGAGATCTGCAGATAGTGGAGGGTATGAACACACAATCCTTAACATAGAGAAATCGCATGGCATCAGGTCTGGAGAACTCAATCATACAATATGCCTTCTGCTGAGCTGTTGCCATTTCACTAACAACAGAACATTTGTAGGTTCATATTTACCAACTTTTCCGTTTTTTATTCAGTAAATAAATTATTTGAAAATTGCATATTCTGTGGCAGAGTTCCACAATTTCCAGTTTCATAGAATGTTCCAAAAAGAAAAAAACACTTCTTCATAAAGCAAATGTATTACAACTTGATTTTGACTCTTGGCAGCTATTTAGGTTGGATGGCTATGGTGACTTGGAGAAAGATCTCGTGGCAAACACTGTAAAATAGACATCTGCATTTTTAATTCATGCACCAGCCCTTTACTGTATGTTCAGCACTTCCCAAGCCAGAATAGTTTGAAACTCCACCATTGTTTTTGATAGCCTTATATCAGTCCTAAAAGTCTGCTCTCATAGGAAATATTTACAATATACTTGTTAACAAGTATAATGTAGCCTTCGTTTCAGATTTCCAAGGCAATATTCATACTACATGTTATGTCATGCGTAATCAGCTTTCCATGCTTGTATCAATACCTGTTAGACTCAAGAAGGATATCAGTATGATCACTTGATACCGTAATGCTCTTCCTACCTGAAATAAAGGGTATAATATCGCTATATTATATTTATTCATCTATGTGTATTATCAATTGGCAACATTTCAATATTTCCTCTAAGATGGACTTTTGGGATACCCTTGTATAATACAGATTTCCTAGAAATACAGTCGAACCCACATATAACGAATTTTTGAATGTCCGGAGATTTGACAGAGTACTTAAAATTTATAGAAAATATAAATAAGAACAGAGACTGACCTTGCTGTTCTGTTGATGCCTTGGTGAGAAGAGGAGGAGATGGATTCCACTATTTCCACGAGTACATTTATGAAATGTCAAATAAACTCGTTGTGGAAATAGTGGAATCCATCTCCTCCTCCGTCCGAAGATTTATTCCTTAAGCGAATTTATTTTTTTTAAGTGGATTTCGTTATATATCCGACAAAGAAAAATGTTTTTGGTAGATTTTAAACACAAAACTGTGTATCAGTCAGCAAAGTGAATATGCTTTTAAATGTTTTTAATAACCAAAAAAATCAATCCTTTTTCCACTTCCCAGCAACCTTTGATTTTAAGTTTGGTGTCGAGATCTAAACATTTGCTTTTTAAAGAATATTTCAAAAATGGTCAATTAGGGTTTATCCTATGCCACAGCTCAGATGTTTAAATTCTTGATGAAAACAGGAAAGAAAATTTCACAGCCTTGATTCGAATTGCGAACCTTCAGCTCTTCTAACAAGTAACTGCTCTGACCAGCCCGAAGGACATGTAGATAGCGTAATGCTTCCATGACTACAATGGCGCAATTGCAGAGCTGTCAACTCTCCCAATAATGGCGGGAGACTCACGATATATCTACCATTTCCCACCTCCTGATACGAAAATTTCAATTATTAATAAATATCCCGAAAGTTAATTGAAGTTGTAAAATTAAAAATTCGATTTTAAGATTCTCTTTTAGAACTTTAAAGTTTAGTTGAAAAATATCCGCCATTTATCTTTGCCATGATTTGCTATATTGAAATTACGTCACAAGGGCGCTACCGTCTTTACTGGATCGTCTTTTCATTGAACACGAAAATTTATTTCTACACTACGATGCGAATAAAAAAAATACACAATCAGTAATACGAGTTATATCATTACTGTTAAAATTCTTCTATTAATAAAATTAGAATTTAATGAGGTTGTCTCCCAGTTTATTTATACTGATGTTAAATTAATACTATATAATAAAAATGGTTACGTGTCAATTCGTCGAGCGTCAGTTCGTCGGCGTCAATTCGTCGAGCGTCATTTCGTTGAGTGTCAGTTGATCGCGCGGTTAGTTCGTCGGAGGTCAATTCGTCGAGCGTCATTTCGTTGAGTGTCAGTTGATCGCGCGGTTAGTTCGTCGGAGGTCAATTCGTCGAGCGTTATTTCGTTGAGTGTCAGTTGGTCGGATGGTCAATTAGTCGAATGTCAATTCGTCGACCGTGTCAGTTGGTCGGGCGGTCAATTTGTCGAAGACAAATTCGTCGGGTGTTTCAGTTGGTCGAGATAATAAATAAATGGTCGAAAAAACTTTCATAAAATTCATTAACGAAAAAAATTTGTGTTACTAATTTATTTACTTGAAAGGTAAACAATAAATACTGTTACTGTTAAAACTCCGTATCTATATATAGCTTTTGTAAGCAATCTGATGTAGTAGCCACAATAAATCTAATCTTGTTGACGACATATGCCCCAAACTATTTATACCGCTTCAGTATCTTTCATTTTCAGAATGAAATTAATAACTGTATAAAATTAATTATCGGACAAATTGAGCACATACAGGAAATTATCTTTTTATTAAGTAAAAATTAAATAATAACATAAATAATAAGCTTGCCGAAACATTTAATATCCTGTGGTCGATTTCCTCCACAAAATTTCA